>CM044546.2:1943199-2308199 GCA_024416835.2 Perccottus glenii | reverse complement strand
ATTATCAATGTTTTGCAGAGTTTAAGACAGATCCTGTAGCTCCCCACTCCCTCTAGTCAAAGTGATATAACATAACTGTAAGGGCTATTAATTATCAAACTACAATGATATTTCAACATTTTAACCTAAAACTACTCATAAATACTCATTCAGCAAATTTCTGTCCTTGGATTTTTATGGTTTCCTCTGTCCTTGTCTCTTCCCTGAGTCCATCACACTCCTCTTCATCTCCACTTTTTCAGTCCGTCTTGTGTTTTGCTGATTCAGCGTCATTAAGAGAAGCCTGGTAAAAAGGCAGGAGACACACACTTTGCATCTTTAATAAACTCAGACACAGTCGAACGGATAAAAGTGACACGATGCTGAACCAAGCTCAAAATTCAAGCTCAATCCATATTAAAAAAAAAAAAAAAAACTGTACACTTGATGTTAATGAAATTTCAAAGGTAAAAGCCAGTCGAAGATGACAGTGTGCTGAGGAGCTGTCAGGACGGTTTTCCACATTCATGTAAGAAATAAGCACTTGATTACACTTGTGTATGTCTTTTTTGACTCACTAACCCTTAAATGTTTAAGTGAGACAGCTCATTGAATCTACGAACGTACTGGAAGCATCTGTGAAGGAGTGCAGTTCCATCTAACCTGGGAATTCCCATATTTTAAACTTAGAAGCTGTTAAAAATGGACAGAGTTTTGTTCAAAGTAACGGAGGGTGCTTCATGTACTGACTGTAGAAGTGAGAGAAAAGGATTTATTTCCTTTGTTCTCACAATTTACTGAAGAACTTATCATTTTTGAACAACTCTGAACTAAACAACGGGTTTTACAGAATGATTTGTCGGAAACCAAGCAAAGAATGAAACAACTTTTGAGGAATTGGGGGTTATTGCAAGATACACTGACACTATTTTTATTCTATATTCAGTGTCTGCTTGTTATTGGGCTAGTCTGCATTGGACTGTGATGTCTATAAAAATAGTGTCAATTTTGTTTTTTACTTCTCAGACAAGCTGCAGTTGTATTCAGTATAAACCTTCTCAAGTGGAAAGAAGTTGCTCAGCACATCCAGGTTTGTTACATAATTCTTTGCTTGATGTTAAAACTATACCTGAAGCTTCCTGTTGCTGCTTTTAACCAGCCACTCAGTTATTTTAGTTTTGTTTCAGTTTTTGCAGCCCACTGCCCCGATGCTGGCACTGGTCAAAAACCTGGTAACATCTGGATTTTGTCTTCCATCAGCACAGTTATAGGCATAATTCTTAGGTCAAAGGACTATAGTCTTGACAATTAGCTCCAGCTTGGATCAGTTTGAGTTGGAGCATCTACAAAGACGTGAAGAAAGTTGCAGTATGACATTATGAATTATTCTGTACATGCCGTCTTCTACATATTGATTGTAAGGTTGCATTTAACATAAGCATTAATGGACACTGACTATAACCTACTGAGCTAACACACACACACACAATTCATTTTACTTGTAAACAAAAATCAGAAAAATAGAATTTGCAGTCTAATGCAGCCACACGTTTAGAAACTCTCCTGTCGAGCTCTGTAGCTGCTCTAACGCTGTTGAACCCACAGCTCACACAGACACTATTAATGGAGTTTGTCATTTTAAAGCTGCGTTCTGCTTAAAGACAGAGGAATGTGTGGATCCAGAGCGGCCCGTTACACGGCCCATATATTTGACCTCATCACTGAGGTTTTTCCAGCATTCGTCCAATCAAAGCATCAGAGTCCTGGAAACAGAACGAGGCGAGTGTGAACAATTAGACACGGGCCGAGAGACGAGTGGAAGGAACGACTCGGGGATTCCTTCAGGAGACATCAGCTACGAGACAAAAGAAAAGAACCATGAGAGAATTGTGACAGAGTGAGATGTAAGAGTCGAGTAAATATTCATCTTTATCCACCGAAGAAGAAGCTGCTGGAGGTGAAACAATTTAATCAAGAACAGATCAAGAGGCA
Organism: Perccottus glenii; assembly: GCA_024416835.2. Lineage (NCBI taxonomy): Eukaryota > Metazoa > Chordata > Actinopteri > Gobiiformes > Odontobutidae > Perccottus > Perccottus glenii. Next base: position 2,306,228 of record CM044546.2, on the reverse strand, counting down.
TTTCCTGAATGGTAACATAAAGTGGGAATAACTTTGTAAATGTGTCGACGTATCATGGCTTTAACGATCGAGGTAATGGGATTCACATTGACCAGAAGTTTTGTTTTTTTGTCAAATAGTGGTGAATTTCATAAAGCATTATTGTAACCACAGCTACAATAGTGGAGTTAAAAGTGTATTTACACTTGCTATGTTTTGGGTCAAAGTTTAGTGACATTTGTAAAAACCGAAAGAACTTAAATCACTGTGTAATCTTTAGCCAGTACTCAAAAATATGAAAATAAATAAAAAAAAATTTACACATTTTGTAAAAAGAAAACTTAGGTGTGACACAAATTCAAAAATATAGTGCCAGTAAATAAAATTTAAATATACTGACTAACTACATTGTTTTGTGCAGAGTTTATGAGTCCTGTATTCTCTGGACCAAATAACAAAAGGTTCAATGCAGTGTCAGATCCATGTGGACTTTGCTCACATCTGACTGGTCCACTTTGGTTTTACCAACTCTAAACCAAAACCTAAAGCTGCTCCACTTTAACTTTTGCCAGTTTTCTCGGATCTGGTGTAAGAAAGTTCAAAGGTAGAGGTCGGTCATTTGGTTGTAGTCGTTATTGTGTAGTTTAGTTTACTGTCGTTTACGTTTAGTCCTCTAATCAAGCATCGACTGCAGCTGGTAAACAGAATCATCATTAAAACTGTACAAAAACCGGTGAGTGTGGGAAAAAGGTGACTGTGTGGTTTTGGCGAACGTCTCCTTCCTTCGATAGAAAGAGGGAGACAGAGTTAACCAAGTGGAAAACACCAGCGAGAAACTGATTAAAGCTTTCCACTGTAATAATGAGATCCATCCCAATCCCTCTCACACAGGCTTCACATTACCCACAAGTCCATCTGAGGGTTTTTTAGGAACAGGTCAAGATGAATCCATTTAAGACACGTCATTTAGATTAGTGTTACTGCCTTTTAATCACTTGGCTCTGTTTGTGTGTGTGTGTGTGTGTGTGTGTGTGTGTGTGTGTGTGTGTGTGTGTGTGTGTGTGTGTGTGTGTGTGTGTGTGTGTGTGTGTGTGTGTGTGTGTGTGTGTGTGTGTGTGTGTGTGTGTGTGTGTGTGTCATTTTAAAGCAGAAAACTGGATTTGTCTTTGAAATAAAACCCCACACTTTTTTAAGCCAGTTAGACACTTATTTCACACTGAAAACACTAAATATGAAGATTAAAGAGTCTCATTATTGCAGCATAACACTTGATTTAATTCACATATTGCAGCTCAGATTGTTCTCTCCATTTTCTTTTTTTTAATTTTTTTATGTCGGAACATAAACGGCTAAAGCTAAGAAAAGAAACCAAAGGCTAATCTGGGGCTAAGCCAGTTACAGCAATCAAACGGACAATTTCACACTGAGAAAATGAGCCGCGTCTGAGCAGAACTATGTCAGTGTTTCAGAAAAGAAAGACCTGTGAAGTCATTTAAGACCATCAACAACCAAAGTGGTGCCAGTGTAGATGTGAGCAGGAGTTAATCAGACAAAGAGACCAAATACACTCCAAAGCAGAGACTAACCTGGGCGGCAGTAGCTCAGTGGTAGAGCGGCCGTCCTTCAACCGGAAGGTAGTAGGATCGATTCCCGCTCGCCCCACAGTTCATACTGTCGTTGTGTCCTTGGGCAAGACACTTAACCCTCCAGTGGCTGTAACACTGGTAATGTAATGTAAGTCGCTTTGGATAAAAGCGTCTGCTAAATGAATAAATGTAAATGTAACCTGTTTCATGATCATCTTGTTTAACCCTGTCTGGATTCTTTCTTCAGTAAGGAAAGGACAGAAGTGCTTCCTTATACATACTGTCATGAAGAGCTCTTGATTCAAAATAAAAGTCTTTTTTTTTCCTAGTGGAGGATAAGGTGCACTTGCTTTAATTGTTTTTTGGGGATTATTATTGCTTTTTGTTTCCGCTGTCCAAGTCTGAGGAGGATTGTCCAAACACCACTGACACTCCTAACCTCTTTTCCTCTTTTAGTTGACCTTGATGTATTCGAAGATGAAGGAACAGTAGTTAGTAAAGACTTTTAGAGTACTCAGATTGAGCCATAGGCATGTAGCATACTGTATTTTTCGGACCATAAGACGCACCCGACCATAAGCACCTGGTTTTTAGAGGAGAAAAATAGGAAAAAAAATATTCTGAACCAAATAGTGTAATAAAATATTTAATAAAGTATAACAGAATAATATTTGAATTATATGACCGGAGTGAAGGGCATGTGCACTGCTGTGTACTGTAACACCGCCTACTACATGCTATCCTCCAATAGCATACGGCGGTGACACAGTACAGCAGCATTGCGCCTTCCTGCACACATCGGCTTCCGTAAGGAAGGTGAGGGAGGACCCGCTGCCGCTCTGCCACTACGGTAAGGCAAGGCGACACGGGGCCGCTGCCACTCTGCCAGTATCTCAGTGGACTACTGAGAAGCCTGGGGCGGGGAGGGATGATGCAGTTTCCAGGGACACGGAAGGTCCCGGGGGACTCGCTGCCGCTCTGCAACTCTGACCATAAGACGCAGGCACTTTTCCTCCCACTATTTGGTGAAGAAAAAGTGCGTCTTATGGTCCGAAAAATACGGTAAGTCTCATTTTGATGGAAACTTAAGCTCCTTGTCTCATTTCTCAACAAAGAAAGTCAAAATGCAGCAAACTTTATCGACTTCTGTTTAAAGTTAGATTACAGTGAAACACCGGAGCTCTTTGGTTCTTCAGTAAATTCAGATGCACAGTGTTTTATTTTTGATGATTCCATTGTTGGAAATGGTGTTTAGTTTGGGACAAGGGGTGCAAAGGAGCACAGACCATATACTTATTTGGGAATGAAGTTAATAACTCAGTTAAGGGGAAAAACAGGACTAACTACTTGAACGAGCAGTGTCCCCGTGAATACATATCACAAAAGTTTATAAAGTCCTCTCTGAAGGTCACAATGAGCTCTGAGATAAATGAACAAAGTGACAGGAATGACAGCAGCCTTTTCATTTCCACGTCCTAATGAGAGACCATGGCTCCCGGACTAGATCATTTAAAACGTATTCTTCGAGTGTGAAAAAGCTCTTCAGTTCAATAAGTGGCTTTCAAACAGCCTCTTCTGTTTCAGAGACAAATCCTGTTTTCAGCTCAAACTGCCTTCGAGACAAATCCCTTTTTCTGCTTCAGCCTCACACAAAAAGCACTCGTCTCATTTCCAAGCGCCGCCTGTTGCTTGAGATAAATTTGAGAGTTGTCGACTTTCACCTTGTCCCTTCTTCTCACGTACTACTTTAGGTCAGGTTTTAGCTCACGACACATTCACAGTCTTTAGTACAACACCAGAACTGACTGTGATGACTCGATCTGCGTTTTATCCACCGTGACCTGATCTGCCCTCGATCTGTTCCAGGATCTGTGGCTGCGAGGCTCTCGAGGCTCTCGAGGCTGGAGTAAAGCGCTGTCACAGAGAGTGGAGGTAATTGAAGCAGGTAATTAACCAGCGCTCAGTACTTACCTGAGACAGAGATAGAGCTGTGAGACGAGAGACGAGAGACTACAGGGAAGGGGAAACTGAGATTCAGAAAAACTAAGGAAACAAAAGGTTTTAGCTGGTTTGGAACAGGTTTTAGCTGGAATTGAACAGGTTTTAGCTGCTTTGGAACAGGTTTTAGCTGGATTTGAACAGTTAAGCAGTAAGGCTCACATACAAACAAGGTTATGGTTGGTTTTATTTGAACATTAGAGACTTTAAAACTACAGCTAACCAGCCTACATTATTCAATAACGGTTGACAGATTAGCATCAAAACCATAAACACCTTTTGTTCTGGATTGGACTCTGGTGCAAAGAGTGGATAAAGCGTATGATTCCTCAGGGGAAAGATGAGCCGTCGTGAGTAAACTCAGCCGTCGTAGCTGAAAAACGGTGGTTGTACGTTTTACAGTGAGGCAGGGACAAAGATGAACGACAGATACTGAGCAGTGTCAGAACTTTAGAGGAATTGTTGCGTAGTGTGTCTGCCTCTCGCTGCCTCTCCGATCTCTGTCAGCTAACTCTCCGACAGGAATGCACCGGGAAATGACTCATTACCGCGTCCACACCGGGACAACAGCACCAAATACAACAAAGATGGAGAAGAAACGGAGTAAAAGTTCTATTTGGGACTGAAACATAACATAAACGCTGCTATGGCAAGCGCTATCTCAACAAGTGAGACTAAATAAATTATTCAAATATAAATATTTTGGGAACATCAGTAGCACAAATCTTCTGGAAATGGACTTTGCTTCTTTAAAAAGAAGTGAGAAAATGAATGGGTTGAACACAAAGCACTAGTTTTTCATGAATGGGACAGAAAGTGAATGAAAAGAAATGCTACTTCTGATTTGATTGAGTGGAAAGTCTGCTGTGTTTCTCAGCAGATAGGATCTCCGTCATCAGCTCTGCTCAGGTTCCCACGTCACAATCAGTCGGACCATTATCTCATCAACTACACTCGTTACATCATCTTTAATCATGTGACACAGAAAGAAACAGGAAGTAGTTTAGTGTTAGAGGGTTAGGTCATCCATCACTCAGATATAATCACACGACGACAAATGGTCACATTAAAATATACAACTATTTTCATCAGGCTGTGTGGAGATATGTAACTGGTTTTGGAAAAAGTGATTTGAATGCAATGCTTTATAAAAACATTACAGTAATCAGGAATCCTTCATCTGACTCTGACGTGTTTTAGGATGTTTAATACATAACTTAAAAATGAAAGCGTTCATAAAGATGGAGTAGTTTGATTCATTTACTTTAGTTCAGCGGCGTATTGTGCTGTCAGTGCTTAGTTTGTGGAGAGATATGTTTATCAATGTCACCAGAAAAGCAACATTAAAAGGTCAGACTTAGGTCTTTATTGGTGTGTCTGGGCTCTGAAAAATCTATTCTTAAGATAAAAAGTAAGAAAGAATTTGAGGTATTGAGATTCTCAGGTTTTTGTGGAAAAGTGTAATCTACAGTATGTCATTTTATTGAATTTTAAGTTTTATATTTAATTTTTGCACATTATTAAAGGATTTCACATTTTCACATTCATATTTTTTAATATTTTTATATTTTTGAATAAATTGTGTTTTTGCAAGTATTAAAGAATTAAAGAAAATGGCCTTATGTTGCACCAATGTTACACATCTGGTTATAGGACTGTATAGGATCTGTAAATACGAGTTATTCAGTTTGTTTCTTTATACATTATTTCAGTTTGTGTTGCACATCCAGTTTTAATTCATAACCTGACTTATATCCTCCTTTTTTCTGATTTATTTTCCTTCTATATTTCAGAGTGGTCATTAGTAATCACCAGTTCTGTCTCTTCCAGTCTTTCCGTCTCTGAGCTGCCAGATTATTACTGATGTGTTTTTCCTTCATTCTTCTGAGCATTGTTTTCTTAAAAGTTCACTGGGTCTACCTTTAGGTTGGGTTTTCCAGTCCAATGTAAATGACACGAGGACGCACAAGAGACGATTCTCTTCCACGATTTAAGCTAAACAAACTCATTTATAGTTTAAGTCTATAATATAATAATTATTTATAAGAGAGTAATTTCTCACATTTTAAAAAAGTGTCATAATTTATTTATTTTTTTTAGTCCAGTGGATTAACGGAATATTACAGACCTTTTACAGTACAACTCAATTTTGGCACCACTTTTTAACAGATTTATCCAAACTGTCACTGAACACAGCGACTCAGTGGATTATGTTACAGACCGAATAAACCTCAGCCACTCTTTGGTTTTATCCCTGGGGCAAAATATAAATGTTTAATTCCATCGTGTTGTACTTCCAGCTGTTCTTGTTTTGCCTGATTGATTTGCTCTATGATTTAATTGCTTAAATATTCATAAGCTTTTCATGTTCTTCCAAATTGGCTTTGCGTTGTTTTTCTCATCCCTGTTTAGACACTGCTTTACTGTAAATGAGACTGAAATGCAGCCTCTTTCCACAAAAAACAAATAGGTGTAAACAGAGCTTTACCTTCTTTCTGCGTTATTTCCCATTTTGTAATCTTCACAACAGATTCATAAAAAGATTTCATTCAATAATAAATGTGCTGCTCAAATGAATTGTATTTGTACAACAATTAACTCAAAGGGCTTCACAAAAACAAAAGACAGTAAATGTGCAACAGTAACTTTGGTCAACAACAGGCAGCACCAGTAAGTGTCATCCTGAGTGGGGCTTAAAGAAAAAAGAAAACCAGGTCTGGGATCAGAATCGGCACCTCCAAGTCTGAGGCCATGGTTCTCCGCCGGAAAAGGGTGGCTCGGCCTCGCCTGGTTGGAGGAGAGTTCTTGACCCAGGTTTCTGGTTGTGGTAAAGAAGGAGCTGAGCTGCAGGGCAAAGCTCTCGATGTACCAGTTGAGCTACGTTCCTTCTCTCACCGAAAGGACAAGATCCCAGAGACAGGGTGGGGAGCTCAGGCACTCGGGAGGAGCTCAGAGTAGAGCTGCTGCTCCTCCACATCGAGAGGGGGGGTCTGGGTGTTTCTGTTTTAGGAGGAAAAAGATGGCTGACAGTCTGGTCTAATTTGTGAAGCAAGGAGTTTAAGATAAGCCAGTTTACACAGGCCGGATAACTGCTGTGAACAGATACTATACTCTGGTTATAAAGCTGCAGGATTTTTAATTAAAGCAACACAAACGAACTGTGATCAGTCTTTGTGTTGCTCTTTGATTGAACAGTAAACAAACCCAGGAGCTGAGGAGGTGAAGGAGAGACATCTAGGAAGTAATGACCAACTCCTCCTGATTAAATATTTTAAATCCAACACAAAACAAAAGAAAGTGACAAAAAGACTCAGTCCTTTCAAAATAAAGCTTCTCCCCTGCCTCACAGAACGTAGTATAAGTGTCATTTGGTCATGTATATGATGCTTTGTATTGTTCAAGTTAAAAGCGACCGGTGGCTCTGAGGGTGAACCTGCAGAGCTCAGGAGTGTCTCTCTGCTGCAGTGGAAAAATTCAGAGAGCTGTCAGAGTCTCAGGAGGCAGCCGCAGCATAAAGACACCAGCTGCTCCTGAGTCGAGCAGGTTACAGGCAGAGGAGAGTGACAGAGGGTGAGACGGGTGAGGAGCGAGGGAGGGGGGTGAAAGTGAAGCAGATGGTGAGTGGAGCCAGGTTTATGTTACAGTATCACAGAAGGTACTCATGTTTACTACACAACTGTACGAGAGCTTGTGCTGGTCTTTAGCGCCATCTGGTGGCAGACGATGGCACTACAACAGATTCTCTAGAAAGTTAATACAATTCTTGCTAAATCTGGAAAATGTCCTAAAATGTGAATTATCTTTGTTTCCTTCGGGACGTCGCCATGTTTTCCAGATGGTTAACCAAATCTGTGTTTTACTTGAGTTCTGATTTTATGGCATATTTAAGATGATCATATTTAATTTATTTAGTTTTCTTCCAAATGTGTGCTTAGTGTTGTTTGTTGCCATGTCTTACTTGCTGCTCAAATTAATTGCCCCTGGTTAGAATAATAAATTTATCTGAATCTGAACTATTTATGGGCAGTGTTGAACTTTACATGCACATGTGTTAATAGTGTTATGTTTATAAGTCAGAGGATGATGTGTTATTGAAGAGACCCAGAAGGACAGGTGTGTTGTGGGTAGACCAAACCTTTTCCAGTCCGTTATTGTAAAACTGTGATATGTCAGAAATCACAAAACACAGACGATTGGCGCAACTTTAGACTTTGCTTTATTTGTTTTTATATTTATTTTTGCCTACTAAACCTACTGAGTGCTTGTGTGTGTGTGTGTCTTTGAGGGGAATAATATAAATTTCATGGTGGCTGGATGCTTTTAGAGAAGTGACCTGTCGTAAGTAGGTTAGTGGTGCAACGGCAGCCGTCGCCTGCAGCTCTCCTCGAGTGTGGCTCAGGCCTATTCTGATAAATACAATACAGCAGCGCCAGAATACAACTATGTGACTGACACGATTAAGTCTCAGACACAAACCAAGATCAGATATTTTATTTTAAAGTCGTTTGATTCTAGAGCAGACAATATGGATTCATTTTAGGTGATATTGGGTCATTCAAAGTAAAATCTACAGATTTACATTTCAGAAAAAAAATATCCCATTTGTTCATCTTGGATTTGGTGTAATCTATGTTTATTTAATCAGAACTCGTGTAAAATCTCTTTTTCTGTTGAAATCAGGGCTGAGACCAAACATCTTTCTACCAGATGAATGAAATCTTCAGATCCTGTTCTACTCTGTGTAAAGTCTTAAACCTGGAAAATATGTGGTACTCAGTTGTAAAATCTTTTTCATAATAAACCACATTGACTGATGGTACTTCAGCCTTTATCTGAAATGATCTGTTTCGGATTATTTACCACTTGGTCTACACGTGTGTCTCTGGAGAACATACAGACTGAGCACAGAACGACTGGGCCTGGGGATGGAACCCACAACCTTCTCATTGGCACTATCCCACTAACCCCTGCCATCAGCCTGTGGTGGTGAAACCTACACACTGAAGTATTTCGCTTAAATCAAACCAAACATAATAGTGCTGCTCCCTGATTCATCAGAAGTCATTTACAAACCTCACTATTTCATTTTCAATATGCAGTATTTTTAAGTCTGTAAAATAACTATTCCCATCTTTTACCACTGTTTGTCGCTGGCTCAGTTAAGTTCTGATACTCACCAGTCTTCACCATGTGCTCTGTAACAAAAGGAGGCGGGACTTCCTGCTTTTAATCAATAATGTCACAGGGACAGGCCAGTTTTTAAACCCCAAAACCTTTGCTTAATTTTGATGTGTAATGCCGCTAAAACCTTTGGCTTTTCCTTTCCATTTCTGCAAACTTAACCAACTGATCGCTCTTGTTACAGAAATAAAGTTTGATCAAAGGAATGGTTGTGTAAAACAAGTTAAATATATTTAAAAACATAAATAAATGAAGCAGCTGTCATAATGTTATGGCTGATCAGTACAGGCCTGTAAAGTAGAAAACAGGGCAGTAGAGTCTGTGGCTTTTATTAATGTTCAGTTCAGTGGAAACAACGCACACATGATGTTTCTGAAGAGCGTCTCACACACACACACACACACACACACACACACACACACACACACACACACACACACACACACACACACACACACACACACACACACACAGAGGGAGAGGAGGCTGAGTTAAAGATGGAGCGGACGGAGGAGCAGCATCGTCGCGGCTGCAGCAGCTGTTCCTCCTGAGACGAAGAGAGAGACACTGGAGCGATGGAGGAGCAGCCGTCCCGGACCAGGACTCTCCCCAGACTCACCTCCCGGACCAGGACCTCCAAGGAAACCAAGCTCCGGCTGCGGGTCATCTTCTTAGACGACAGTGAACGCAGCTTTGAGGTCGAGGTAGGTTCAATCATAGAATGATTTCTTAAAGAAGTTATCCTGAATCCAAGCTTTTTTGCTAATTTCAGTCTCAAATATAATGTTCCCAGATTAAAAGCACCATTAAAGTTAGTGCAAAGTTGGTACAGGACATTTTGTCAAAACAAATGATATATTATTTATTGTGTCATATTTAAAAGACAATTGACATAGTACTCCCTCCATAACTTGGTCACATGACAGTTCTTCAGACTAAATATAACAACACAGAATACTTATTTTACCTGATAAAGTACAGCTATTATCTTTTCAGTCTAAAGATTGTGACATTAAATGAGTAAATATAAAGAAACAAGGCTCTGAACTAAGTTACTCTTGTAGGAGCTAAGTCCGTTTTAAAGACTGAACCAGGACTTTTATTCATTTAGACACAGCACATTTTGATGAAGTGAGTAAATGTTACTGCGATACAGATATTGCCAATGATAATATTGCTACAATGATAAATTTGTGATTTATTGTGAAACCCTGTGCTAACCTTTACTAAGTACAATGTTGAAGGTAGAAAAATGTCAATGACAAATGACAAATGTCCAAAACGCAGAGGCCTCGATCTAAAATAAGACCAGAGAGCATTTTGTTTTTAAAGCCACGTCCCGTCGTTTCCCACAAGCCTCCGGGACACGTCTTTCCACGACCGGGACGAAGGCAGAGAAACGAAATGTGAGACGAGCAGACATGCATCTACAAGTACAAATGTAAAACAAGTGTTAAAAGTGATTTACTGAGCTGTGAATTAAAAGAAAAGGAAAAACTAAAGTCAGAAAAGGAAATGGTGTCTGTCTGACCCGATTGTGCAGCGCTTCAGGCCCAAACCCACATTAAACGATCGGATGAGACGTATAGAAAGAAGAAGAAAAGTTGCTCCATTAAAACACCTTTTTAAAGTTATCCAATATTCATTTGATCTCTTTATAACAACTATCTTCTCAGTGAATAATAATAGGCCATACATCTCTAGTATCTGTACTTTGAGGAAATATGGACAACATAAACTTTGAGAGATGAGTAGTGCAGTTATACTTTACTTTTTATTTTTATCTACTGTAAAGCCGCGGCTGTCATTTGTTTGCATTAATCACGGCCTGTTGTGTTTAATGGCTCTCAGCTGCACTGCTCCTCCTCTTCCTCCTCCTTTTCCTCCTCCTCCTTCTTCTTGACAAGTTAATGAGGGGTCTCCGCTGACCCCCTACGAGCACTGCACACAGTCTTAACTCCCAGAGCACTGCACAAACAGATTCTGGGTAATTAAACAGACAGGAGACAGGGTACAAGGGGTTGAGAAGACCTACTGACAAACAAACTATTGACTTTTACATAATATACTGGATAGTGCAGTTTTTCTGGAGCAGCAGGTTGAGGCGGTGGATGGGACTTACCTAGGCTGTAATGAGGCTAGCAGCTCATTTGCTTTAAGTATATTCATGAACTAACAAACAACCACAGGGCTTTTGTATTTGGAGTGGTTTATTTGGATAAAAACATGATAAAATGATTTACGTTGTTTAATTTGGAGAAGCAGAAAGGAGTGCCTACAAAGAAGCTGAACAATGTTGGATGACAGACGGGGCATTGCAGAAAAACAAAAGACCATTAAATATGACAGATTATTAGTAAAAGTACCAGAGAACACTCCATTTGTGAGAAAACATAGACATAGACTTGAAAGTGAGGTAGAGGAGCTCATTGGATGAAGCCTCTTTTGTTTGTTTGTCCCATAGTCAACATTAGAATCGTTTTGACAAAGACCTCGTCCACCCGCTGCTGTCCCACTCTTTGTTTTTTTAATAGGTTTTAATAAAAGTTCATGCCACAGACCTGCTTCTTTTAAACCAATCCTTTTAACCGTTTCGTTTTTGCCTGGTGTTGGAAAAGTGTTCATTTCAAAGACTAATTATCCAAATCTTAACTTGGAGTTAATGAGAAGTGAGCCTCTAGAGACTTAAGCCACTTCGGTTTAAGAACATCTCCATTAAAAAATCCAATTATCCTTCTTTCTCTCTCTTTATTTCCCTCTCGTTTTAATTTTGCCGCAGCAAAACGTTTTAGGAATGGAGTTCTTTAACAAAGTGTGCGGTCATCTGAAGCTGCTGGAGAAGGAGTACTTGGGCTGGAGTTTAGACACCACAGCGGCCATTACGTAAGAAACACTAACACAAGAACGGTTATTTAACTGCAGTTCCTTCTTGACTTTCTAACGGGCTTGTTTTTCAGGTTTGGTTGGAGCTGATGAAGCCACTGGCCAAACAGATCAAATGTAAGTGTAACGGTGCTGTGTGTTTTTAAACCTGTTTTAGTCTAGTTTTGTGTTACATAATGAGGAAGATAAATAACACAAGGATAAATTACACTACTCTTGTAGACTTGGAACTAAATTCTTGGTTAGATTCTTTCACACCAACTTCGGACATGAGGAGGGGTGACTTTGAGACAGACACTGACAAACAACTATCCGTTTGCTTTATAAATATTTATTACAGAAAATAAGCTTAACAAAAAAAGATAAAAAAGAGGGTGTTTCCAAGTTTACAAACTGCATTTAGTTCTGTTTTATTAAAGCAAATGCTAAAAATGACATATTTTCTCTTCTTTAGACACACATGACCTCTTCTTCAGGTTTATAGTGAAGTTTTTTCCTCCTGATCTGGGGCAGCTCAAGAGAGGCCTCACCAGGTAACGCTCTTTTCTCGATACCGTTTCTTACATATGACCTTTATTCTCCCTGTTACTGACTGACTGTGTTTGTGCAGATATCTTTTTGCCTTACAGATTAGACAGGACTTATCGAACGGAGGACTGACCTGTAATGACAACAGCGCCGCCCTGCTGGTCTCACACATACTGCAGTGTTAGTACAACAAGTAAAAATTTTATTGTGCACATAACTTAAACACAGAATTACTACACTTTCATTGACGAATTCTAGGTTGTACCCTCCTTATTCTGCCCTCATTCATAAAATCAGACCAACTATTGCTCTGGGTATTTGTGACAGAGACGCCGTGTTTTTCTGAAGATATCTTGTTAATCCTCTGCATTTGTTGTCTGTGTTACAGCAGAGCTAGGGGACTACGACGAAGACCTGGACTGTCAGCATTTAGAGATGAAGCAGTACGTCCCCAACCAGGAATATTTGGACAACAAAATCATCAAGCTCCACAAGAGACACAGGTAAAATCTTGGCTGTGACGTTTACCTGCACAAACACTCAAAGGGAAAACTTCAAACCCAGGATACTCAAGTCCTGTGAACACGTTTAGTCGTTGTGTTTCTCTGTAGAGGTGCAACTCCGGCGGAATCTGACATCCATTTACTGGAGGTGGCCAGGAAACTGGACATGTACGGCATCAGGCCTCACCCGGCGCACGATGGTGAAGGAATGAGGCTCAACCTGGCAGTGACCCACTCTGGGGTTTTAGTCTTTCAGGTAGTCACCACAAAAGGGTTAGGAACTTCACTGCAGAACAACATTTTAATCCAAACATATCCTTTAAAACACTGAAAGTTATAATATGTTGTGTGTGTTTTGGGCAAAGAACTGAATATTGGATTATGTGCGTTTATCTTTTTTCTAAAGTTTGGAAAAGTGGTGAAAGTCAATTGTTTGTTGTCAAATGTTTTTTGTAGATGTTCATATTTTTTCTGCAAAAGCCATCTATTTATTTTTTTGGGATAAAATGCCAGATATGTAAATACTATGTATTATTTCACTAACTTTAGATTCTACATCTAATGGCACAAGTTAATTTAATAAGCAAGTTAAATATTTGAATACTTTGGTTGTGTTTTTAGGGAAACACCAAAATAAACACCTTCAGTTGGGCCAAGATCCGCAAACTGAGCTTCAAACGCAAACACTTCCTCATCAAACTCCACGACAAAGTTGGGGTAAGGACACACTGTATATTTAGTGTGTATTTAGAGCTCTTCAGATAAACATTTGTCGTCTTGGTGTTTTGTCAGGCTCTGGGTAAAGACACTCTAGAGTTCTCGATGGCCAGTCGAGACGTCTGCAAGTCGTTTTGGAAAATGTGCATCGAGTATCACGCCTTCTTCAGACTCCCAGAGGAACCCCAGGCTGTTCACAAAACGCTACTTTCCTGCAAGGGTTCCCGCTTCAGATACAGGTAAAACTTCACCTAATCTCACAAAAGATCCTGTTTGTTAATAATGGTAAAGAAAGGTTTGTGTTGGATGTTTTTGTAATTGTCGTCAGTGGGCGAACCCAGAAGCAGCTGCTGGAGTGTATGAGCTCAGGAGAAAAGAAGAGCTCGCCGTTTGAGAGGTTAGGAATCAGTGAAAACGTTTTCCCACAAACCTACTGTTGTCTTGTTGTCTAACTTTACCTTGTGACTTGCACAGAACTTACTGTCGGTCTGATTACGACGACAGACAGTGCAGATCTTCTCCTGATCTACTCACGGACGTCTCTAAACAGGTGGGAACCTCGATGCTGATTAGTTCAGATATTAAAAGGGGAAAATAATGGCATAAATGATTAAAGTGGTACTGGGTTTACATGTTATAGTCAATATTTATTTAGCTGGATGTTTCTAAATATACTTTATAAAAATGTCACAAAATGTCCTCGTTCATCACATGTTTTTTCTCCTCAGATTTTCGAGCACTCCTACCCGTTCCCTCAGTTGACCCGAGCTCTGGCGGTCCAAAGTGACAACGAACTGGACCCTCATCGGCGCGACTTTGACGACTTTGCTTTCGATGGAAATGGGACCAAACGTAGCCACTCGTCGACCGAAGTCACGCAGCCGTTCCGCCCTTTCACCCAGGTCACTCCTCTTTTCCCATCGCTTTACCCTCCGCCCAAACTACGCTCGGCTTCCACGTCTGTCTACGAGGATGGCAGAGCGGACCTTTAGCAGGACAGGGGCAACAAAGACAAGCCCAAAGACTCGCTGGTGTTTATGCAAACCGGTCTCGAAAACGGCCCAATCCTCAACCACATCCGGACGGACCTCAGGGATTGGTCCTTTTGTATCCAAACAGCCCTGCCTACCAGTACCACCCGGTCCTCCCGTCGTTCCCACTGGCGACGCCTTGGAACCAACAACCTTACTTGTCTGATTACGTTTCGTCGTTGGAGCGTTTTCCCCAACCACGAAGACGGGAATACGTAGCGATGGACGGACGACCAGCGTTCCATCCGTTAGCCCATGATTCGCCTTCATTATCGTCACTGAGACGAAATCTACGCCCGTCCGGATCAGGCGGGTTGGGGTTACCCAGAGTTTACCCACCAGGAATTAATGGAGGAAGGTTATTGGGCGTCGGACAAACAGAGGCGGGGCATTACAGCGACGATTCAAACTTCCTGCCGGGTTTGCCTCGTCGTATCGCCAGCCAACCAGACGTCAAGTTCCCCTTCCCTCGAAGCACAAACCCCGCCTCAGAGTTTCGACCTCTGGGATACTACCCACATCTGACGCGACCGTCCAGACCCACCTATCTCCCGCTGAACTCGTCGCCTTTGCCAGAACGGCCCACTTCCTTCTGTATGTTCAGCGGCGCAACGGAAAGCTACAGCGACACAGAGCCAGAGATTTTCTACCCGTATTATTTAGCGCCACCACCTTTCGGGAAAATGGGACGATCCGCGGGACTCGCCAGGATGAGGTTCTCGTCCGGGAGCCTTCAACTGGATGAAGAGGAAGAAGAGGACGAGGAAGAACAAGGAAAGGAGGTGAAAGTAAAAAAAGAAGTGAGGATTGAAGTTGAAAAGAAAGACGACAAAGATGAGAAAGGTCGATCCAAGATTACCAAGATCACACTGTAGACTTTACAAATGACTAAAGAGGGATTAAATGTTTGGTCGACTTTTGTGGGGAAGCCATTCTTAGTATTTTTCTCTTCCGTACAAAGTTAGTCTAGTCCCTCACAATTAAAGATTTCCATGAGGCTCGACAAATGGATGCAGATTTAACTGATCAGAAAAACGTTCCAATTCTTTATGAATCAACGCCTAAGGCCCGTTTTGTTTTAGATTAACCGTTTTAATTGGCCAATGTTGGGCTCAGGAGGAAGAAAAACTAAGAAAATGGGTCTGGCTGGACTGCGTCTTTCTTTCAACGTGTTTTGAAGCAGTAATTCAATGGAATAATGTTTGATGCAGAGTAACTCATCACACGGAGATCGGCCTCTTATCTGACGTTTTCAGAAAAGCTGCTGCTGGTGGAACATTGAACTGTGGGACGTCAGTAAACAAACGTACTGTATATAGGTTCTTTACAAAAGGAGGTATTAAATCTCTTTTCTTACTTCCTTTCCTTAATAATGTGAGAATCTGCTCTTAATGTGACGACCCTGAAGTAGGCTACTTCCGCATCGTGGCTGAGGATGTTTTGGGTAATTCTTCGACAAAAACAGGAACAATAGTCGTCAGTTAATCCAGACCTCATTGAACTCGAGCTCAAACGGACTCTAGACAAGGGCCTACCTCAGGACTTTGTGAATAAGATTTTAATTTATGGTATTTTACTGGTTGTATATTGGAGGAAATGTGCTGTGAGTTTTATTGAAAGTACATTTGGCTGCTGTAAAATGTTTTGTGTGGACTTTCATTGTGTGATTTTTTTCATTTCTTTGATTACAAGGTGGCATTTGTCAATAAAATATCAAAAAGAAATAGTAATTAATATGTAAAATAAAAGACACATACACAGGTTTCCCAATCAAACTTAAATATTTATTCATAAAACACAAAAATCCCGCTACAAAAACAGAAACAAAAACATTTGTCTAAAATCTTTTCCAGCCCTCCCTCCTTCAAAATGTGTTGAATCCCTTATGAATAATATAAAAACACAAACATACAAGAGTTTAATAGTGTCTTTGGTACAAACAGCAAAACCTCAGACTACAGCTCCTAATCGTCCTGTGATGAATGTACCTTTATAGACGGCCATTTTGTTTCGACTGCGTGAAAAGCATTTGGCTGCAGCTTTAAGAAAACTACAAGAAAAGAGTCAACCAACAGTTTTTCCTCAAACGTACAGAACTTTTGCAGCTATTTGTTTCAAAGCTAAGAGTGGATTACAGACTGTGTGACTAAGACAAGTCGACTCTTTTCATTGGTATTACTTAGATATACACCAGTTAGCCATAACATTGTGGCAGATGAAAGAAATAGCATTTTTTAACTGGTTAACATGGCACCTGTCACTGGGTGGGGTATAAAGGAGGCAAGTAAGCATTTTGAGCAGTAATTTGTAACATTTTAAGGATCTGACTGAGTTTGAAAAGTAACGAAAACAAAAAGATTAGTAACTGGAGTGGAGTATAAAGCCATGTTTCTACTGAGCAGGACAGGATGGATCACGCCGGGACAGTCCGGTTTGGTTCAGGTAACGGGCTTGTCTTTTGTCTGTGGTGCAGGATAGAGTTTGCAGCAAGTTCGTACATTTTAGAGGCTTTAATGTCAGTTCTGCTCATGTTTTTATCCTTAACGTAAGAGTTGTAAGTCGACTTTATTGATCGAGACTAAAGCTTGGTACATTTTTTTGTAAGAACAAAATTTGTATGTAGTTGTCGGACACCACACAAGACGTTCTGCCCAGATGATGTGTCGAGAACAAGCTGCGAGAAAAGAATGTGCTTAGAATGTACCGTCCGTCAGACAACAAAGAGGATGTCTGAGAACAAGACGTTAAAGATCAAGACTGAGTCAAGACAAGTGTAAGGGACGTAGGAACAGGTTTTAACTAGATCCAGATTCAGTGCAAACTTATGGAGGGGTTACAGTTTGGTTAAGGAGGCAAGATTTTTATATTAAGTTAAAATAAATAACGTTTTCCTCATGAGCATGACGTGGGGAAATAAACGGCTAGTGGTGTCTGAGGACAAAAGCCTTTTAATTTTTTCAGCTCCATCTGAAACAAATAACAGCTTTTGCTTTGTTTGAGTTTGTTCCAAAAACGTAAATTTAGCAGCTTTACTGTTTATCACGAGAACAAGCTTCAAAGCTTCTTTTGTGTTTCTATATATTGTGTTTCTTGTAACCCAGCCACAGTGCGACCGAACAGACCTAACCCTTACTGTACAGCTCCAGAGAAAACCTGGCTAACACTTAGCCCAAGTCTTACTCTAAATAAATACATCTGAACTGGTTTAAGAGGCTGAATTTGGAACACCAACCACATGTAGCTGCTGAAGCTACATATAAATTAGTGTCATTTCATTCATACATTGCATCTCTGTTGAATACACCAGCTCTGAGCCGTTAAATGCACTCTTACCTCGTGATTAGTCCCACTCATGGCCTGACAAGTGACAATAGTTTTTGGCTTAAACTGTACGATCATTTGGATTTAAATTTTGATCTTGTGTAAAAACTATTTTTTGCTGGACAATGGACAACAATAAGTGAACAATTAAAACTTAATTTGAGGAAAACGTAGCCATTTTCTGCCGTGTTTAGCTCCACCTTTAGTAACTAGACTGCTCTCTTT
This sequence comes from Perccottus glenii, assembly GCA_024416835.2. Lineage (NCBI taxonomy): Eukaryota > Metazoa > Chordata > Actinopteri > Gobiiformes > Odontobutidae > Perccottus > Perccottus glenii. The sequence goes on along the minus strand of CM044546.2, from coordinate 2,288,276 downwards.
GTCCTAACGTCAGGTGACCAATGTGCTACACTTATCTGGGATTCTTCAGATCCATTTTGAAAAAACATTTCTTATGCAATCCCAACTCGACACGTACCAATCCAGTGGAAACATGGCTCATAGTTCAAGTCTTAACATATCCGAGCTGGTTTGAGGGCAGAATGAAAACATACATCTGTGACTGTCAGGTTGTCATAATGTTCTGGCTGAATGGTGTACATCAGGTATTTTAGCGGTACTGCAAAGCTAAACTAATAGCCAATTTGGAACAATAATAAAAAAATATATAGCTGTTAATTTAAGCTATAATTAAACAGCCTTAAGTTTCGTGGCCTTTTAAAAATATAAATCTGTTAAAGACACAAGCTCTAGGCCTTTTTAATGAAATCTTGCCTCATAATTGGTCCCTTCTTTGGACAAAATACAATTGTTTTGTATTAAACTGTCGGCTAATGTAAGAATTTGGATCTTCGTGTGATATTAAAGTTTGAATTTGTGAAATGCGGTACATCCAAACGTTTTTACACAAACATCACAAAACATTGTTAATTGGCATATATTGTTTTTCAAGTGCTACCACAAACATTTCTAAAAGTCATGACACGAAACACACCACTGCGGATGGACCTCGAAGATTACTCTGCCCTTTCAAAATAAAATACAGCAGAAAGATTGAATTAAAGGCAATTTGTCGTAGTTTTGAGACAAAACTTAAGCCCTTCTTTGACAAAACTGTCCGGTTTCATTTTCAACATAAATAAAGAAAAGGAATATAGTTGTTTGTTTTTTTCACCACAAACCTGATTTGGTTTTTAAAGGTGAGTTCCCAAAATAGTAGAAAAGGAAGTTCTTCACCCAGCAGCAGTGATTAAATATACATTATATAAAGTGTGTATAGTACATGAAGTGTTTACAGACGAGAGACATTGCGCAGCAAAGTCTTCGTTTTTTATTTCCATCGTCCGACAGCGACAAGTGAAAAAAAACAGTCTCTTCTTTTAATTCACGTCTCATTTTTACGACTCCCCTGAGATCAGTTGGTGGTGAATCTGAGAGAGAGAAGAAAACAAAGCATTTGTTATGCATCGGGTGTTTGTATTTTTCGATTAGAAGAAATAAAGAGCAGAAAACCCTCTCACAAATGTAAATGGAAACTATATAAAATGACACGTTTGTGCTTAAAACATTGTTTACGACCAAGAACCCAACCACTAGACTAGATAAGTTACAAAATCAGCAAGCAACAGTTAAAAAGTTTGAAATTGATGTCCAGATTCCAAAAACAGATGAGACTGCAATTCACTTTCTTTTCTCTCTTTCAAAGAAATTCATGTTCTTCTAGCCCTTTTCTTTTTCTTCTTTTTTTTTGTACGGTGAGCACAACTGGCAAGCATTATTCTAAAAATGTAAACTTCAAAGACCGGCCAATGGTAATAGCTCAGGTGACCAGACGCCCCACTTTGTTCGGGACCACACAACACTTTTAACATAAATTATGCGACCAACAAACTGAGACTATGTCCTGCGTTGTGATTGGCTGTAGATAATTCAGGAAAGATGTGGATCTTGTCCAGTAGTAACGCAGAAGGAAAAACAATCAGCTTTATTTAAGTGGACTGAACAGTTTGACAGTTCCAGCTCAGAGCAAATCGACCTGTCAGAGACTCCGCCCACAATGCACTCCCAAAAACGACTAAACACAATTTAGCTTATTTCAAACAAAGCATGGGAAATACAGATATAATCAAAGAAGATTCTGCAACGATGAGGACTATTCTTAGGTAAGACCATTCCAAGCAGACTCTTGTTTTGTTTATAGTAAGCCATGTTCCACTGTCTATGTTTAATAACACATTGAATAACACAGCTCAGTAAGGTGTCCTGTATTTTTCCGCTTTGTCCCGTGTAAACAGGCTTGTGATGACCTGGTGGCAATAGCAATGACAGCTCTTTGACAAAACACAAAGTGGAAAGTGAGAAAGAACAGAGATGTCAGATAAAGCAGGACCTACTTGTTGTACCTGGCAATGATGTGTGTGACCATCCTGTCTGTGATCCCGGGACACACCTCCTCGGCCGATCGGATGTTCTTCTCCAGCTCCTCGATGGCCAGCCGCTGCTCAGAGTGTTCTTTGTGCTGCTGCTTCAACTGCAGACAACAATAAACCACTCAAGACTATTTCTGCGTTAAGCAGACATCACAAACTAAAATCTCAGGTTTTATTCTTGACATTACAGACCTCAGTGAAGACCGGAGAGATGACTGTGGTCAGACTGGCAGATTTACTAATATGATCCTGGAACCAAGAGCACATTTTATGACCCCACAGCAATAAAATCTGTGATTATATAGTTGTTAGGATTTAAAGCACTGACTACTTAAGTGTGATAAAGATAAACTGTACTGACCGTCCCATTGAGCACTTTCCTTTCGTCCTTTTTCTTCTTACGGACCGTCGTGAAGGACCACTCGGGCGACTGGCTGTTCTCTTTGTTACCCGACTCACTGTAAACAACATAAACACATTTTATATACATTTAAAGTGTTGAACCTGCAAATTAGCAATGCATTTTTGTACAATACTGTTCAAAAGCACATCAGTGACTGCCAGTTTATTTGTAGTATGTAAGTGTAATATATAAGTGTTTTTTAGCATATTCTACCGTTTTGTGCAAATATGGTTCTGTGTACAATACTTAAAGTGCAGAGGAGTGTTTTATTAGAGGAACAAACCTGTCGGAGTCGTCGGAGCTGTCGTCGCTGTGGTCCTCCTCCTTCCACCTCCGGTAGCGGTCGATGAGTTCGCTCAGATACGACGTCTTCTTGCAGTGTTTGACGATAAACCTGTGCTTCAGGAGCTCTTTGGCCGTGGGACGCTGCAGCGAGCGAGAACACAGTTACACATTCAGTTTGAGTAGAGAGTATTTATAAAGGTTTGTAGATAATATAACGTAAAAAAAAAAAAACTGTTAAAACCAAACGCCAGATTTTAAAATGTTGAAATTGTGTCTAACTTTGTTATTTTTTGCAGTTAAGATTTCATTAGTAGCTTTAAAAGAGAGCAGTAACTCACATATGATGCTTTTATGTCAGTGTTTGTAGCACGTTTAGAAACTATTTGTCACAAAGAAACATTGTCTACATTTAATTACACTGTTTTTTTTTCTTTTAAATGTCATTGAACCAAAGGCAGCTCAAAAAAAGAACTGTTTTTTGTAATTTAACGTGTGCCCACCAGAGGGCAACAGATTGCCACAAGTGAAACTAATGAGAAACTGGTTAAAGGCTTGTCTGATGAAAGCTCAAAAGAATAAAAAGGTTTGGAATGTGAATAAAACAGATAATATTGTAAATAGACATTGAATGCATCACCACAAACTTAACATAAATACAATAGGGTTATAATAGAACTAAAACTAAAACCACAGCTAAATAGAAAAAGTAAAACTAGGATTAAACCAGAGTAAAACTAAATCTATAAACTATTATTCAGAGTGTTTCTGAGTGCATATAATTTGAAAAAAGGCTTGAAGTACATGGTACATGGTATTATAAAGCGTTACCGATAATTATAAGTTAGCACAAAAGAGGATCAAGGCCACTCGAGGTATGACTTCTGAGGTTCAAGTCAGACTTATGGGTAGGTAACTATGGGTGCCTCTAAGGACCAGATGTCAAAACTAAAAACAACCCTTCTTCTGTACAACCCTACAATAGTGAGGTGACTACTGTGAATGTATCGTCGTGTTTCTTACAAAGGCTGGGTCCTTGTTGAGGCAGGCCTCTGTGAACTCTTTGAAACTCTTGGAGAAGTCTCCGATCAGCGTCGGAGGAGGAGACTTGGGAATGTGGAACAGGACTCTCATCGGGTGCATGTCCGAGTTCGGAGGCTCGCCTTTGGCCAGTTCGATGGCGGTGATGCCCAGAGACCAGATATCAGCCTGAGGAGACACCGGAAATACAGGAGAGGAGTCAGTATTAGAGTTAAAGAAGAAAAGTTCATCATTTTAAAACATAACTTTAAAACTATGTGACCTTTTAGAGTAAAACTAAATTTACAAACAATACAAAGCAAAATAAGTTGAGAACAGTTTTCAGCAACAGGTTCACTTCATAAAATTGTGCAAGCATTATATGTGTAAATTATATCTTTATATTATGCAGCTTTTTCCGGATTCAGCGATGGTCAAGCTTTTTGAAACCTCATTTCTGTTAAAGTTTATTTTTTTCACAGCTGATCCCATGGTCCATTATTTTTTACCGTTTATGGCAAAACATTTACAAATGTCTATTTTAAACATGGAAAGAACCTTAACCTTTCAACTCGCCGACAATCAGGAAAGTGTTAAAACTCTTACTTTTTCTCTGAGCTCCCAGCCCTGAACACATTTTTGGGAAAGATTTAGAAAAAGGCAGGATAGAGCTTCCAGCAGAATAACAAAAAACATGGTCCTATCAAAATTACGTTTGTTGCAAATGGACAAAATTTGGCACACACTTTCCTGACATAACCCTGAGCAAAAACGTCTATAGGACCCATAGTCTATCCATAACCCTGTTGCCACGGCAACAGTTCAAATTCTGTACAATGACATAATTTCAAATGGATACAAATACATTGGATTGGCCAACAATTTGAGGTTTATTCAAGACTTTTAGGAAACGTGGGCAGCGTCAGAAAATGACCAATCATTACCACTTTTTGTCTTTTTACTTTGTTGTTGCTTCACTTTGGAACTTATTTCTTGATAAAAAATAATAATAACTTAAACACTCCGGTGAAATATATTTAACTGTGTTGGTCTTCTACTGTTCCCAGTTTACTTTCCTAAAGCTGCATGTTGTTGTGAAGGTCAGGTTTGTTTTTGTAGCTGAACTCAGTCGGTGTGGGGGGGGTGGTTTGTTTAACCATATGTCGACCTGAGTACGACACACACACACACGGACCGTTTGGATCATGTCACGTCTTCTCAGTTTGCCGCAGAGAGCATGTGTTAGAGCAGACGTTATCTCACGCGCTCCAACACAAAGACGGCAGAGTGCAGTGGAGTCGCGTTACAAGGAGCCTCGGCCGCCGTTTGGCAGTTTACTCTCTGAGCTTCATTACGGCAGAGGCACAGTGAGCATATGGTAACTGCTGTCGGCCGGAGGAGGGCAGGGTTTAAGGTCGGAAAACACACAGGAGGTTTAGGCTTTAATACAGAACAGCCTGAACAAGTGAAAGTACTGTTTAATTTAATATTACTTGGATCATAAGGAGTTATAGGCAGGGTTGTACATAATGTTTGATTACCAGTAGAGGGTAACTCATATGTGGCAGTAATGACATCACAGCTTTCCTTCCTATAAAATCTGATTTAATAATTTAAACACTTTCCACAATTAATGTGCAATTTTACCTGTGTAATATTTGTAAGATGCAATACCTGACACACAATCTGCAATTTACCCTTGACTGACACTATTTATTCATATCACTGATGGACACTTGAGGTACTGCAGAAGAGAAAGAACATGTTTTCCTCATAGACTTGAATGTGTGCTGCTGACAGGACACAAACAAACCTTTAAAATCCTCAAATATTGTATTGTTTATAGCTTGTTTTGTAGCTGTACTTTTTTCTCTGTTGAAATCTTGTCGTGCCTTTAAGCCCAAAATTAACCGCAAACAAATTCAAAATAAATGGTGGCACTGACTCGGGATCCGTGTCTAATAACATCTGCTCTGTTGCACACATTTCTGTCTGTGATAAATGAGAACAACTTCACAATTAAAGCACTCTCAAAAAGACTAACGAGTCCACTTTTTTACTACATGAGTGTACTTGAGTAAATGTAAACCTCACTAATTATTAATTTACAAATTATTTGACTCACAAGGAAGCCTGTGATCGTCTCTGTTTGAAGCATTTTCCTTCAGCCAAAGACACAGGTCACACACGTCTCTGAACCACAGCAGAACAGAGACAAACAGTGTCCTTTAAAAAAGCACAATGGTGTGTCTTGTTGTGAGCTGCTCAGGTTAACAGCTGCCTCCGTTTACGCAACACTCTCTCAACGTCTGTGAACACACTGGTATTTCAACAAGTCACACTGTGTCTGCTGGCTCTAGACTTCAAATACTCACACTTATTAAACCAAAACTCACCCGAGAGCTGGAGTTCAATTACTGAGGCTGTAAATCACTGCAAAAGAAAACCACTGGAGCAAATTGTGTATTTCTCCTCAGCTTTTACTGCATATTTCCATTATAAATAATAAATACTTTTAAGTAGTTTGTTCTTAGTTGTTTAGTTGTTGTGTATATTGAGTATTTGCAAGGACGTTAATATACAGTGCTTTGTTAATAAAAGCTGCAAATAACGCCAAGACACAAAGTATCAGACATTCCAACAACAACATTTAATTCTTGGTATTAAAACGCGTACAGACTGTGTCCTGATGCCTTTGTATTAGATGCAAATAAAGGAACTTAAGGTAAAGGAGGTGAATGCAAATTATGTTAAAACAAATCCTGACCTGGATAAAAGCTCCTGCTGCGGGTAAAGGGCTTCCACTGAAGCTCAAAGTGCAGACAGTGTGTTGTAGAAATGGAACAGTACTGTACATACAGCCTATGTACTGTATATTCAGTACATAGGCAAATGTTTTTTTTAGTTCAGTGGTTACTCGTCTGTTTAACTGGACACATCAGCATGTGACTAAAGTAAAAGAAAAAAAGGATTTTGAAAGAAATAATTCAAATCTACAGTACAGCAGCAGCAGTGATAGAGAAGGAAGAGGGTGAAGGGGTGCATGCTGCGTAACCCGACTGTGTTCAGTGGAGAGTTAATATTTACATGTTTTTGAGACACTTTGATTAAACTTTATAAGAGCAGCTGCAGAGAGAGAAAGAGCGCTTTTGTGACTTTATGTGACTTTAAGTGACATCAATATCAGTCGAGCAGAGGTCTCTGTTGTAAAAGCAAAGACCAGTTCTTAATATGTTGGTCCCTCAAGTGAAAGTGGGCAGTGAGCAGGTTCAGAAAGGCTCAGTGTCAATGAGAGTAAAATATAAAAACATTATTCGACTAAACACCGGTGTAAGGAGTCTCACCTTCGAGTCGTACGCAGACTGCTGAATAACCTCCGGTGCCATCCAGAATGGCGTCCCCACGAATGTTTCCCTCTTTATCTGTGTGTCCGTCAGCTGACCTGCCACGACCGAAGTCCGCCAGCTTCACCTGACCGTGCTCCGACAACAGCACGTTAGCCGCTGCAAATAAAGAACATCTTCTGATCTGACATCATCTGACTATATATTACTTTAAATGGTCTAATGGAATTTTTTGGAAAAGTTAAAAAACAATGTTGAGTTTAATCATAATTGAGCAACCTTCAAGCTGCAATTCAGATATCACTCATTTATGAAGCACAACACGTATCAAGTAGAAACAAGTTTAAGAGATATGGATATTTCCCGTAGAAGTGCGGAAGCTTAAAAAATAAATTGTTGCCAAATGTTATAAAACCTTCTGGTGACAGGTCACACCCATAATGCAATCAGAACGTCTGATAGTAATCTGACACATATACAAACTGTTGTAATTCCTACACTGTTCACCTGATTTAGATGTAAATGCCCACAAATTAAAGCTAAAAGTCTACAGTTAAAGCAAATCATGTTCGTTTCATTTCAAATCTATTGTGGTGGTTTATAGAGCCAAAAAGATTAGAATTGTGTCGATGTCCCAATATTTATGGACCTGACTGTAGATGTAGGACTAAAACAAAACTTAATGAAAACTAAACATTAAATCACCAAATGATGGCCCAGGTGTGTACCTTTAATGTCTCTGTGGATCTTTTTCTCAGAGTGTAGATAGTCCAGTCCCTTCAGGATCTCCTTCAGCATCGTGGCGATTTGTGCCTCGTCGAACGGACCTGCCCTCAACTGCACGTCCAAGAAGAAAAATAATAATATTCAGTGAGATTAAGATGTAACTGTGTCATAACTACACATTTACTTTATTCAGTAAGTCTGTGCACATTTCCTCAATTTAAAACCACAACCTTTATTCTAAACTGGCATCACTTCATCCGCCTCTCTTCGTGCCCTGATGGTACCATCACTCTGGATCAGGTCTGGACTCATCAGACCACATGACCAGTCTTTATGTTCCAGAGCTAACTGAAGTCTTTCATCTTATCTTTTATGAGCCTCGTGTTTTCTTAAGGCTACACAGCTGTTTAGTCCTAAATCCCTTGAGTTCCCTTCACATTGTGTTTGTAGAAATGCTTTTTCACTTTTAAAACAAACACAGTTCTTCTGTTGTTTTTTAACGTTTTGATTTCACCAAACGTGATCACCAATCACAATCATTATAGATTTTTTTACGACCACATTTATTTCTCAAAGATGATGGTTCCCTACTATCCTTCTGGTTTTTAATAATGCGCTGGACAGTTCTGAACCCTGTTTTAGTCGTTTCAGCATCTCTTTGGATGTTTTCTTGGCTTGATGCCGGTAATGTGACCCTTCTGAAACAGATTAACATCTTTTCTGACATGGTTGTTTTTGAAATGAGGAACTAGTCACTGCAGCAGTTAGGGTTAAATAAGTTGTTGAAACATAATCATCCATGCAGTAATTATTCAGTGGGAGGCTCTTACCTACTTGCTTAGTTAAATCCAGGTGGTGACATTTGAATTATGAAACATTTCTTGTGTATTACATACAACAAAAGTAAAGAGTTTCTCGTAAATAATTTAAACTTATTTTGCCTGGTCTTACATAATCACAAATACAAAAGCGATGACACATAAGAAACACGCTGCAGGCTGTTTATTGTCAAACACACCTCTTTCTGCTTAATTCAAGACAAGACTTGACAAAACACAGGACTATTTTCAAATGTATCATCTTCACTTATGTGTTACTAAGCTTCCAGGAGAAAATCGCTCATCTTCTGTTCAAGGTAATCCAAACCAACTGAAAATACTGAGCTGTTATCAACATCATCTAACAGGAAATTATTTAAATATAAACAAATAAGGAGTTGTTGATATTTAACAGAGTAGCTTTTAAAATTTTCCCAAAAAAACATTATATTCGTTGACAGGATGTGGAGCAGTTAGCAGTGGGACTGGGACCATACTATATCCCAAGAGAGTTCTTACATGTTGTGGTGGTTACAGTTTTACAGTAGTTTTTCCTTGGGGATGAATAAACTTAAACTGGACTGAACTGAAGTTAAGCCTCTTTATTTATGTACAAGTACAGTCTGCTCCGATTGGTTCGTTCATCCAACAAAGACGAAGCTTGTGACTTCACTTGACCCGACTTGTTAGGACTTTCGTTTCTCATATTGAGCCTCATGTTCCTCTTAGAAACACGATTTCATCTACCTCACTACGTAACAGGAAGTCACTGTCAACATGCATCAAAGCATTTCAAGAGAATTCATTTCATTCTTACAAAATCTTTGTCAGAACTCACCAAATCCAGAGCCGAGCCTCCTCCCAGATACTCCATAATGATCCATAGTTTGCTGCCCTAAAAATAAAATACATTTAATATTTCACAGTGCGTTTTAATCAGCTGGTATAGTGGACTTCTACTACTACTACTGTACAGTCCGCAGTACCTTGAGGTAAGAGCCGAAGTATTTGGTGATGTAGGGACTGTCGCATTGACTCAGGACAGTGATCTCCTGCTGAATGTCCTCGATCTCATCCTCCGCCTCCTCCAGGTCGATCGTCTTAATGGCCACAACGCTCTGGGTTCTATTGTCGATACCTTTAAAAACCTAGGAGTACAACAGTAACATAAGCGTTATAACATATACAGACTTCTGCAAATGAACTACTCTAACGGCTACTATAAGAACTCTATGAATCTGCAAATAATGAGTAACTGTAATGGAAAATAAATATTGTAATAAAAAACACATACTTCTCCAAACGATCCTTTTCCGATCCGGTCTAATTTGGTGAACAGCTCCTCCGGATCGATCTGAGAGCTCTGAGAAGAAGAGAAAATAGCGTTTAATCAAATACCTCAAAAATGTATACATAAAAGGGTTAGACAGCAGACAAACTGAGCACTGCTGGAGGAGAAGCACACAAGTTTCTTTTTAAACATACAATATTTATTATTATTTATGTTTTAGGACATTTATTAACTAATTCATTACCATAAGACCAATTTCCGCTAAGTTGTTGTGTCGACCACAGCATGTCCCTGCAGGGCTACCATAGTTGTGTAGAACTGCAAACTATACTTTTGCCTCTAAAGCTATGGAAACGTGTTACTGTAATGAAATAAAATGATTAAAGTGCGCCAAAAGATTCCACTAAAATGCAAGAGATTGCACATAAATATTAATTAAACAGATGGCAGTATAAAAATAAAATGTATGCAAGCCTTTAAGTTACTTAACTTACTGTTATTTGTTTTGTCAGGGAAACACCCTTATGATTTTTTTTTTTTCATGGATTTCAGCCCCCTATGGTGACCTCACTCTTTGAAAACAAAACAGTACAAGTTTCACTGACAATGTCATTTATTTTGACCCCAATTTCCTGACCCAGAATGCACTGCACACGACTGTTGTGTTGTCACCACACACATTGAAGAAAAAAGTTTCACAAAAGAAAGAAAAGCCTTTAAATGCAGGAGGAAACGACTGCAACAGTTAAAGATAACAGGAAATGAACACACAGCTGCTCAACCACACTTTTATCTCAGGGCCTTTACTGCGAGTCACAGCCGTTTCCTAAACTCCACAGCTCTGTATCTGCAGAGCGCGTTCAAACTGTCGCAGATAAGGGACAGGAATGAGATAGTCATTAGGGGATACATTTGGGCTTCGAAGAAATTTTCCTGTTGAGTTAGTACTTTTAAGTCTTCCTGGGATTGGGTATGGAAGTATAAATACGGCTTATGTATATGGCAGTATTTAAGTTTATGTTTAGCTAAAATGTACAGACATAAAGACTCAATGTTATACTGCCAGTATGTTGGCTGCTGTGTTGTTCATGTATTATTTCATAACTCTTAAATACATTTAAGTAATATTTAAGTTGACAGTGCTGATATAATTTTTATCTTAAAAGTAGGTTTTGTGGCTTTAGCAATACACATGCTAATCTCATTGGGCAAATATAACTTTACCAGTCTTTGATGAGGAAGCACAGGTGCTTAAACCATCTGTGTATAACTGTGGCCCCTCCTCCATGTGATGTTATTTCAATTCAATTTTATTTATATAGCCCCAGTATCACAACAACAATTGCCTCAAGCACCAAATAGACAAACAGGCTGAACTAGACCCTCTGTCCTAGAAAAAGAGAAACCTCATTGGTATGGGTCGGGACAGGATCCCAGATGGGGCCAGCCTGTCGACGTTCTGCAACAGTCCGGCACAACACAGTTATAAGCCTCCAGTGAGCTTATATCTTTTTGCTGCTAAATGCTTGTATAAACAGAGCAGCTAAATATCAACTCACTCACTGACAACACAATTGTATAAAAATGGCTTTAATGTCCATCGAAAATGAGATCTGCTAAACTCATGTTTTTAGTCTCAAAAGGTCAACAGGAAGCAGACAGCAGTGCCTGAAATAAGTCCAACCCACTTAAAAAATCTAATACATATAATGTCCACAGAACCCAACAGAAGGGCCATTATCCATTTTATTCAACTGCCCAGAGAGGACAAACTAAGCACACATTGCTGATGTACGTTTAGGGCATTTATGAACTAGTGGGCTTTATCAGGGTAATCTACTGTAGATGCCCAGAGTTGAGTTGTAAAATTAACATCTGCAATGTCACCCCAAGATGTCGCCAAAAAGTAGACACTTTTACCTTTAATGTGTTCCTAATATTGTATAACTCAGCCCACTTTACTCTCATTGCTTAGTTTGGTTCTGATTCATAATATGCAAATACTGCAAAGATTGTAGCAGAATTTGAGCTTTGTTATCGCTCTCTATGATCATCTTAGTGTGTCATCTATATGTCAAAATGCAAAGACAAACTATGGACAAGATCAGTGTGTGACTCAAATAGTTGTTTTTAGTCCAAGTCCAATATTATTGTATGTTCTGTCTGTCTGTGTCATCAGATGGACTGAAGCGTATGATGTGCAAATGATGCTGGTTCCCTTTGGTCTATAACAGGAACAGACTGGCTGCCCACAAAGTTACCACACCCATTCCACAAACAGCGCAGTTACAGCCTAATGACACACAACGCAAAAGAGGAACCACTGAGGACCAGCAAAAAAAAAAAAAAAAAGGAAGCACACAACAAAAGACAGAGGTTTAATAAAAAGGCACAATAAACAAGAGAGTCCCCATTAAAGTCTAAATGGTTAGAGACAATAATGGAAAAATAAACAGGACCCTTTTGTTACGCACTGAAGACGTCCAAAACAATACATCAAAATGAAATGGCTATACAAGCCACATTTATAAATAGATTTTCACCCAATAGTGTTTTCCTTTCAGACTCTGGACTTGCTAAAACAGACAGCCTTCATAGCCTTAGGTTTTATCTCCATGTTTCAGTGTAATGTCAATATTTATTGTCCATGTGCTTTTTATCTTATCATAGGTTTCTCAAGTGTATCTTAATGTAGATTTTCTGGCTTTAGTTATAAACATGCTAATCCTATTGGTCCACAGGTCTTTAAACCATCTGTGTATAACTCTTGCTTCTCCGTGTGGAGTTATTTGTCGTTCTGCACAAGTCCAGCAGAACGTAGTCCTAAGACTTATAGCTCGTAGCCTTTAGGTTATGTTTGTTGTATGATGTCTGCTATGTCTGTACAATGTCTTATTTCATTTTCCGGAAGATCATCATTGTGCCGGATAAAATGGCTGCATAGTGTGAATTGTAATTCTTTGTTGTGTCTTTATGTTTGCATGTAATATGATCCACACAAGACTAGTTTCCCCTTGGGGACCAATAAAGTAATCTTGAATCTTAGGTGCTGTAGCTTAAATGTGAATATCAAGCCACACGCTCAAGTTAAATAAAATGAAAAAATCGATTGACTCACCAGCCCAAATGAGCAGTGACCTTTTATTTTACTGGCAAATTACAAATTAAACCGGCCAACAGAACTCTGAGTCTAAATAAAAGAATAAATATATTAATAAAATTGCAGCCATAGTTTTTGAAATTGCATGTGCTCAAATTGCGATTGTTTTGTGATTAATTGCACAGCCCTAATCAGTGTTATTAGTCCTGATGTATCTATTTAATTTAATGAAAAATTCCATCCTATCTCTGCCTAAATTTGTCATTGGTCTGAGACTGGACTCAAGTTTAATTAATTGTCATAACCTGTGACGTTTTCTCTCTCGATTTATCATACTTTTGATAAATCGAGAGAGAAAACGGGTCTTGATCTGTTAAGTCTAGGTCTTGGTCATTGTCTATATAAGATATACGCTCAAGCATTGGTCTTGGTAAGTGGGGTCTTGACTTTGACACTATCACAAACTGGCAAAACTACAAAAAGAATGGAAAGCCAAGATGGTTTATTTTGATAAACCAGACGTATAAATGTATAAAATTTGCTGTACATTTGTTTTTGTCCTTATGGTTTTATAGCCACCATCTTCTTCTGATGTGAACACTAAGACATAATGTGTTCTGTGTAGCCTAACAAAGCTCCACATTTAAGCTAAACAAAAGATCCACTAAATAACTTTGTTGTTCAAGTTAGATGTTTGTTAGATTAATATTATCCCTGGATGTCTTCTGTCTAGTAATTATATGTATTTTACAGTGCATGTTGAGATAAGTGTGTAATAAAGAATTTATAAAACACCTCGAGTCAAAGAGGTAGTAAAGAAGCAGGATATCTTTATTTTGATTTATTGAAATGATTGGTAGATTAATAGGCTCTGGTCTTTTCCTTTAGAGACTATGGACTGTCTTTGGATTTCTAAGACTTATTTTTAGCTTCTGTGGGTTTGCCAACTGCTACAGCCCATTTTTTTTACTAGTAATCTATAATTATAAGCTGCAACACCAACACTGGCTTCACAAACCATTAAAGACTTTCATTGGGATACACTGGTCTGACTGGGAATCTGCTGATGTGGCTGTACATGGTGCTGATCTAACGGTGATATGAATAATGCACCTCAAATACGCATTAGGTACATTTTTGGAGCCTTGTACAAAAGTTAAACTTAGAAGAGAATATACAAGGTGATGTTCATAAAACACATTCTCAAACAGCTATCTCGGGCTTGGCACTTTACTCATAAACACAGAACACAGAGAGCCAAGAGAGAGCAATGTAGAAGAATTTCAGACTTGCACTCAAGGCATTAAAGCCACGTCTACAGCAACTACACTTTCCCAAAGGAACCAGCACTGTCTGGACCTCTCTGCAGTGTGGACACAAGCAGAAAGACAGTGGATTATGTGCAGTTGAGTAACACTAGTAAAGGAGCTAAAGCCTTCTTACCCCATAATGTTACATTTTTATATCAACCGACAAAGCCCCGGTGAGGCTGTTTTTACAGTAATCTAGTAATTAACATAAAGCACCGCAAACTAGGGCTGCACGATAACAAGAAAAATGATAATCACGATTATTTTGCACAAAATTTTAATCACGATTAATAATCACGATTATTCTATTAAGAACTTTTTTTTAACTTAAGTATTTTTATAACAGCAATATATAAAATAAAAACAAACATTATAAACAGAACATAAATACTGCAAGTCACTGTATTTAAACTTCCCAATGAAAATGTTTAACTCAAAATATAAAGGAGTTATAAAGCTGTGAGAGCTTATCGCTTGACGCCAACTGTGCAAGCTATGAGAGCGCGAGCGCGCTTGAAATCTAAACACCGTCACGTGAGACGTAACGCAGTTTATCATCCGTACACTCTCAACCCATAAGAAAAAAGAATGATTTCTAACCCTACAATGTTTGTTTTGTGCTTGGTATTTACATATTGATATTGCGACGATTATGGTTAATTAATCGTGGGAGACAGATATTGTTATCACGATTAAATTACGATTAATCGTGCAGCCCTACCGCAAACACACGTGTTTTTCAAAAAGGACTGTTCATTTTCATAAATAACTCCTCCAGTAAACCAGACACTATCTGAATAAAGAGCTGGACAGAAATTGCAATTATCAGGGATTACTCGACTTAAGTCCTTTTAGGTCAACCCCAAATAATAGATGTTGCAAACCAGGTTTCTACTTATGAACTGACTTTGGACTAGTGTTGTCACGATACTGTAATTTCTAACTTCGATACGATACCTTCAAAAATATCGATATTCGATACCATTTTCGATACCAAAGGGAAAACAACTGTCACAATATTATTATTTTAAATTTTTTTATTTAAAGATAAATATAAAATCAGCCAAGGTCCGCTTAGACCTTAGTTAACTTTCCTCACCGTGAGGGGTCCGGAAATTTTTAATAAAAGGATATGTGTTTGAATATAATTCTTTAAAGTCTCATTTATTCCACACCTACAGCCTCTTAAACAATATGGAGATGAATGTTGATAATCCACTGTTTTCTGTATTTTATTCTTTGGTTACATGAGAAGTATGTTTGAGTGTTTAGCTTTCGCAAAACACAGCTCACAGACAAAAGGAAAATACTACAAAATCAAAAGAAGCTAAAGCTAAAGCTCAGGACCTGGTGGTTTAATGACAACAGCCTGGAATCCTGCATATTATGCCTAGTACTCCTTCATGTGTGAGAACATTTTAAATACAAAATCATCAATTCAAGCCAAATTATTTTCTAATTAAAATAAACGTTCCCTCCCATCCATAACGTCAGTGAATCTTTATTATGTTTTGCCAAGGCTTTTAAATTTTAGTTGTTTCTAACTCATTATCAGGCTACGCTAAACATGTTGAAATTTCCCGCTGCTCTGTCCGTAACCATAGTAACCTGAGGACCCGCGCGTGTTGACGTAGCCGTCCTAGAAGTGCAGGTTCAAAAATATTAATGTTTTACACAATGCGCTTGTAATTATGAATACTGTCTTGCGGTCCAGATCGCGGTCCGCCTTTTGAAGACCCCTGATGTAGTGCACTTGTTCAAAGGCCTCTCAGATTGTCATACTTTCAGAAACCAATAGTGCAAGTAAAAAAAAAAAATAAATAAAAAACATCGATATCGATACTCGGTATCGATACTCGGTATCGAAACTTCGGGAAATGAATATCGTATCGTTTGAGATATTTCAGTATCGATATTTATCGAAATATCGATATTTTTGACAACACTACTTTGGACTGATCTTTTAGTCACACCAGGGTGACTTTAACCGTCACAGGTTATGACAATTAATTAAAGAAAGGCATTATTGACCACATTTTAAAAATCTAATCACAGTTCTGATGTATAACAGAGAGGTTTGACTTTTTGTTCTTTACTTTCAGGTGCCTACTCCCCACTTTACACCAAAACAGCAGCGCGTAAGCGTAGCGTAGATTCATATGTATACATATTAGTCTGACCTTTGACCTTTGACACGAGCGCCGGCATACACATAATGAGCAACATGTCGTTAAAGATACC
The DNA here is from genome assembly GCA_024416835.2 of Perccottus glenii. Taxonomy (NCBI): domain Eukaryota; kingdom Metazoa; phylum Chordata; class Actinopteri; order Gobiiformes; family Odontobutidae; genus Perccottus; species Perccottus glenii. The sequence continues at coordinate 2,271,693 of CM044546.2, read as the reverse complement.
TTGGAGTTCTGTTTTTCAAGCGTATCACTCTACGGCACTAAAGCAGGGAACTTCTGCTACACTATTAAAATAAAAGCTCACTAAAACATAGCGCTGGTATAAACCGTTTGAACATTGCACCAGGGAGACCGAGAAGTTATTCTTGGTGGTGGAGTTATTTAATTTACTTTAGGCCTTTGACACCATACACCCATTTTATAAAGGACACTGTAAAGAAGGAGACGCATTGGGTTCTTGGTGTAAATTCGGGGAAAGCCATATGTCTGCCCCTCCCTCTGAGTCCACTCTGCTCTGATTGGTCAGATGGCCCATATTATTGGAACACTGATAAAAAAACATTACATCGTCCCACTTTACAAGATGGCTTGGCTCTTTGAATCCGATGGTACAACTTATCAAGATGCATTGAATGACTCGTTTACCTCACTATGCAACAGGTAGACAAGTCATTCAGAGGCTGAGAAAAATACAGGAAAATACAGGAAATTACAGGAAAACTTTGACTTCGACTATGGACGTCTGACTTTGACCAGACACAAGGGAGTTAAAGATTGATCACTAATGTTCACATGACAGGTTTACATTTACACATAGAGTAAACCTCCTCAGACAGAGTCATCCGAGCAGAACACCTGTTTGGAGTTAATGTTTGACCATAGCTCAAATAATCCGTGTTCAGTGGTTAGACATTAAGGCTGTCTGGGAAACTCAATTTGAGCGAATGATAAGTTCAAGGAAACAAACGCAGTTCATGTTGATGAATGCTGTTTATAACATTTACAGTGCCTTGCGAAAGTATTCGGCCCCCTTGAACTTTGCAACCTTTTGCCACATTTTAGGCTTCAAACAAAGATATGAAACTGTAATTTTTTGTGAAGAATCAACAACAAGTGGGACACAATCATGAAGTGGAACGAAATTGATTGGATATTTCAAACTTTTTTAACAAATAAAAAACTGAAAAATTGGAGAAAATTTGTGAACAGCAGTTTTAAGTTCTTTCCACAGATTCTCGATTGGATTCAGGTCTGGACTTTGACTTGGCCATTCTAACACCTGGATATGTTTATTTGTGAACCATTCCATTGTAGATTCTGCTTTATGTTTTGGATCATTGTCTTGTTGGAAGGCAAGTCTCCGTCCCAGTCTCAGGTCTTTTGCAGACTCCATCAGGTTTTCTTCCAGAATGGTCCTGTATTTGGCTCCATCCATCTTCCCATCAATTTTAACCATCTTCCCTGTCCCTGCTGAAGAAAAGCAGGCCTAAACCATGATGCTGCCACCACCATGTTTGACAGTGGGGATGGTGTGTTCAGGGTGATGAGCTGTGTTGCTTTTACGCCAAACATAACGTTTTGCATTGTTGCCAAAAAGTTCGATTTTGGTTTCATCTGACCAGAGCACCTTCTTCCACATGTTTGGTGTGTCTCCCAGGTGGCTTATGGCAAACTTTAAACTACACTTTTTATGGATATCTTTAAGAAATGGCTTTCTTCTTGCCACTCTTCCATAAAGGCCAGATTTGTGCAGTATACGACTGATTGTTGTCCTATGGACAGAGTCTCCCACCTCAGCTGTAGATCTTTGCAGTTCATCCAGAGTGATCATGGGCCTCTTGGCTGCATCTCTGATCAGTCTTCTCCTTGTATGAGCTGAAAGTTTAGAGGGACAGCCAGGTCTTGGTAGATTTGCAGTGGTCTGATACTCCTTCCATTTCAATATTATCGCTTGCACAGTGCTCCTTGGGATGTTTAAAGCTTGGGAAATCTTTTCGTATCCAAAATATCCGAATACTTTCACAAGGCACTGTATTTATGACATTTGAGAAGAAATCCCGTGCACGTGGCAGAGTGGTTAACACTCCTGCCTCACAGCAAGAAGGTCGTGAGTTCAAAACCCGGCCGACTCAAACATTCTCGGCCGACTCTGGTCTTTCTGTGAGGAGTCTGCATGTCCTCCACGTGTTACTGTGGGTTCTCTCCGGGTACTCCGGCTTCCTCCCACCGTCCAAAGACATGTATGTTTAGGTCAATTGGCAAATCTAAAGTGTCCCTAGTGAATAAATGTGAGAGTGAATGGATGTCTGTCACTGTCTATGTCTAAATGTCAGCCCTGTGACTAACTGGCCACTGTCCAGGGTGTACGCCGCCTCAGGCCCAAAAGCTGCTGGGATAGGCTCCAGTCACCCGCGTCCCCTAACGGGCCAAAGCGGTAGAAAATGAATGAATGAATGAATGAATGAATGAATGAATGAATGAAGAAATCCCCCGCTTTTCCTCTAAAGATGTGCACAAGGAATATCATTGAAAATAGTTAGGTTTTATCTGCTTTGTACATTCGTTTACAGACACCAGCTGGTCCCTAGGAAAATAAAACTAGAATAATCTCAAAGCACTAAGTGAGGGAAATGAGTTGGGTCTATTGTAGCTTGGAGCACGAGAATATACAAGAGTGTGTTACATTTTTTAAATTGATGTTTTCAATATAAATGTTACTAATTGTAGAAGGTACCATTCCTGTGGGAGTAAAATAAAGAGGCATATTTAATAACACAGATAATAGTTCACACAGAATTATCCTATTTTAAACTTATGGATGGTATTTATTATGGACTTTTATCTCCAAGAACTGTTGGACCCGCCTCAGTTTTTTTAGTAAGAATCAGTAAGAATAAATTTAAACATACTTTAAAAGATGCAAGAATTAATTTACCTTCTTCTTTAAGTCATTCTTTATGTTTGCAAGAGGACTTTGGTGTTTGGGCGTTGTGCGTTTGTAAAACAAATAAAATGTAAAAAGGATTGGCGCAATAAGCATTTGCTTCAGTCGACACCTTAATGGCCAAGTAAGCTTTTTTGTTGACACTTGTTATGGTTTGTTTGTTTTTTTCTTGAAAATGGCTGAACTAAAAGTAATAAATTAACCTAAACTAAAATGAGTAGACCTACATTTTATAGTTCAACAGTACATTTGTTGTTGTGACTGGCTCTGCACAAGCTTTTTTCCAATTCCTATTCAAACATGGACCAATGATGCTGAGGTTTGGACTTATGGCATTTAGGATGTCACAAAATCTTCTGCTGTGTCAGGAGCTGAAGAAATTACAGACTTTGGAAGAAAAATGCTTCACCAGGATTAGAGACAAAATGTCAATACAGATCTGTTAAACTGTGAATGTAAACATTCCCTAACATTTAGTATTTTCTTCCAGTTACGTGGACCACAGGAGTTAAATGACCCGTGAAGGCCTTCCTCAAGAAAAATATAATTTAATTTGTGAATAATGTGATGCTTTTATACAGATAGTATCGTACTTTAAAAGGTTTTACAAGCATGAGAAAAGATATTCGACTTTCTTTTTGTTTACATTGTGAGAAAAATCAAAAAGTGGGTGGAAATTGTCCTCCTCTCATCTAATTGTTGTTATAAAGATGATTTTCTTGCACTATATCAGCAATTTCAATATTGCTGTATCGTGATATAATCGATGCCGTAAGCAATGTATTGCAAAACATATTGTGGAGTGAGGTCCAGCTTTAAATAAGATCAACCTTGGGACTTTTTTATAGAAACAGAAATGTATCTGACATACAGTGAAAACAGTTAAAACACAGAATAGTTGAGCTTTAAAATTGTGAATCGTTTTCTTCTATGTTTTTTATTTTTGACTGGTGTCTTATTTTGATATTTATAAAATCAAATCTTTGGATAGATATGAGAATAAGAGACAAAAGATGCTTTTTGGATTCCAGCTCAAAGTGTTTACATGAGTAGGTTAAACAGTGACAGGTTGTTTTAAAGTTGGACTGAGAAACAGATGCAGTTTGGTTTAAAAGGTCAGAAATTTGGCCTCGACTGTGGAAACTCTGACCGAGCTTATTCTATGTTTTTACTGAACGAGTGGGGTTTAAAGAGGGCTCTGTTTGTGTCTATGTTAGAGGTCAGAGGTCACAGGAAGTACAAACATGACCACAGCTCTTAATGACCTCTGTCTCTCCAGAGAGACACATCATGTGAAATTCTCACCAGTCGACCACACTTCCTGATTCATTCAAGACTCGGCATGTCACGGTCCAGTGAGTCAGTCGTTCTGGGAAAACGGGAGCTCCAAGATGGTCGTGTGAATTTAAACGTCTGATTATCTCTCAGTTTTAAGCATTAGATCAATACCTCTCCAAGTCTCAGAAAGGTGTGTGTCATGTACATTAAGCTCACAGAAAAAAGGAAGACTCAAGATAACTATTTGGTTATAAAGATGAAGCTGGGCTGTGCTAGTGGTTAACATCATGCGTGAGTTATCCATACAACAACACAAATGTCATGTCAGACTTTACACAACGTAGGTCTTCCCCATATTACAACAGGGTATTTCTTTTCCCAATTCTGCAAAGACAAGTGAAGTCCCATGGTCCCTGCGTTGGAAAACAATACGTCAGTGGTCACTGGGGAGAGGTTGTTTACAAAAGAAATTGTTCTTCTGTAAGCTTTTAATACAAAAAGTAAAAACAAGGGCTATGTATATGTAGTATAAGAGATACCAAGGGCCTGTCCTCTGAAGCTGGATTAGAGGGATCGTGAGGTAACTTTAGGGTTAAAACATGGCCTTTTTACGTATGCTATAGCTTTGTATGGAAGTATAGATCTAATTCAGAGCTGTACAATATATTAAACACTATATTCAATATTGCAATAACAGCATTACCTGTGATCTTAGAATGTTATTTTACAGGAAAAAGAAATATAATGCTCTGGACTAACCTCCACTTGTCAAAACAAGAGCTCAATCAAAGAATATCCTAGAATTAACAGGTCTAAACTAGGACTTTTTTTTGGACAAACCACAGGTTTTATTTGGACAATCTTAGATGATTTTGACAGAAAAGAAATATAGCGTTATTGTAACACAACTCATTGTTTTTGATACATTGCGATCGAAAATATTGCAATATATTGTACATCCCTAATCTAAGTGGAATATTACACTGAACCAGGTTATGTACCGGATAGACATCAATCAGTTCAGAGACAAGAAATGTATCACTGAGGAGGGGGTGGATTGGTGGTGACCAACAGCACAGCAGACTGTGGCAAAAGTTAAGAGTAGCTATTACTTTATAGTGAGAATAAATCTTTGACAAGTGGCTTTGTAAAGACGTCATATAGTAGTTTATAAGTTTACTGTAGATTTATATGTTGAATGATATTTTTTTTTCAATCTAAAAAGAGGTCCAGGTAACCCAAAGTTACAGCTCGCAGTGATGTTAAAAGAAGATCTGGACACAAAGCATGTTAAATGAGACAGAGTTATACGGGAACCATGCAGTTTTATTAAGTTTTCAGTCCTGAATGGGCCACTTTGTCCAATCGCAGCTCGCTTTAGGAAAAAGAAGCGATCTCATTGGTTGACACGGATGTCAATAAGGAAGTCACACCTGCTGATAAAACAGAGACAGTGTATATTCGGCGCTTGATACGTCTTTTCACAGAGGAACATTAAAAAGGGAAGCAATGCTTAATGAGATAATTGTTGTTCCGAGTTGCGTCTTGAGACAGGCACGGCACAAAGAAAATCAGGTAGTGCCACTTAAATGGAGTTAATTTGGAGTCATGTCATTTGCGTTCATTTTCCAGAGTGGATGAAGGAAGGTTTATTAGGTTCCAGGAGTTAGACTTGTTTACGTGATTGGTCTATAAGTGCCAACTCATCCTGTTTTTACATGAATGCGCTGTAGGGCTAACTGAACGAGTGACGCGCTTCATGATGCCACTGATCCAGATCAAGATTGTCGGTGATGTCTAACTAGGTAGAAGAGCTATATCCAGGAGGACAGAATTTTTGCTCCTTTGACTATGAATTTTAGTCCATTTACTGATGTATTGTGAAAGCCACAATAGGAGATCAAAGTTAAAATGTAACAATAAACCTGCTGTAATCATGAATGAACTATGTTGACAATCAGCTTATCCACTACTAGACAATGATGGTGGTCATGTGACTGTGGTCCCAGCTCTGTCGTAGGAAAGGGTGAACGTTAGACACAATCTCACAGGAGTAAAAACAACTTGCTGAGAGAAAAACTGAGTCATGTTCAGCCTCAACAGAAAACCTCCTGGCGGCTGTTCATTTCTCTCACACAACATTTACACAGAGAGCGGAGAAGGCGTGTTTAAAGTCCCAGCCTGTGATTATGTCATGGAATAAAGAAGGTGCAGCTGTGAAATTACAAAGAGCAGGAGTAGAAGACGACGAAGAGGGCACTCCCCGACGTTTGATCAACCATAACACCATGACACGCCTGCGCTTGGATTCACCACAAAGCCATCGGCATCTATGTCCAACGAGTTGTGAAAACTCGACAGAGAACGCATCGCTTCTTCTTTAACAAAAGGTTTAACAAGAGGTTGTAAGTTCCTGTTTGTGCAAATCTTTTTTTATTACCCAAGAATGAGTTGGATTGTAGCGTCAAATGTTCCCTTTCCCTAAACTCGTATAGACCACTTCAGGTTAAACAAAGCTATATGTGTCCAGTGAACAAATGCGCATCTGTCTTGAAAACTCTGGTGCTCAGCGAAAGGAAAATATTAGCTCTATTGGAAAAGGAAATTAAGTTAATGAGGGAGATATATCAATGAGGCCCAAAAAGAAACAATGCTTTTTCAAAAGTGTGTTTCTATAGGAGACATAAATCAGATATGAAGATTATGAATGTAAAGAGTAAACCCTGGAATTAGTGATGTAGGGCTGTAGGTCCTGCTGCAGTAAACATTAAAGCCACCTTTCCAAATGCCCAATCAACCATGACACAAACACGTGTCAAACTTTTATGACACATCTTTGCCTTTAGTCATGTTTTAAATATTTTTTCCAGGTCTCTTTTTATTTTAAGTAGATTTGGTTAGTGTTTTTTGTATAAGTCCTTTAAACCTATTTCTCAAGGATAGCATCACAGCTTTTGAATTATTTCCCAGTGACTGTGACAATCTAGCTTCCAGAATTTACTGCGACCAAACCCAAATCTACTGTAACCCATATTTGGGTCTTGACCCAGTGTTTGGGAAACAATACTATAAAAAATAAATGCAATGTTTGAAATTATAAAGCCAAAGCTGGACAACAAAAAAACGCTGTTGCTAATAAATTTGGAACAAAAACAAAAACAAAAACATGTTTGAATGTCAAACTCTTTGAATATGACGGTTTATCACAAGAACAAGATATGTTCGCTTAAAGAAAAAACATTTCTGATTTATGTTTTTTCCCTTTATTTATCTTCCAATACCACACCTTACATTCTGCCTTTTTAGAGCTTTTGACTAGCTACAGCTACTTTTCTTTTTTTTTTTTGCAAAATGAAAAGATGCAAAAGTGAAAAAAGTGAGTAATTGTTGGAAGGTCAACTTATTTGATATTGTATGTACGATAAAAGGAAGTATGAATAACAAATGAAACTTCGCAGCAAAATAAGTTTGAATCATTTTGAAAGGATCCACCTCACAAATATTATTTTATTTTATTTCTTAAGCAGAAATTAAGCAGCTTAGAGAGAGAGAGAGAGGCTTAAAGACAAAGAGCGGACAGTGGAAAATTGCTTGGACTAGAAATATATAGCGACTAGACATTTACTTCTATTTTTGCTTCAGTTAATGTCCAGATTGTTCCTCTGATGTCTAACAAATGTGCAAAATTTAACAAATCAACATTATATTTCATAAAGTGTTCTTTATTTGAGCTCAGACACCACTCTCAGACTCTCAATAAACTGTAGCCGTCCCTGAGAGTCCGACCACAGACATTTGCCGCCGGCGTCAGCTCCACAATAACTGTATTATTGTTAGCGGACTGTGAGAGCTTTGTAAATAACAGTCAGCTGGAAAACTTGTGCGACGATGACACGCTTTGAAGATTACAGTAAATTTTTATGCATCAAGTCATTTCTCCCACACTTTCTCTTAGGGATTTCACAAGAGCTCTGTCCTCCGTCGATAAGACCTCAGTTTAAAAAGACATATCTGAAGAGGAAAAGACCTTTGGATCTTATTATTTGTAAAAAAAAAAAAAAAAAAAAAAATCCCTGCAGACAATATTATCATTGACTACTTTAAGAATTTATATGGCACCTGAAGGAGGTGTGTCCATACAAATAAAAAGGGCTGGAAAAGAATGTTTTTGTGGCAGCTACTCCTTGTGCCAATACACATTAGCAGTTTTAATTTGTATATAGTATTGTGTGTTTTAAAGTTTATTATTCAATTTAACATTTTATTATTTCCAAGAGATAAACTGGTATGGACAAGACACTATATCAGGTTTAGTGTTCCTGACAATAACCTGCAGCTCAAGTAATAATTATGTTCAGTTATATATGCCTAATATATGCCTAAAAGGTGATGAATATGTCCCTTTAAATAAAATCCCATTCATTTGTGCAAACCCACAGCATCAATAAGATGGCCACCTTGACTATATTCAATATAGGCGCGGCAGTAGCTCAGTGGGTAGAGTGGTTGTCTTTCAACCGGAAGGTAGGCGGTTCAATTCCCACTCTCCCCACAGTTCAAAATGTCGTTGTGTCCTTGGGCAAGACACTTAACCCACCTTGCCTCCAGTGCCTGTAACACTGGTAATTACATTAGAAAAATGTAAGTCGCTTTGGATAAAAGCGTCAGCTAAATGAATAAATGTAAATATAGGTTGTATGAAGTATTATATCATGTGCACATGTAATTAATTTACCTTTCTGTGGTGCTTTTGTTTAAAAAAAGTTAATGTACATTTAGTCAAGTGAAGTGTATTAAAATACATGAATCCTTAACACATACTATTAACATTCTTAGCATAACTTATTTCTTCACCTGATAGAGCGCACATCTTACATTCTGAGCATAAAACTCCCTCAGAAAGCATGAAAAACATTGAATTATCTGCAGTTTTGTGTAGATTTAAACATTTTAGTCCTAAAATTTTGTCCAACTAATGTGAAGGTAAATACACACTGAAGCTCATACACACGTGGACAAAATTGTTGGTACCCCTTCGGTCAATGAAAGAAAAACTCACAAAAAAAAAACTTTATTCTGACAAAAGTAATAATAAATAAAAATTCTATGAATGTTAACCAATGAAGTCAGGCATTGCTTTTCAACCATGCTTCAACGGAATTATTTTAAAAAATAAACTCATGGAACAGGCCTGGACAAAATTGTTGGTACCCCTAACTTAATATTTTGTTGCACAACCTTTTGAGGCTATCACTGCAATCAGACGATTCCTGTAACTGTCAATGAGACTTCTGCACCTCTCAGCAGGTATTTTGGCCCACTCCTCATGAGCAAACTGCTCCAGTTGTTTCCGGTTTGAAGGGTGTCTTTTCCAGGCGGCATGTTTCCGCTCCTTCCGAAGATGCTCAATAGGATTGAGGTCAGGGCTCATAGAAGGCCACTTTAGAATAGTCCAATGTTTTCCTCTTAACCATTCTTGGGTGTTTTTGCTGTGTTTTGGGTCATTGTCCTGTTGCAAGACCCATGACCTGCGACTGAGACCAAGCCGTCTGACACTGGCCAGCACATTTCTCTCTAGAATCCCTTGATAGTCTTCAGATTTCATTGTACCCTGCACAGATTCAAGACACCCTGTGCCAGATGCAGCAAAGCAGCCCCAGAACATAACAGAGCCTCCTCCATGTTTGACAGTAGGGACAGTGTTCTTTTCTTGATATGCTTCATTTTTCCGTCTGTGAACATAGAGCTGATGTGCCTTGGCAAAAAGTTCCATTTTTGTCTCATCTGTCCATAGGACATTCTCCCAGAAGCTTTGTGGCTTGTCAACATGTAGTTTGGCATATTCCAGTCCAGCTTTTTTATGATTTGTTTTCAACAATGGTGTCCTCCTTGGTCGTCTCCCATGTAGTCCACTTTGGCTCAAACAACGACGGATGGTGCGATCTGACACTGATGTTCCTTGAGCATGGAGTTCACCTTGGATCTCTTTAGTCTTTCTGGGCTCTTTTGTTACCATTCGGATTATCCGTCTCTTTGATTCCATGGTCCAGGGAGGTTGTCTACAGTCCATGGATCTTAAATTTCTGAATAATATGTGCAACTGTAGTCACAGGTACATCTAGCTGCTTGGAGATGGTCTTATAGCCTTTACCTTTATCATGCTTGTCTATAATTTTCTTTCTATTCTCCTGCGACACCTCTTTCCTTCACTTCCTCTGGTCCATGTTGAGTGTGGTACACACCATGTCACCAGACAACACAGTGACTACCTGAAGCCCTATAAATAGGCCCACTGACTGTTTACAAGATTGTACACACCTGTGGTGCTAATTAGTGCACACATCTTGAATTAAAATGTCCATTTGGTCACATTATTTACAGTCTTTTCTAGGGGTACCATCAATTTTGTCCAGGCCTGTTCCTGTTTTAAAATAATTCCGTTGAAGCATGGTTGAAAAGCAATGCCTGACTTCATTGGTTAACATTCATAGAATTTTTAATATTATTACTTTTGTCAGAATAAAGTTTTTTCTGTGACCATTGTGAGTTTTTCTTTCATTGACCAATACCAATATTTTTGTCCACGTCTGTATGCACCGTGTCCTTCCTCTCTGTCTCATCTTTCCTGTCCATCTACTGTCTCTAGACAAAGAAAAATCTTTAAAAAAAAAGATAATTTAAACAATTAAAAAAAAAAAAAAATTAAAGAGTCAAATAATTAGTATTTTTGTTTATTATGAGTTATTATAAGAGAGGATTTAACTGAGGTAGAACTATTATGTCACACTACAAAAGCAGTCTGCGTGATAATTACCAGCTGCCCAACAGAGAGAATAAATGTTCAGTGAATGTAGTCTTTCAGCATTTCTCCAGGCAACTCACAAAGGATCATCGTTCTGTTTGGGAGGTGACACGGTTTTGTGTCGCTGTCGGTCAGACAGCAGCCTGTCATCAGGTGTCGGGTGTGTGCTAATTTAACACAGCCAAGCCCCGCCCACCTCCTCCCTCTAGGACGACAGGTCGACACACCTGAGAGCCGGCCAAACAGGGCTTAACTCACACACGCCTTTGTATTCAACACAAGGGGAGCCGGGCATTTAAACTGCACAGAGTAAGAATGAGTCTGATGCAAATGTAACACATGACATAAAATGGCACCGAGGGAAGTGTTGACAGTATAAACAGTGGAATTAGGGTAAACAGTAGACACCTTCAGTCTCTTTTGGGTTGTATGGGTAGAATAATATTTACCTATTGCTAACCCCGGCTAGGGCTGGGCGATATGACCTAAAAATAAAATCTCCGATTTTATTTTTTTAATTCGATTTACGATTTTTTTCCGATTTCTCCCCCTACTTATTAAGAAAAGCAATAAGTACAAACGGCAGACAACTTTTGCAAATTTTGCTTTTATTTAAAAGCAAGACAAATGTAACCCCCATTTCTGGGATGAATAATAAATAAATGAACACCCTCTTGGAATCAAATTCCCAGCTGTGTTTTAAGTCACCATGTCTTTGGCTATGTGCAAAGTGACCGCTTTAGTGATTGTTCTCCACCGTGCCCCTTTCCTGTCATATGTGGTGCCATGTGAAAAGGATTCGGCTACAGTTAGCTATTTTTTTAGCTAAAGTTTGTTGGTCACTGCGGGTTTGTTCGTCTCGGAGAGACTGGCATTTTTCATATTCGGCTGGATGTCTCTGTTTCATGTGTTGGAATAGGTTTGTGGTGCTGCTGCCTTTGACTGCGATGGGCTTTAGGCAAATGTTGCAGCGTGGGGTCTCTTGATCCACGTCTGTTGCAGTAAACCCATACCAGTTCCAAACAGCAGATGATTTTATTCCTTTCTTGGGAACAAACTTCCCACTTTCACCGTAGCCATGTTGTCGCTTTCTGTTGCCGTTTTGTGTGTGCTATGATGTTGTTGTTGTTGCTTGCCGTACTGCTCTGCTCTGTGAAACTAACGCTACGGAAGCTCCGGAAGCTCCGGGGAGCCAAAAATGCGCCGTTACACAAAAACTCGATTTACTTATTTTTTAAATCACCCGCCACAAAAAAAATCGAATTAATTCATTCAATCGATTTTTCGCCCAGGCCTACCCCCGGCCTTGATTGCTATGAGCCAATCGCATTCCCTGCAGCTTTTAAATAGACTTAGATACTCTAAACTTTATATTTATAAAAAACACATCAGAAAAAGTGAGATTTCTTTAGATTAGTTTAAATTATTGCAGTTTTACCTTGAATTTATGTCCAACTAAATCAAAAGGTAATACAGACAAACCTTTGTTACTTCAAAATAAAATTGGATGGCTTTCATACATTTCTTCAGTGTTTATGTGAGCATTGCACACCAAACAATTTTTTAAGCTGAGAGACCTGGAAGCTCATCTTTTCAGTTTTTGTTGCCATGTGAAGTTTTTCTTCTCTTGTGAAGGCTGTTGTGGAAATAAACATGTGGGAGGATATTATGTGTAAAAGAGGGACTAAGAAAAAACTTTTACCTAATACCATAACATTACTTCTTTTCAGATAAACATTATAATGAGTCTACAAAACAAAGAATAACCGCACACCAATTGTCAAACAAAGACCATCTTCCCACTAGATAGTGATTTATTGTAAATAAATGTCCCTGCAGAATAGTTGTATCGTTGTATTTAAGAAACCCCCATGCTAATAACCATAACAGAAAAATAGAACTTATTGTATTTGGTTGGATTAACAGAAAACAGAAACTACAGTCATGCTACACTCAAGTGTATTTTATATAATTACCGTTTTGTACTTATTTATCATAAACAAACCATAAACCCAGTGTCATCATAGCAATTAGCCTTTGGTGTCATTTGTTTCAAAATCTTGTGAATTGGGGCAATAAGCTACAGTTGGATCATGGGAAAAGAGAAATAGGTCAAAGATATAATAAAATATAATACTCTTAAAAAGAAATTAATAGGAGTCTGTTCACTGTTCTTACTTAACTTATAATAAAAAAAAGCATGTTACGACACTATGTTATAACATTCATGTAAATAGAGACAAAAAAAGATTAGGTTTGCTTTGGGAAGAAATGTATCTGGATATTCTATTGTACTACATTATTAAACAATTGTAACAACCCAAAGATTTAACTATGTGCAAATTACCTGAAATTCAAACCATTTTACGTTTTTTCCACAAGATTATCATACCGTCAGAATCTCCTCCCGTCCCAGACCTACAGTAAACAGGTAGTCCACTGTAAAAGTACACAACCATTTAAACGCTGGCGGGTCAGGACCTTATCTTGTTTCACCCAGAGCTTATCACTCCCCAAAACAAACTCCTCAATAAGGCCTGAGCCTAAATATGGACCACTCCTCAACAGCTTATTGTAAACATATCCACCACTAAGCACACATTTAGATGCATATTGAAGCAGTTCAGTGTTTGAAAATCAGAATTGCACTGCCTTCATTCACATCAGAACATAGTTTAGTTTCTGTTGCCTGACTCTTGGTCTGCTTCTGCAAACTGGGAGTGTGCTGACAACTATCTATTGTAGGGAATAAATTAGCTCCAGAAGTATTAAATAGAATCACATCAACCATTTTAAAACATAATATATATTTTAAAAACAGCCAAATTGTCGTTGCTGTTTAAATTAACACCAAAAACATTCAAGCCTGACAAATAAATGGTGATAAACAATTAGGGATGTTGGATATGTATCGTTATCGCAAAGAATTACTATATTATTGTATCGCACTAAGGTTATGGTCATCTTGATCATCATTTACTTTTAGCCTCAAAATCCTTGTCCAAACAGAGGATTAAATCAACATATAGTGTCTAAGGTTCATTCCAAAATGTACTAATTTTATACATACTAATTTAACTACTAAGGCTATATAATAACTTTTTATTACCATATCAAATAGCATTTAAATATCGCAGCTTATATCGTTATTGCGATATTCACAATAATAATCGCATGACATTTTTTCAATTATGTGCAGCCTTATAAGCAATGATTTAAAAAAAATTATCAATCAAATCAATAGTAGATTAGTAGAATAGGCTTTAAATGATAAAGTAAGGCCAGACCAAACTGACAACAGAGATTTTATTTGGTAACAACGTAGAATTGGAATATTAGTGGCACATTACTGTCACTTTTATAATGTATTAAAAGTTTAAAAAAAACGATGTTACAGTTATTATTCAGGCTGTGTTGATAAAACTGAGGAGGTAAAAGAAACATGTTTATCTTCTAGTTTGAGCCCAATTTTCAACCCTAAAAGTGGTTGAGATGTGCTAGCTTGACTTTGACTTGTGCTACTTCAGTGCTTTTTTTACTTTTTTCAGTTACGACCTAAACACAAAGCAGTTGCTTCAAACGTAAAGTAAAATGGGTCTTTTTACTCTAAAGATCTTCAGCAGTGTTTAAACAGGTTTGGGTTGCTTCTGTCGACGTTTAAAGCACCTACGAACCGTATAAAGACCGTAGGAGTCCACCTTTTTGGCTCACCTGCATACCAGGAACTTCCATGGTTACTTCTTCCAAGTGCCTCTCCCTCCACCAGCTTTATCCGTCTGCGCCTTTTCACGAGAATAATCCCCAAAAGAAACAGGATAAAATACAAAAATAGTGATGTTGAAAAGTATCCGAGCAGTAGCAGAAAAGATAAGGACGATTATTAAAACGCACACAGACGAACAGAGAGTCGGAGGCTGTAAAAGAAGTGTTGAGTAAACTGGAGCCTACTTTAAGGGAGGAGCCATGAGTGTGTCACTGAGAAAACATGACCACTACTGCCCTCGTGTGGAGGCTGAGGGTATTGCCAAATTTTATTTTTCTGATTTAATTTCTTTATCAGATAAACAGAGATAAGGAAATTATGCAGTGTTTATAAGAAAAAACGGAGGAGGTTTTTGCGTTGTTAATTTAACTCTGCTTTTTACTTACTTATTAAACTGCTTTGTCTTTCTAGTTTTAGTATTTTTTTATTTTTTTTTTTACAATTTTTGCACTTTCTGTGAATCAATAAAGTCATACCTTATCGTCATACAAATGATGGCATGCTAGAGTGCTGCTTGAATATAACAAATGCAGAGAGTAGTGTCCTTTGGTGCTCTTCAGTAAGTTGTCTTGTGAAAAGAAGAACATGTGTGCTTATAAAACTGTGGAATGTGGTACCACGAGTGATACTCAGGTGGTGTTCAGTGGTATACAAAAGATAATAACAATTAAAATATAATTATAATGATATAGGTCTATTGGATTTTTTCTGCGTTAGTCTAAATGTTTAAACCCTTATCTTAAAAAAGCAGGTGGCACATAAATGATAGTTTGATTATTGAACATTTATTTAGTAATATAGTCACTTAATAAACCAGAGTCAGAGTGCTCCTGTGTAGCAAAAGCTGTTCTGGATAAGTTCGTTTTTAGCTTAGATTTAAACAAATACAGGTCAATAATGGTTTGTAACTCTGGTTGTAAAGTTTTCCAAAGCTTTAGACCAGCTTCAGTAAATGAACAATCACCGTTTGAACTTAGACCTGGGGAACTCCAGGTGTTGGTCTGTAAACCTCAGAGCTCTACTCGGTCAATGGACATAGATAAGAAAATTGGTTGGTTTGCCAGTTTAATAGAACAGAAATAAAAAGTAAAAGGTATAGGAATATAATGAATCATGAACTTTGTAGTGAAATAGGCCTTTAGTATTTCACTGTGCATGGATGTTTTGTTTGTAAAATATGTTTATGATTTAACAAATTGGACAGTATGGAGCGAGCTTTAGGAAAACTGGCTGCCGGGGTATAAAGAAGATGAAAAAAACAGCTGCACTGCATTGACTTTGCAGTTGACTTTGAATTGTTAACTTTGCTTGTCATTAAAATGATGCAATATAATGTGGATATAATGTGAAATGTGAGTTGCACAACCCAACATTTTATTGGTCAAACGTCATTTTCTCTTGTGTTGTAACTTACAGCGGTTTCTGTTTTTCTTCCGGTTTTAATTAATTATTATTTTGTGAGAACAGACTATGAATGTGCTTTTTACTGTTAAAATATTTAAACTTTTCATTGACGTTGAACACGTGGACATTCCTTTAAACATTTCAATTCTTAATCGAATAAATGACTTGTCTTTTAATCTGAAAGAAAAAAATTAAAGAAAAAATTTACTACGTGATGCTTTTAAAGCTCTGTTGAAACCTAAGATTTAATATTCAAATCTTCTATTGTCATTTCCTTTAAAATTAAATAGTTTTTTCTTTCCACAACAAACACTAAAGAAATAGAAATAATACATTCAATAATTTATCAAATGTATGGAAATTATGATTTTTTTTCATGCTAAAGCATATTTCCATCGGTCATTAAACACAACTTCAGGTTTCGGGCTGACGTCACCCGGAAATGCAGCCAGGGGGCGGGGCCCGCCAAAAGATGGCGTCTTACCGCTGTAGGCGAGATCCCTGCGGCGTTATTTGTCTCATTTTAACCTATTTTAGCGTTTTTTATGCGGACTACGTGGTTATACAGTATGTGCTCATTCCCGCCTACTCCGACAGGTTTGTGTTTTCTGTTTTTATAATGATTTAACGCGATAAAACAGAGATGGCGTCAGCGGCCATTCATTTGACAGCGAACAGGTTCAACAGCTCCATCCTCATACTTTAGTTACAACTGAAGTCAAACCTACCTGTATTAACGAGAATACTCTTTCTCCTGGATTTCGAGGTTTATTCGTAGGTTTTATTGTATCGAGGTGACATCGCTGCATTGTTTACCACCTGTGTCTCTGAATTTATATTAATCACAGCTTAATTCATTACTTTTTATTAAACCCAATAATAGACTATTGTATTTTGGTTATAACTTATGTAACAGTGAGTGCTTTTATTTTGAAATGTGTTTGACAAAGCAAATAAACAGCTACTACTAACGTTATTACCAGGTTATATCTTCAATTAAATGCAGTTAGTACAAAGTAACAGGCCTCCCAGGACGACACTTTCTTAGTCTGTTGAAATAAGAAGAGACATCATGTCCGTGTACTATTACTGTGACTGATTAGTTGGAAGGTTTTAAGGTTTAAGGTAATAAAGTAAAGTATTTATTGGTCAGCTTAGTATCATGGTTGAAACTAAATATTCTTCTCATGATAGGATTATTTTATAATGGTTAATATTTGCTGTGTATTTGAGGAGCACAATGAAATAAGTTAGTTTGAGCTGTTAGTTTCAGGCAATAGAGCCACGCATCAGCCACCAACCAGTCATTACAAGTACAGACAATAATTATCTTTTCCTGCTTACAGTAAGTACTACCTTGTTACATATTTGTCTGTTTAAGTACCACCCACGTTTCTGTGCTGTGTAACTGCTCTTTAGTGTAACAGAGAGTGTAGTCCTAGTAGCTGCAAAGGCATTTATACAGACATTTACAGAGGCCTTTTATGATCCTAAATGTACATGTATAATCAACAGAATCTCCACATAAAAAAAATATAGTAACTGTACTGCAATAAATGGTTTAAAGAAGGACTAAACTTGGACCAGTCTCAGGTTAAAACCAGAGCTAAACTGTTTAAGAAATAGACTAAGGAAGGTAAATAAGGTTTTATTTATTTAATTATATATCCTGTCGACTGTATGTTGTTGCAGTTCTTCAACTAAGTTTATAAAAGATGTTATCTAACATTTGCATCTTGTTTAAAAGTGTTTTTAAAAAGTTGATTTAGTGTCTTGTGTCTCCAGTGTGTGGTGCACGCTCCACGGTTCAGTGTTTAACCTGATTCTGCTGCTGCTTCTTGCCTGTCACTCCAAAGCCGTCTTCTCGGACCCCGGTAACAAAACCCTGCCGTTATCCCTGTTTTCCAGAAATTCTAGTCTGTTTGTCTAATCTATTTGTATTGTCCAGGGATGGTGCCTCTTCCTGAAACTGCCATCGACTTCTCAGATCTTCGCTCGCAGTCTTCTCGGATGAACGATCGGGTCTGTGTTCAAATCAAGTCTTCACCACAAAAAGCCCAGCCTACAAACTGTCCTCATCTAGTGACACAAGTTATCTGTGCTTCTAAACAGACCGAAGACTTTGTAAGGCGTTCAAACACTATCCAGTAATCCTCCTTTTCTTAAACTGTCAGGTGAACTCTCAGCTAAAGCATTAACGGGATCAGAAATGCTTAGTTTTTTATATTTCTTTAACCTTTTTGTAGAGGGTCTGATTTTGAATTATTAGTTGTTTCTCAGATTGTTTTTCAGGTTGAAGTAAAATGTAAAAAAAAATAATTGCAATATTACACACTGCATTTGTCAGTTCACGGCTTGTAATCTTTAAGTAAAAAGTGTCTTAGTAGAGTTTTCAGACGGTGAATACAGTAACGTACCTGTGATAATTACACTGCAGCTGAAAGGAAAACAAAAATCTTGATGACATTGTGTTTGACTGCATGTGTCTGCTCAGGGCTGTGAAGGCTGGACGGTGTGCAGTCGCTGTGAGACCTACAGACCTCCCAGAGCTCATCACTGCCGAGTCTGTCAGAGGTGCATCCGCCGCATGGACCACCACTGCCCCTGGTCAGAACACTAGCTCTGAAACAACCGTACAGCTGTGGCTCTGCTGTCTCTCAATCTTTATTTTTTTATTTTTTTATCTCTCTGTGTCTTAGGATCAATAACTGCGTCGGGGAGCTTAACCAGAAGTACTTCATCCAGTTTCTCTTTTACACAGGTCAGTCAGTTCTCTAAAGAAAACCAAGAGGCAGATCCTTGTAGTAAAGTCAGAAAAAGCGCGGCAAAGCAAAACATGTGATTGCATAAATGTGTTCTGTCCTGAGAGTGCCGCATGACCACTGTGGACAAGGAAGTGTCCGTTAAAAGTAGATGTCTCAACAATAAAAAAAAAAACTTATGACAAGGCAGATTTAGTTATTGGTTTTACCAGAATAACAGTAAGTAGAGAGTGTGATGTTTGGCTCTTGGCTTTGAACAGTATGAGACCAGGCAAATTAAAGACATCGATTAAGACACGTTTCCACTTAGACGGTACAGTGCGGTTCTGGTTGGGCTAGGGGCCCCCAGTGGCTGCAGCTTTTTGAGGAGTGTAGTTCAACTCTGACATCAATTGATTAGATGATAGATAGACCTCATTTAAGAAAAAAGAGAAGTAAAAAATTAATTAATTCAACTGAAATGGTGCAGATTGTTGATCTAAATATTGATAGCCACTTGTATTTTTATTCTGTTCAGGTATGGCCAGTCTGTACTCGCTGGGACTGGTGGTGTCGGCCTGGGTTTGGAGAATCAGAAACGAGAAAGAAGGAGACACTGAGAAGGAAGTAGAGGAGACACTGAGTAAACACCTGATTATGTGTGTGCTGCTCTGAGGAAAGCCTGTAATAATAACAGAGTCCAAACCTGTGTTTGACCTGTTCTTTTATCTCGTTCAGAGCTCACTATATCATCCTCCTGGTGGAGTCTGTGCTGTTTGGTGTTTTTGTGATGGTCATCTTCTACGACCAGGTATTGGCACAATTCTGTTAAATTTCCTTACAGTCTTTTTGTCTCTTCTTGTCCCAACTCTAGCTTTACATACACTACATTGACATATACTTCATCTAATATACAAGCAAAAGATAAATATATATATATGATATAAGTCTATATAAAATCAGGAGGGAACAGAAGCTGCAGTTCTTCCAAATGTCCAGCAGAGGATCCTTGACCTGAGCCTCTGTGTTTTTGTCCTCAGCTGGTGTCGATAATCACAGACGAGACGCCCATTGAACAGATGAAGAACAGGCTCATGATCAAAGACAGAGGCTCTTCCTCCTCGTCTTCATCAACCACACAACCGTCCAATCACACGCCGCACACTCGCAAACCCAAACTGGCTCTGCTGCGAGAGGTCTTTGGCAGAGGTTTGTTGTATATTTTTAAATAATATTTTCACATCTTTTCTTTAAATCTGCCTTTAACTCTTACACAGTTGTAAACATGTGCACCTTTCCACTTTCTGGTCACCAAGTTCCAATTTTTAGACTGATATTATATATATTTTAAGACATCTTTTTATATAAATGAGGATATTGACTTTAAATTGGATGTATGTTTATTGAAAGCAATGTAAATTCGGGTTTACACACTTTTTTTCTCCACAGAAACAAAGCAGGCTTGGGGCTTGTATCACTTTTTACAAAGTGGTATTTTCTTTTAAATGCAGCTTTCTTTTTATTGTCAGTCCCATCATTTTCTTCTTCTGATCAAAGAAGCTCTTCAATAGTTTTTTGCTCATTTCTGCGGCACATGAAAGAACAAGTCAAGTAGCATAAAGTGTGGGAAAGAAGCTCCGGAAGAATGATTTTAAAGTTAAACATTAGAAAGACTGCTTTGCCCAGTAGCAAAGACCAGCAGCGAACTAATGAAACTTTGAGTGTTGTCTGAATAACTGTGCTTTTAAATGTAGTGACTAATTCCTCCCTCTCAGGTTCGGTGTTCTTTTGGCTCCTCCCACTCCACACCAGTCCTCCGACGGTCGGCGGGATCACATACTCGGCTCTCCCCGACTATGACGTGTGACCTCTGACCTCCAGCCTCTCATCTCATCAGCGAGTGGAACAGGAACATGCACACTAACTCTTGACAGGTTTTCCATCTCGTGTGAATGTGTGAGAGTGAACTTCTGCCTAATTACAGTGTCTTACTCTTGGACCCGAGAGACGTGTTTGTAGTGAGTGAGTGAATAATGAGTTTACAGAGACCTAACGAGTTTGAAGTCTCACCTTCAGAAGAGTGGTTGAACTGTGGAACTCGTTACTGAATTACGTTGTTGTAAGTTATTTATGTTGATATTTGTGTTACTGAATTTGTTCCTGAAGTTGATCTTTAAAGGGATAGTGCAATATTTTATAAATGTGGTTCTATTATATACTTTTTGAGTTAATTTATTGCCTCTAGTCTGTGTCCCCCTTTTTTTACAGAATACTGGACTACCCCTTTAAATATTCAGCAGGAATCTTTACCAAATGCAACATCAATACCAGCTTTATCTTGAGGTCAATGTATAAACAATAGTGTTACTGATAAAACTGAACATGTGACTTTTGAAGCCTGTGAAATAGATGGTTTTAAAACGCTTTTTACAAAGCAACATTTTATTACAAAGATAGATATAGAACAGTACATGCCACATTTTGTCTGTAGCTGCCATACTGGAAACAGATTATGGTCATTTTTAAGTTATACTCTAGACATTATAGATAGAAATGTCCCAAACTAGAAATGTGATTTATCAGAAGGAGAAACAAGTGGGATTTTGGTGACGTATTACAGACGGATTACACAAAATTAAGAGATTTTTTGACACCTTTTCTTTGTATTAAATGCTATCTTTGAGAAAATGGCAGTATGACACAAAGGGAATTGAAAAATAATTTGCTTCCCAGTGACTTCCTTTAAAAAACCTTCTATCATAGTTTCTTTTTATAGTCTAATGACAACAACAAGTTAACATTCTTATCAAGCTTATCTTCCACTTGGTCTCGTTAGGGGTCATGGGGAGCAGGGTAATCCACGGACAGAGGCCATTTAGTTGCTGACACAGACACTGACAACTATTCACTATCACAGTCAAAAAATGTACATTTATGTACCTTTATGTCTTTGGACGATGGGAGGAAGCCAGAGAAAGCCCAGTAACTCAGGGAGGACAGACAGACTCCTCACAGAAAAGCAGAGTGTTGGCCCGGCCCCGGAACTGAACCCACAGTGCTTATCACTCTGCCACTGTGTCTGTTATTATTCATAATAATAATAATAATAATAATACAGTGATTTTAATTGACCTTCCGGATGTGGCAGCTACATAGACACGTAATCGTAGC
The DNA here is from genome assembly GCA_024416835.2 of Perccottus glenii. NCBI lineage: Eukaryota > Metazoa > Chordata > Actinopteri > Gobiiformes > Odontobutidae > Perccottus > Perccottus glenii. Next base: position 2,249,813 of record CM044546.2, on the reverse strand, counting down.
ATCTACTGTTCTACGTGTAGTTTCTAAAATGTTTGGACAATGACATTTTTATCATGTGACTCTTTAGGCTGTTATTGAAGATTCAAGATCAGTCGATATAAGGGCTGGGTGTCATCAAGGACATCACGATACAATACATACCTCGATAGGCACGATTTGTGATACATGGGTCACATCACAATATGACCTCAATACATGGGTCACGAAACATACTGCGATACACGATGTCATGTCACGATATGTACCTCAATACATGTCTGTGTAGGTTCTCAGTCACCCAACGACAAAAACGAAAACTTGACGAAAAGGATAAAAGTAAAGGCATCTGGACTTTGTTTTTAAGGTGAAGACATTCCATCTTTATTGGACAAAGTCTCTCGGACTGCAATACATGGGTCACGATACGTACTGCGATAGAGTGGAGTTTGATACGATTTAATACAATATGCAATATATTTGTAGATTACGTCAAGATACAGTGGCTTATAATTGCATTTACCAACTTTTACCGTGAATGGGCTCGGATTTTAGCATATTTGGTCATATGACTTCATTTTGAAGTTTATTTTATTACAGCCTCTTTATCTTTGGCCTTAAGAGTCCACATTAAGCCATGGTCCAGATTGTTAGCTGTGGCTGAAAAAGTTGTTGTCATGGTAACCTTATACAACATAGACATAGGACAACTAAAGTCATGTCATTGTCCCAATACTTTAGAAAATAAAGTGGTAAAATTCTGGATGAAAGTGTTTCAGGCAATAATGAAGCCAGAATATCAGGACGTAGAGCAAAACATTTGACCTTCTCAAAATACAATAGATCCAAAAGAATATAATTTTTTTACATTTTGATGTGATGCCTTTCTGTTTTTTGTGTGGGAAATGTCAAAGAGATTTATACTGTATATTATTTTAACTTCCTTATTTTATTTCTGATAAAGTGCAGTTTAACGTGTTACTTGTTACATTACGTAAATACACATCAAACAGGGAAAAGACGGGAAAAAGGAACTGTCCTAAAGTGTATTTTACCAATAAACTGTGGTATTCCGTGTTTAATTTCCAGATCGGAGAGAAGGGACAATTCTTGAATTTGTTATTATTTTGAACTATTCCATCAGGTTTTCTCTCTTTCTCTCTGATTACTGTGTTTTTATACGAGGGTTGGACTTGCTTGTCTTTTGACTCACATATTGAACCAAGTTTTATTTTATTGAAAACTTAAAATAATCCAGTTTAATTTCCTGCATCACATATTTGGTACAATTTGAGCCAAGCAGCTTCAGCCCATGTGTTTTGTGTGTATAAAGTTCAATTCAGGTACACGAGGTATTGTTTCCATGGTTACGCAGAAGTCATGATGCTCTTCTCTGTTAAAATGAGAATTACTGCCCTTTTGGAAAAATGGTGTTGAAAATTGTGACTTAATCATGTGATCGGCTTTTTTTACGCTACATCCAGATGAGTGCATATTGAGTTTAAGACATATTTTAGAGGCTGGTTATTTCCTCTTGTGATACAATATTGTGATACAGATATTGTAATACATTATTGTCATTCAGATATTGTGATAATTGAGATATATTGATGTGATACAATGTAAGGAATTATTAATGCACAAAATCAGTTTTTGAAAAATTAGGGCTAGCTCTCATAAATGTTATGATATATTGTAAACTAATAACTAATAGCTCACTGTATTGTGATATTAAAGTGGAGACGTTTGAGATAGCCGTGGACCCTCAGTCAAGACCCAATTCTTTAAGGAGGAGGTTTGCAAAAGACCCCATGAACTTTTCCACATTTTGTCACATTACAACCACAATAATAAATATATTTATATACTGTGTTAAGTGTGCCTAGTGAATGAATGTGAGTAAAAGGACCCCCTCGCAAACGGGATGATTCATCTCAAGGGATTACTCGCCACAAAAATGTGAATAAATAAATACATAAATATTGCTCTTTTTTTTTTTTAATAAATATCTTGTTATCTGTGTTGGTTTCACAATAATGTATCACGAGAGAAAAACGATAATGGCACATGCATCATATTGTCCCACTTTTATTATCTACATTTACATTTACATTTAGTCATTTAGCAGACGCTTTTATCCAAAGCGACTTACAAGTGAGGAAAACAATGGAAGCAATTGTAACAACACAAGGTACAAAAAGCATAAGTGCACAAAAAACAAGTCAGTTTAAACCCAGCACAGTATACAAAGCTAAGGATAGAAAGGAATCGATAGAAAGGAAGTAGGACTCAGTGTTTGTCAGTCAGGTGTTGACGGAAGAGATGTGTTTTCAGGTGTTTTTAAAGATGGCTACAGAATCTGCTGATCTTGTAGCAGCAGGTAGATCATTCCACCAATGTGGAACAGATCCAGAGAAGGTACATGAGAGTGATTTTGTACCTTTTTGGGACGGTACCACCAGACGTTGTTCATTTGCAGTAGTATCTACCGCACTAGTGCTAATAAAAGCTGTCTAAATACTCCAGGTCACTATTATCTGGGCAAAAACAACTGGTAATCACAAATTACACACAAAATAATAAAACGTCTTGTTTGCCACAACATTGAAGATATGTTGAGTCGGAAAGTCAGACACAAAATCTCGAGTGTTTTTTCTGAGTTGTCTTGAGTTCAAAGTGTCCGAGGATACCCATCTGGATGTAGCCTTTCGTTTAGAAACATTAAAAAGGAGGTAACAACAACAGTGCTTATGAAAAACTTTGTAATCTCTTTTTCAAAATTGTTCAAAAATACCACTTCTATTGTATTGCACTAAAAAGTGTTTTGTCTCCAGAAATAATGCTGTTTTCTCATAACCCTTGTCAACTGCTTTCTAATTACCCACAATACATCTCTTCCCAGTTTGAGTTTTATTATTTGTACATATAACGGTGCATGTTTTTATAATGACAATGTGCAATTCTCTTAAAGGGACGGTTACTGCATCTACAAGCTCCTTTGTTTTAAATTGTAATTGGAGAAAATTTAAAGTTTTAAGTGTTTAAGTGGTTTTAAGGACAAATCTTTGAAACTGAATAGATTCTAATGAAATCAAATGCACTTGACAAAAATGTTTAAACTTACATTTTCTCTATGTTTGCTTGAAGATTTTTTTAAATATAATGTTAAATAATAAGAGGCAACTTTTCTCGATCCCGGTCAGGTTTAAGTGTGAGGCCAGTGGAGGACAAAGGAGGAACGACAGAGGTGCTTAGGCACAGATATGGTCTTTTGTTTCTGACTAGTGCTAATAACAGGAGCAGGGCTGAGAGTTTTCTTGAGCTAACACACTAAAAAGCCCCACAAAACAGACTTGGGAGGAGCTGAAAGAAGCGCACCACTTGGCTGTTTACTTGACAGCGAGAAGGAATGTGTGTACAGAGAATACATCCACGAAGTAAACGCTCAGCCAACAGCAAATCATGACAACTTCATGCTATACCCAGGTGCTTTAAATATGTTATATTCAATGACGTCAATGCCAGATCTGTTTAGTATTTTTTAATTACAAATATTATTACATCTAATTACCATAAAATTAAATTATTAAATTATCATGTTTCTTTTCATTTTGTACTAAGACATATCTGGTGTTGGCTGGTTGTAAATTTCACGTGGCTTTATTTTTTTATTTATTTCTTTGTTGAAATTGTGGTCTGTGTATTCTTTCAGGTGACATGCTGCTCGGGATTGTTTGACTTGAAGTAAAAAAATGTCTTTTAAACTAAACTGGTATTTTGTTTGTCATTTGATTCTATGGATAGCTTTATTTGTTAGGTTCCATCATTTTTGTTTCCTCGCAAAAGTTTTTAAAAGTGGACTATCACACTTTCTCTGACGCTGTGTTCACTGTTGCCATGACAACTAGGGGCATGTCTCCTGTAGACAGTGTTTACTGTGGTGAATGTTTTGTTTCTTCAGCGGCACACTTTAGTTTAACTGGAGAAATACAATGACTGACGTAATGTTACCATGTTACTTTTAATATAGAATCAAAGATTGCATTAACCATTTTTTTTCCATCATTGATGTTTTTTTTAGCAGTGACAGAAAAATCTAAATACCATCTGTCATTTTGACAGATTTTTCAGAGGGGGATCTATTGTAATTCCTACTCCTGACCAGTTGGTGGCGAATGTACAGTATTGTTCAAAATAATAGCGGTATAAACCAGTGACTAACCAGAATAATCCAGGTTTTTGGTATATCTTAAGGCTGTGCAGTTGGCCAATAAGTTGAAAGGGGTGTGTTCAAAAAGTGTGTCATTCAATCACTGAGGTCATTAATTTTGTGAAAAAAACAGGTGTGAATCAGGTGGCCCCTATTCAAGGATGAAGCCAGCAGCACTTGTTGAACATGCATTTGAAAGACTGAGGAAAAGGGTTTGTTTAAGACATTGTTCAGAAGAACAGCGTACTTTGATTAAAAAGTTGATTGGAGTAGGGAAAACCTATAAAGAGGTGCAAAAATTTATAGGCTGATCAGCTCTAGAATGATCAAAGAGTTAACACCAAATAGTTCTGATATTGTTAATAAATGTGGGAAAAGAGGACATGATGCAGTGGAGGATGAAGGAGGACAAATGGAGAACACTGAGCAGTCACCGGGACAATCAGCAGACATCTGTAGAAAAGCTAACACAAGTGACGGACTTGTCAGGGGGTGCTCGTCTTGAAATGTCTTAAACTGTGAGTAAAACTCAAAGCCATTAAAAGTATTATTAAGAAAAGTCTAGTGCAACCTCTTTATAAAATACAAACAGTTGTAGCAAAGCAATGAAAAAGTGCTAAAAGCCAAAAGAAAAGCCACAACAAAAGGAAACAGCACACTAAATAACAAAATCAAAAGCACTTTTTCCAACCTTTTTAGACTTTTAGCTTTCACCAAAAGCTCACATTATTTAAACCAGAATTGTATTGATTAACTGCAGCAATGTAGCACAATAAGGTTTAAGTTTAGATTTATATCTTGTAGTACAGTAGTTAAGCAGATGTTGACTGAAGCAGAAGCTGTTATCTGTCTCCAGCAGAGGGCGCTACAGTTGCTCCACAACAGTATCCGAAGGAAGGCCTAGTTGAATCAGTAGAGTTTTGAGCTAAAGAAAAAGAAAAACAGGTTTGAAATAAATATTGTAGACAAGACCACAACCAACAAGACCTGATCAGAGTGTGTCCAAACCAGACCAAGACCAAGATCACTAAACAAGGACCAAATCAGTTCTCAACCAGATGTAGACCAGGGTTAAAACAGGACTAAACGTTAACCAGTTTATTAGACCAAAACTTAAAAGTAGGGCTTAAGCAGCTCTTTATCTTTTGGCCCAACTGTAACAAGCTTCCATTTTTACTTGATTATTACATATTAAATAAAATATTATACAAAATATAATGTTATATTTTTTTGTCTGAAGGTTCTCAGTCATCCAGGTCATCTTGAAGCAAAGTTTAAAGCAATTGCATCTGGACTCAGTTTTCAAGGTGAAGACATTTCGTCTCTAATTCCAACAGACTTTATCAATTCTGAGATCTACTTGTAAGAAAGCTGAGCTTATATCTCTAGAGGGAGGGGTTTGACCGGAAACTAAACCTGATTGGACCAGACTGTTCTGGTCTCATAGTTGTTACCTTGAAAGGACAGTGTGACTCCTGAAGTGAGAGTTGTTAAAGGACCAACCTCACCCCGGACCACAACTGCAGTTTATTGGAGGTATGTTACATACTTCCAGTTCAGGGGTAACTTCTACAGACAAATATCACTCTGGAAACACTGCATCAAAAACCTGGTCCATCCCAAAGACAAGACCCCCACAAACAGAGTAATGTAGTTTATACAGTTCAGTAAAGAGTGCAGTGACAGTTATGTTGGTGAAACAAAACAACAGCTTCACAAGAGGATGTATCAGCACAGAAGAGCCAATCCTGGAGGACCTGAGTCTGCAGTCGACCTCCACCTCAAAGAGAAACAACATTCCTTTGAGGACAGCAATTTCCCAATTCTAGCCAGAGAGGCCAGATGGTTTGAGAGAGGTATGAAGGAAGCCATTTTTGTGAGAGGAGGTGGCCTCAGATTCATGTTGCCTAGTATTTATAACAGTGTTTTTAAATGTAAAACAAAAGAGCTGCACCCTAGAACAATAAACACAGCACCTAAATGGAGCAGTGTCACTAACAAATCAAAGGACAGTGTGAGTCACACTGTTCTTTCAGAGCTAACGACTATGAGACCAGAACAGCCTGGTCCAATCAGGTTTAGTTTCAGGTCAAACCCCTCCCTCTAGAGATAAAGCTCAGCTCTCTTACCAGTTAAACTCAGAATTGAAAAAGTCTCTTTGGTACAAGATAAGTAACATGTTATAATGTTTGGACTGATCTAGATTGTGATTCACCTGACATCATCCTTTCCAGTGACATTTACATTTCTATTTAATCACACTGTATTATTTCATATTTCCTCTCACACTGACCTGTTTTAAGGCGAGGTTGACATCAGTGAGAGGTGTTGAAGAGGAAAGCCTGACATTTCCCACCACAAGATCTGGAAAAGGTACAACTTGTACATTAAACTGTCCAAACGCTAGCATAAACCATGATGTAGACAGACCTAGTCTGGACCTAAACTCTGGAGCAGTGTGTTGATTGGGCGACAGAATTATTATGGTCTTGGATCAGGAACTTAAAGCAGCCTCAAACCCTGATATCTACTCTGTTGTAGGGCTGCGCCATTAATTAGCCTGGCTCCGCCCTCCTACGTACTTCCGCTCAATTTCATTTCGCTTCCTTCAGTACTACGTCTGGGATTGCTGTATATTCTTAGGTTTCCAGAAATCAATTTTTTGTAGGACCAATCAGCGAACAGAGGGAGTGGCTGAGAACGATGACGTTGATGTAGTGAGTCAGTTTGCGTTGGATGGATCGACGTTAGCGATTGGCTATGGCAGATCCTGAGTGACTCTGGGCAGATCCAATAGTTTTAAACTTCAACAGAGTTCCCGCATACAAGGAAGTAAACGCTTGTCAATGGAGCGAGGCCAGACTCTCTGTACAAATGAAATGTACGAGAGTCTGGTCCAGGCTAGCCATTAATCACAAAACAATCGCAATTTGAACAAATGCAATTTCTAAATCGCATATAGCTGCAATTTTATTCATTTTTTTATATTTTGAGTCAGAATCCGAGTTAGGCCAGTTTAAGTTGTCATTGGCCAATAAAATAAAAGGTCACCGATCATTTGTGCAAATCTACTTCTAGTGCTGTGCGCAGTTTGGACACAACTTGGTGCAGTTTAAATGTAAATAAAGCTAATGAAATGTTTTGTTACCTTCTTGTTCACAATGTAGCATGTTTAAAAAAGTAAACACAATCGCCAAAAATTCCAAATAAAATCACCATTGCAATATTCATTAACAAAATTGCAAAAGGATTATTGCACAGCCCAACTCTGTTGGATAATTAGCTGTGTTACTCTTTAGCTGACACATGTAGGTCGTTTGTGTTTGTAGTACGTACAGTCAGTGAAGGGGTTTTCAGCTGGAGGTGGAACTGTAATTGTTGGACCTGTGTAAACAATAATAATAATAATATTAGTGCTGGGCAACAATTAAAGCGTTTAATCACAATTAATCGCAATTAATGTTTTTTGATTAATTGCGATTAATCGCATTATACACAAAATTTAATAATGACTTGAAAATTAGTGTACTGCATAATTTTATTTTGAAAGAACTGCTATATGAACAAAAGTGCAATAACATTTGGTTTGCACTTTAAACAACACTTTAAAGAAATAAGGTGCTTTTTACAGCAGTTAAAGGTTAGCAGTTAAAATATTTCTTGTAAATCTGAACTTAAACATTAATGTAATCAAATTTAAATATTAAACCAAAAATATTTGCCACTGCCAGGGCATTAATATTTGGTTTAGTTTGTTATAGAAAAACAAGTTATGCCCAGAGCTTCAATCATAACATTATAACAATATAAACAATATAAATGTCTCTCTTGTGTTTTCATTACAGTCAGAGCATGTGATGCAGTTCCCGCGCGTTTCACACACCCTCCCCGGCCACGTTGAGTTGAGTGCTTTTCACTTGTAAAACTCAAGGGTGTATGGGTAATGTAGTCTCTGCTCTCGGTGGGAAGAATTAGGAAGCGTGCATTGTGAAGGGCGCTCTGAAAAACGGCCGCGCAGCCAAAGGATAAAATCTTTTTTTTTTTCATTAAAACACAACAAAACTCACCAACTCTGACGACGACACATTGTGGTTCAGTCTGGTATTTACTCGACCTACAAGGGATTAAGAGTTACAGTCTATATAATATATAAAAAAAATAATAATAATTTAAAAAAATTATATATATATTATATTAAATATCTCTAAAGTGACTCACCCCAGCACAGCCTGCACCACAAAACAGACGGGGTGGCTCTGTCCTTTCTCTGCCTCAGACGGCGTCCATGTTAGTGTGAACTCTCCTTCTCCAGTCGTTGTCTCGTTCATTTCGTGCGGCGCACTGAACAGCAGCTCAGAGACACTTCAGCAGAAACATTTATCAAATAAAGTACGCTCAAACAAGGTCATTGAGTATTATATGATTTTGATAATATTGATAATATCATTGAGTGAAGTCAGTTCTGATGCACACTTAATGGAAAGAAGTGGAGTCTGGTTGAAAAAGTATTATTAGTATTTGGAAACACTCAAGAGACACAACTGGCTTCACAGACAACAGCCTGTCCCTGCAGGGCTACCGTAGGTGTTCTCAGAAGAAACCTAAAACCACACCCTGCAGCTGTCAGTCCCTGTCCACAAACATGACTTTGGTAAAAGTGTTGAAGATGAATTCTTACGTGGAAGTGTTGGCCTCTGCTTTGATGCTGATGTTTAGAGTTTGTCCAGCAGAGGCGTTTAGGATGAGTCCATATTCTGGGGTCGGTGGAACAAACTTTGGCAGGTAGACTCCTTCTGTGCAGGACGGGACAGAACTGTCGACTGAAGAGAGGAACAAGGTGAAATCTAAATTTATAACTAAAATAGATCATGAACATTTACAATTTCAAGATTTTATTTTTTACAATAAACCCTCTCCTAAAGATTCAGTGAAAATTTATAAATAATTTACAGTTTAAATTAATTTAATTTAAATTAAAAAAACTAACCATTTAAAACTATTTCAAAACCCATTTGGCTGATGGCGTCGTTGAGGGTTTTCACTTCCAGTGAACCATTTGTTTGAGTCAGTACTATATTCTGTCTGGGGAAGTCCTTTAAAAAGGCAAATATAGGATATGACCCTTCAGATCTGTAGGATGAGGTTGGATTGTAGGACTTTACACAAAACTGAAAGAAAAGATGTAGATTATTAGAGTCAATAAATAAATCCATCTGAGTTTATTTTGGCTATTGACAGTTCTTCATTTGTAAAGCTGGAGGTGAGAGGCAAAGAGGATATATTTAGGGGAAGTGTTCCTCCAGCATCGAGAAGGAAATAACGAACATGTGTTGCTATAAAGACTGCTTTATAGCTTTTTGACTAAATGATGCCATTTTAACAAATTAATGGCCAGTTTCTACAGGCTGAGTTATAAATAAATAAATAAATAAGAGTTATAAATGTTTCAAAACTGGCCACATTAACCTTTACTTTAAGAAACTTCTAAAAAAGGTCCCGGATTTAGGAGGTGGTGGAATATATTCCCCTGTGTTCCCCTTATATTAATCACTGGCAATTGAAATAAAACAACAGTTTCTTTATGTAATATGTCATTTGTAAATGGCACGTTTGCAGCTGGTGTGTAAAGTGTGTGGCCACAGAACATCACATTAACATTCAGTTCTTAACTCCACTCCTGTTCATTAATAATGTCTGTAATTGTTGAGATGGTACTCACCTCTGATGTGCCGGGTCCAGAGGTGTTTAAGCAGGGCTTACAATAGTCAGAATAATAATCATAATAATCACAAATCTTGACCAAGTCTCCTTCATCATCAAAGGCCAGTATTTTATAATCTCTTGGACAGTTTTTTGGAATTCTAACAGATGTAAAGAAAAGTATTTGTGTTAGACATTTGCATGAATCAAAGACAAAGTGTAGTGTGTTTGTATTTATTACGAGAGGTTATCTAATATTTTAGAGGTTATAGTAAAGAAGGATGAGAATCACAGAGAAAGTAACAATCTCTAATGTGTGTCTATGATTACCACACAGCAGCTTCTCTGAGTCATGATACATGGAAAAATAGTCACAATATGAGTTTCTGACTCAGGACAGGGCCCTGTTCTACAAAACTGGATCAGGAGGTCAGAGAGGTGCCTCTCAGGCTTAACTCTGGGGTTTCAGTTTCACAAAGGTAACACACTTTATATCTGTGGAAACTTACACTGAACGACTAAACTGCTCCAGAGCAGGTTAAGATAAAACCTGATAAAAAATAAAAACACAGCCCAGTGTCCAATCAGCAACGAGAAACAAGCTGCAGCTGTGAATGAGGCGGAGATAGATGCTGCACGGAGAGGAAAAAGGAAGAAATGTATCTGCACAAGCGGCAGCAACTGGAACATGAACGTATACATCAAGCATTAACTTTGACACTTTATGACATTTAACAGAACAGTCTTAACTGTCAGCCTTTTACTGAGACCCACTGATTAACTTTGTGAAAATGAATTTAAAATGTTGTTTAAACAGTAGACTCCGGACTGTTTAGTTTTCATATATATTTGCTTCTCATTCAGTCTGTGCCACTGTTCATTTTGCACAGGTTAAGTGTAGGTTTGACCAGCTTCGTAGTGCAGGGCCCTGCAGTGCACGGATGCTCACACATGAGACAAACGTGCACAAAGTTAGTTGTACCTGAGAACAGGTGGAACTGTCGTCATCGGTGGTCTGTTGGAGCGCCCAGTGTCAGACCTCGTCCTAAAATCTATGGAAATAAAGGACAAAGGAAATGGAGAATTCCAGCTCCAGGATATCAGCCTAAAGAGGATTTTAAAGAAGAGACATTAGTCTAAAACGTGTGTCCACAGGTTGAATATAAATGATAAAATGATATGTTACTTCACTCAAATGGAGCATCTGTGGGAAGGCTCAGCTCGTAAATGGTCTCTGTTTGACAAAACTCTCCACTGATTTCTTTGTTGACAACGAAGGACCCAACAAAATTCTGATTTCCACAATCTGCACTCCAACAAGAAAAAACTGCAAATTTGGAGCAAGTGTCAAAGTTGACTTTTGCCCGAAGGATGGCCTGCAGGATTTAAGAGAAAAGACATCAGTCTTTGTGGAGGGTTGAGTCTGTTTTAAAGGTGCAGTCTGAGTCGGCCGCGTTTTGAACTCGCTACCTTCTACAGTGGGGATCGAAAGTTTGGGCACCCCAGGTAAAAATTTTATTAATGTGCATAAAGATGCCAAGAAAAGATGGAAAAATCTCCAAAAGGCATCAAATGACAGATTAGACATCCTTATAATAAGTCAAAAAAGTAAGATTTTATCTCCATCATTTACACTTTCAAAATAACAGAAAACCAAAAAATGGGGTCTGCAAAAGTTTGGGCACCCTGCAGAGTTAATACCTTGTACTGCCACCTTTGGAAAGTATCACAGCTTGTAAACGCTTTTTGTAACTAGCCAAGAGACTTTCAATTCTTGTTTGAGGTATCTTTGCCCATTCTTCCTTACAAAAGTCTTCCAGTTCTTTGAGATTTCTGGGCTGTCTGTCACGCACTGCTCTTTTAAGATCTATCCATAGATTTTCAATTATGTTGAGGTCAAGAGATTGTGAAGGCCATGGCAAAACCTTTAGTTTATGCCTCTTGATGTAATCCACCGTGGATTTTGAGGTGTGTTTAGGATCATTATCCATTTGTAGAAGCCATCCTCTCTTTGACTTCAGCTTTTTCACAGATGGCATCAAGTTAGCATCCAAAATTTGCTGAAATTTTATTGGTTTATTTTTCCTTCTACTCGTGAAATGTTCCCTGTGCCACTGGCTGCAATACAACCCCAAAACATGATCGATCCACCCCCATACTTAACAGTTGGACAGAGGTTCTTTTCATTAAATTCTGTTTCTTCTCCAAACATACCTTTGCTCATTCCGGCCAAAAAGTTCTATTTTAACCTCATCGGTCCACAGAACTTGTTTCCAAAATGCATCAGGCTTGTCTATATGTTCATTTGCAAACTTCAAACACTGTTTTTTGTGTTGAGGACGTAGAAGAGGTTTTCTTCTGATGACTCTTCTATGAAGTCCATATTTGTACAAGTATCTCTTTATAGTGGAATAGTGTACCACAACTCCAGTGTCTGCCAGATCTTTCTGGAGGGATCGTGCAGTCAAACGTGGGTTTTGACTTTTCTCACAATCCTGCGAGCCGTACTGTCTGATATTTTTCTTGGTCTTCCAGATCTTGCTTTAACTTCCACTGTTCCTGATGACTGACAATTCTTAATTACATTCCGAATAGAGGATATTGGCATCTGAAAACGCTTTGCTATCTTTTTATAGCCTTCTCCTGCTTTGTGAGCGTCAACTATTTTCAGTTTCAGTTTTCTAGACAACTGCTTAGAAGAACCCATGGTGCTGATTGTTGGGGCAAGGTCAGATGAGTCTGGGCATTTAAAACCTTTGAGATTGACATCACCTGATCTATCCAGACGATGATTGAGAACAATCCATGACACTGTCAGGTCCTAGCTTGCCAAAGGGGGCAGTACAAGGTATTAACTCTGCAGGGTGCCCAAACCTTTGCAGACACCATTTTTTTGTTTTCTGTTATTTTGAAAGTGTAAATGATGGAAATAAAATCTAACTTTTTTTGGTTTATTATAAGGATGTCTAATCTGTCATTTGATGCCTTTTGGAGATTTTTCCATCTTTTCTCGGCGTCTTTATGCACATTAATATAAAATTTTGCCTGGGGTGCCCAAACTTTCGATCCCCACTGTATCTGTGAGGCAGGAGTGCTAACCACTCTGCCATGTGTGTGGTGGAAACACAGAACAGTAAGCTGATGCTGGTGTGATTAATAAACTGGATGATAGATATGACCCTGTCTCTAATTTCATTACATAGACTTCTGTTTAAAAAGAAAGTTTGGCAAACAACTGAAAAAAAATGGTAAAATATTTTTTGAAACACATAGTCCCAACTTTGAGCCTCTTGGTCAGAAATGATCACATGGAGGTGTTACTCGAGAGTGACAAAATAGACAGACTTGAAATATGGTGAGAGAAAGGGGGAATGAACTGGAGTACATGACCCAAGCCGGAAATCAAACCCGGGTCACTCGAGTATGTGGCCTCCAGCCTCTCGCTGCTACAACAGGATTTACTCTGATTCAAGATTTAATAGATTCAATATTAACAATGAGCCAAGTTGATAAAAGTCTGCTATAGCTATGTTTTATTTCTCAAATAGAGACATGATTTTTGTGTCTCTCGTGACGTCTCTGTTTCTGCAGCAGACGTCTCTCTCTGGACACAGCTCAGAGGAAACACAAGCCTGTTCAGGAGAAACTAAATTAAACTGTCCTCTACCCTACAATGGAAACAAGGCTATAGTGCAACTCTCAAAGCTGAGCCTGACTGACTCAAAGAAGGGTGTTTGTCAAGAGGTCAACAAGCTGGAGAGGGCCCAAGCCCACCTGCCGCTGAGGTTATATCAAGTCAAGTGTAAAAACAAAACACAAACTAACTGTGTCAGAAGTGGGACAGTATAACAGTTAAATATTATATTGGGCCAGAGTCACACAAACAAATACTGTATGCTTGTGGGTTGGTTTATCAAACAATATAAAAGCTTAGCTTAGGTTTGGTCTCTCTCTGTTGTAGTTGATTTTATTATATACAGTATATACTTTGTTCAGATGAAGTCATACGCACCAGAGTAGACCCATCTGTTCCTGTAGAAGTGTGGTAATACGTCAGTGCGACCCCAGACAGGTGAGCTATTGGTGTTTGTTCTGGTGGAAATGTTACTGAAGACAAAGATCAGATTATTTTACGCACTAAAAAAAATCCCATGACTTTGTGGCTTTACTCACAGTTTCCAACGACCAAGACAACACATCGAACGTCCGAGTGATACTGGATTGAGCTGATGAATTAAACAGAAGCTGATTACCAACAATGATACAAAGATTAGGAATATTTGGACAAAAAGCACTGACTTGAAAAGTCCTTTAGCAACAAAGCACAAGGAAAGGTTTCTCCATCATCATCCTCGGTCGGTGTCCAGGTCAAGTTAAACTGCCCATCTCCATTTGAAGTCTTAGTTATATTGGACGGCCCACTGAACAACAGGCCCGATACCCTTCAACAGAAAACAACTCAATTCATTATAAATAATCACTGAGGTGTATTTTCTGCTCAACCAGCTCTCCAAATAAAACGTAAAAATGATTTTGCCAAAACCACTGATAAACTCATAAACGTCAAGCCAAAAATACAGTTTAGTTAAAGAACATTAAACAAAGTTTTTATAGCATTTTATAAAGATATATACATGCTGTAAAAAAACATAAAAACTTTAACTTACGTGAAAAAGTACATTTAGAAAAATTTCAAATGGGAGGAGGACCAGTGCCAAAATAACCACACCCCTCAATGCTGTCAGAGGAATAAGGCTTAAAGGTACTATGGTAACCTTCAGAAAAACATTACAGTTACTGACACACAGTAGCCATTAGGGAAACTGCAGTCAGTGTCCTGCTCATTGTCACTGGACTATGGCAAGCCAAAAGAGCAAAATTATGTTTAACCTGTAAAAACACAAATGACAGGTTTTCTTGTGACACCGTCATGTGTTGCCATGCTCCTGGCGGTTTTGCGTGAAACGGTGTTGCAGGTTTTAAAATAAATAACAAATAACATGCCACGGCGTTCTGTTTATTTTATGATAATAAATCCAATCCATTAAGTTTGAAAGCAGTTAACCCAATGAGCACATAGCTCAAGCAGACAAGGCTGGATGATCACTAATCCTAAGAAACTGATAAATGTGTATATCCTATTGCAATGCATTACATCATAAATAAACATAATTTCCCTTAAGTTTTGATTTAATGGTTGTGAGTTTGTATTGTGCACATATCTGTATATCTGTATAGGCCTACACATTTCTCATATCTAGTAAAACTACATAAAAACCTAATTTGGATGGGTAGGTCCTGTAGGCACAGCACAACAGTCTTGTTGGCCTGCACTAGGATTGTACCTATTGAAGAAATCAAGCAGTATTTGGACAGGCTGATGTAGTTACCATTTGATAACAGCAGGTGGCAGCACACAACCATTCATTACTTGTAAAATGTACCCTTTTCCCAAAATACAAGTATAACCACTCACAATCCAAACTTTTGCATTTATCAAAAATAAATAAAAAATGACCTTTTCCAAGAAGATAGTCAACGGTATAAAAAATTTTTGACAAATATTTGAAGTGTATTTTAAATTGTAGGCTGTCTCCATGCTCTGCTGTTATATATTGTTCCCTTTCGAGGGAACTCAACACTGCGTCGTGAAACGACACTTTGGGGAACGCCTTTAGCGTGACGGCCCTGAAGCATGAATGAAACCTAGACCAATCTTGATTGGTACTACGTCACAACGTAGTGCGTGCCGGCCTACCCGGAAGTATAAAGGGACGCCGTATCACGCCCACGCCAGCTTTTCGCTCTTCAGCAAATGCCTTGTGTGTGAACGAGAGACTTGTTTGAAAAACTTTGAATGAAAAGTATGGCGGAACATTCTAAGAAGTGTGTGTACCCCTACCCTCGTTATATCACGGGTAGGGACACTCCCCGCTTGTCACTCTTTGATGAGAAGAGCGGCGAGCCTCGCGCTCCTCAGGGTGCAGGACCCGCTTCTGCCGAGGCAGGACGGAGAATGCATTCCTGGGGTTCAAACGGATCTCGCAGGGGTTGGAGACGGGTCCGAGGACTCTTTCTCCTCCCTTACCTGGGAGATCCATAGTTCAAACGCCGGTGTCGGAAGCCCGCCCCGCGGCTTCTTCCGCCGGGAGAGCTCATTGCCGTTGCTCTGGCTCCGAGGAGTTAGATGTAACGGGCAGTGGAGGGCCTGGCCGTGTTGAGGCCGGTCTGGCTCGCGTTCCCCGCGGATCAGGTCCCGCGGCCGCCGAGGCGGCGCGGCGGCTTAGATCGGGGGATCGCAGCTGGAGGTTGTCACTCTTTGATGAGAAGAGCTGCGAGCCTCGCGCTCCTCAGGGTGCAGGACTCGCTTCTGCCGAGGCAGAGCGGAGAATGCATTCCTGGAGTTCGTAAATGGATCTCGCAGCGGGGTTGGAGACGGGTCCGAGGGCTCTTTCTCCTCCCTTACCTGGGAGATCCATAGTTCAAACGCCGGTGTCGGAAGCCCGCCCCGCGGCTTCTTCCGCCCGGGGGGAGAGCTCATTGCTTCGTTGCTCTAGCTCCGAGGAGTTAGAGGAGTAGCGGGCAGTGGAGGTGACACAATCAGGTGCCATCTCTTTCCCCAGCATATGAGGAGTTGGCTGATGTATTAACACGAGCTGTAGATAAGCTACATATATCTTGGCCATCTGATAAACAGAGCGCTCGTCCTAAAAGCAAAATTAGACGAGCGTTTTCTGTCTAAGAAACCCATTGCCGTTGGGACTCGTGTATATGAGCGTTTCCTGCAGCGCAGAGCACGACCTGAGCATCGGAGTTTTCCATTTTTTTTGCAAAAAAATAAAAATAAATAAATAATAAATAAAAAAATAAATAAAAAAAAATAAAAAAATAAAGAGAGCTTACACCACGGGTTGGGTGGCCTGTTCCATGACTTATGCAACGAGTTGTGGGGGTCATGGAGCAGGCCACGCTTCTCGCCAGTGAGATTGGGACTGCTGAGGCTTTTCTCAATCATCATGGGGGAGCTCTGTGAGCCTTCCTCCCCGTGCGGGAGCCCACTAAGCAGCTGCTCCTATATGGGGAGAGGGTCCGATGTTTGAGCTGTCTGCATCTGAGGATGTGGACGTGCTCAGCAATGTGGTTTCATAAAAACCCCGGCGCTGCCCACCAAGCCGTGTAGAGGTACATCGACCATTGTGGGCGGGGCAGCAGGTCGGGCTGGGGCATGGCTGCATACTGTGGCAGTATATTGCAGGCACGCCAGGCCGACCTGTTAAAGGACTTGGAGAAGACACATCTGTGGATGTGACTGAGAGAGTCCCCTCCGGGGAGAGGCGGCTGAGGCCGTTTTTCTCTACGGAGCCCCCTGGACACCAATGTAGTAATCCCGCCGTCTATGACGCTTCGGGCCACATCGGTTTCCAGCATACGCGAGCTGCCTCACAGCCCACACCGAGGGGTTTTTGGGCAGCCAGCAATGGTGTATGCGCATCGAGGATCGTACACGCCTTCTCTCTGCCAGCTGTTTCAGGGGGGCGACAACGGTCTTCAAAGCAGACCCGAGATCGGCCTCGAGAGGCTGATTCCCGTGGCAGATTTTTTCCAGGCTTGGAAACGCCTGTGGAATGTGTCGCCATAGGTCCTGCGCACTGAAAGGACGGAGGTCTGTGTCCAATTTTAGATATAAGGTATTTGAACCGGTCTCTGAGGAGGTTCAGGTTCAAGAGACAATACCTATTATCGTGAATCAAATTCGGTCCGAGGACTGGTTTGTCACGATGGATCTGAAGGACGCATACTTCCTATAAATCCTTCTCACAGGAAGTTCCTGAGGTTCGCTTTTGGGGGCGAAGCGTTCCAATATCGGGTGCTTCCATTCGGCCTAGCACTCTCCCCTCGCACATTCACCAAGTGCATGGATCCGTTTCTGGCTCCACTGAGACTCCAGGGCATCCGGGTACTAAATTATATTGACGACTGGCTCACTTTGGCCCAGTCTCGAGAGAGGGCAGTTCGGCATCGAGATGTCGTCCATGGCCACATTCAGAGCTTGGGGTGAGACTAGTGGAACATATGGCAGTTTTCATCAGGCGATGGTCAACACTGACCAGCTTCATATTCTCCAGTGCTGGAGGGTCTAATGGCAGCTGCGGCCAACGTAATTTTTGGCCTGCTGTACATAGACCCCTGCAGTGGTGGCTGAAAACCAGGGGGTTTTCCCTGAGGGGGAATCCATTCCGGAGTGTCAGAGTTACGCGCAGGTGCTGTCGTTCCCTGTCAATATGGAGGAAACCCTGGCTTCTGTCCCAAGGACCAGTACTGGGAGCAACATGTCGCCGGAAATCTGTTTCAACAGATGTCTCCCTCACTGGCTGGGGTGCGGTCATGGACGGCCGCTTTGCCCAGGGTCTGTGGCAGGACCATCATCGCTCCAGACATATAAATTGCCTGGAGATGTTGGCTGTGTTCAGGGCTCTGAGGAGCTTCCTGGCGGATCTCAGGGGTTATCACATTCTGGTGCGCTCCGACAATGTCGGTGGTAGCGTACCTGAATCGTCAGGGGGGTCTGACTCGCCCTCTGTGCAGATTGGCGCATCAGATCCTCCTATGGTCCCAAGGGAAGTTATCGTCTATCAGAGCGATGTACATCCCCGATGACCAGAATCAGGGAGCAGACACCCTGTCGAGGCAGGGGCTGAGGCCCGGGGAATGGAGACTTCACCCAGAGGTGGTGAGGTCTATATGCGAGAGGTTCGGCGTGTCCCGAGAGACGTCCCACTGCCCACTATGGCTCTCCCTCACGCCTCCAGGCCCGGGGAATGGAGACTCGTACTGGCCGGCCCGAGTATAGCTCTCAGACATCATAACACTGCTGGCAGGTCTTCCACGGCAGATCCCTTTGAGGAGGGACCTGCTGTCCCGGGCAGGGGGCACAATACTGCATCCCCAGCCAGGGCTGTGGAAACTCTGGGTCTGGCCTCTGAGGGGGATCAGCACCTAGAGGCTGGCCTGTCGGCAGGGGTAGTAAAACATCGTACTCAGTTCCAGGGCTCCTTTCACGAGGAGGTTGTACGGCTTAAAGTGGAATGTATTTTCCACTTGGTGCAGGGGGCTTGAGGTGGACCCAGTAACTGCCCAGTGGGTTCGGTCCTGGAGTTCCTACAAGAGCGCTTCACTGCGGGGCTTACCCCGTCCACTCTTAAGGTGTACGTGGCTGCCATTGTGGCATTCCACGCTCCTGTAAGTGAGGGGCCTCTGGGGAGGCACCCATTGGTCGTACGTTTCCTCCGTGGCACCCGGAGGCTGAGGCCTGCAACGCGCCCGGGGGTTCCAAATTGGGATCTGGCGGTGGTGCTTGAAGGATTGGCTGAGGCCCCCTCGAACCACTCGAGTGGGCGACAGATCGAGTTCTGTCGTTCAAGGGGCGCTGCTTATGGCTATCACCTCACTTAAAAAAGGGGGGGGGACCTCCAGGCACTGGCTAAAACACCCTGCTGTTCTATATTGTTATTGAAGGCCTGTCAGAATGAAGGTGCCATCCTCATGTATTGTCGGCCGAAGAGGGAGACTTCATCTGCTCTGCCCAGTTGGGCACTGCAAATCTATATACAGAAGTCTTCGCAGTGGAGGAAGTCAGAACAACTGTTAGTGTGTTTGGGTCTCCTAGAGAGGTCGGCCAGCAGACAGCAGACGGTCAGTAATTGGATCGTGCGGGCTATTGCCTTGGCTTATCAGGTGCGGATTGCCTTCACCTTTGGCCCTAAGGGCGCATTCCACTAGGGGCATGGCCTCTTCTGGGCCCTTCAAATGGGGTCCCGCTTCAGGAGTTCTGTGAGGCAGCCTGCTGGGCTACTCCACACACTTTCATTAGGTTCTATAGTCTACATCTCCCTGCGGCGCCTGGCGCTAGAGCTCTTGTCCTAAGTGTGCCTGAATATCCGGGTTCACACATACTCGTCGTCGTGGCATAGTGGGTACGTTCCCTAAAGTGTCGTTTCACAGCTGTTGAGTTCCTCGAAGGGGTCGCTGTATATAACCCTGGTTCCCGGAGAGGATCGGACTATCGACACTCCGCCACGCCTATCCTGCCTGAGGGCGATTTGCTTCATCGCGAAGGGCTGGCGTGGGCGTGATCTGGCGCCTTTATACTTCCGGGTAGGCAGCGCACTGCGTGGCGTAGTACCAATCAAGATTGGTCTAGGTTTCATTCATGCTTCAGGGCCGCCACGCTGAAGGCGTTCAAAGTGTCGTTTCACGACGCAGTGTCTCGTTCCCTCTCAGGGAACCAGGGTTATATACATAACCCGAGACGTTTTTTACTGTCAGGAAGAACCCAGTATAAACATGTATTGTTTTGATGATTTGTAATTGTTTGAAAATTGCTTGCTTGAGGAAATAATGTTCAAAATTTTCCCTGTTTACTTCCTCCAATCACTCTTCATGAGTTTATTCGATTGTGACTTCTTGCATTTGGTCTAAAGTCTGAACTATCTCCAAACTCAGATAGAAATGAACCATGGTCACTTTTACACCTGCACTGTTTGGTCCAGAATTTGAGGTTTCCTGTTTGGTTTGAACCAAATCTTCAGGTGTAAAGCTCCCTAAGTGTTCACTTAAGACTTAACTTACGTGGCATTGGTGGCCTTTGCTTGGATAATTATGTTTTGTTGTACACCAGCAGTGAAATTTAGCTTTGTTCCATGTTCAGGGGTTGGTTCAACAAACAGTGGCAGGTATTCCCCTTCTGTGCAGGACGGTACGGCAGGCATCACTGCAAAAGGCAAACTCGGTTTAAATAAGCTATAGTTCCCTCCCCAAGACTCAAAGAGACACTGATTTTATTTTACAATTAATCCGTTCACAGAAATAAATGTATTCATGCCTGAACTTACAAATTAAAGCAAACTGAAAAGGTACAAGGCCAATGGATGAGGAGGAGGATCTTGCTTCATTTTTCCCATTGCTTTGCATCAGGATGTAGTCTGTTCTGGGGTAATCCTCCATCATCAGCTCCACAGCGTACAGTCCTTCTCTAGTGCTGTTGGATGGGTTAAAGAATAAAGAACAATCCTGTAAAAGAATAGATTGGGTTAGTTCACATCAACTGTTGTGGGTAATTAAAGCGTGAGGTGTTACTTACATAATAGACGTAGAGATCAGGTGGGCGTGTACACGGGTCACACTCATTTAAATATTTACTTGCATATCTGCATCCAACAAAGTCCCCGTCAGGGTCATAGGTCAATGGAGAAATTGTTCTCTGACAGTTTGAAGGAATTCTAAAATAACGACAGAAATATTGGACAAAACAAGTTTGTGGTTAGGAAAACGAGAGACATTCCTGTCAGTGTTGCCTAAAGGCGTTCACAAAGTGAGCAAGTTATAAAACAACAGAAAATTAGATAAAGGACCATATTTCAAAATTGTGCCACTTGTTTTTCTGACAGAAGAAACAGTTTCAAAGAATATAACACACACACTGAAAAAATAAAAAGTAGTATCCTTTTCATTTTTGAATTAATGTTTTATATTTTTAATATGCATCATCTTTGCACAAACAGCAGCAGTCTTTCCTCCATAAACTATTTGTACGTACCTCTGCGATGTGCTTAATTAAACGTGTTATTTTAGCTCCTGCAGTCTTGATAAACCAGTTGGTGCTAAATTTAGTTTGTGCACAGTGGGGAAAACGCCCCATTTCCATTTTCAGTAAGGGACAGATTTTGTAGATATTAGTCGGGCCATGGGACCAAGAGGTTAAATGAGGGACAGTTGGGTCATATAGTTACCCAGTCTATTAACCCTCACTGACCGGGCAATAAAATATCATCTGAATGTTAATTCTTAATGACTTTAACAGTGAGGCTTCTTACTGGAGAGGAGACATGATGGTGGCCTGTGGTGGTCTGTTGGCTTGTCCTGTGTCGGAGCGGGTCCTTAGATCCACCAAAGTTAAGGCTCTGATTAAAGGATCATCATTCAAAGCGTTGGACCAAGTCTCAAGGCTCCAGTTCATCCTGAAAACACATAACTGTAGTTCTGAGTTCTGTCTCTTGTATCCTTATACACAGAGATGGCATGACTTACGATAACTGAAACGGTGCATTTGAAAGAAGCTGTAGAGTCCGTTTGGTTTCAGTCTGACAAAAGGTTCCTACTTCAGAATCTTTATCCACAATATCTGTTGTTTGTCCGATCTCAGTTCCACAGTCTCCACTGAGGCAGTCCCAGGTGTATGAGCCTGTTTCACACGCTCCTGTGGTTACCTTATAACGAAGTTCAACCTGCAGCAAATCAACAACAGAGTGGACAGGAGTAAGCATGGATCAATGCTTAGATTTGGATTTTGTACATCTTCTTTTGCATTGAGGATCATTTCACCAGTGACAACTTTAGGAGCTGCAGCAAGAAAAGATAAAACCAATTCCATGCACCCCAGAGATGATTTTCTTTGTGTTAACCATACAATAGAAAAGAGACACTACAGGGCAACTACAACCGCTAAAATGGTCAGGTTCTGTAAAAAAATCTTCAAATTATGTTTGAAAACTACATTTCAGGAAATTATTTATAAAATGTACAAACCGTGTAAGAACCATTGATGCCATTGTTTTTGGGATAATAAGTCATCTCCGTCCCGTAGAATGACAATGCCTGGGAACTTTCAACAAACAGCAGCAACAACCAGAGAGCCATCGTCTCTAAGATGTCTTTACACCAGGACTGAGAATCACAGACAGATGGACAGCCTTTAATGCTCTCTAATAAGAACGATATGAGAACCAGTTAACCGCCTGCAACAGGTTTGTCAACTGTGACTGACGGTGGTTAGTTCTTTTCAGTTCATTTTAAACAAGGAACATTCTCAGTATTTTTTAGACAATTACTTTTTTTTATGACCCATGACAAAGATGGTTGCTAAGATCAAGGTTTGTGCAAAAATGTCATGTAGGTTAAATCCTGCTCTGTTGACAGACAACCAGAAAATAGATTCTCTGTTAATTCTAAAGCAGAGGCACTGGGACAGCACTTTTAACAGTTTCTCTCACTGACGTTCAGTATCAGATAAACTAGATACTGCTTTTATTAATAAGCACAGTCTGATCCAAAGTCTATATCTACCTGGAACCAGGCATTTATTGATAATGATTATAATCTTGATAATTATCATAATTGAGCAGTCCTACCTTAAATTCAAAATTTTTACCAACTTTTTATTTATTGTTTGTATTTGTAAACTTGTTGTTTTTTCCTCATACTAATAACTTATGATAAAATAATTTTTAGTTGTTTTTATTTGGCGTTAATATTCTCCCGTATCTTCAAAGAACAACATTCCTGTGGCTCAGCTTCACTTTCAGTGAGTCATCTATTGACAGTAAAAGTATGTGTTTCACTCTGCCCTTATGAATTCATTCCAAGATGTTATTTAAAAGAAAACAAAAGATGATCTGTGTGCAGTGTACCATTCGACTCAGCTCAATGAGCAGGTTTGGTGACATATCTATTTTGTTTCTGAAACCAATTTTGTTTAAGCTGCAGTAATTGCAGAGGCAACCCTTACATAAGTTTAATCTTAGATACATAAAAGATTTAATATGAGTTCATACGCCATGGGGCCTGGAGGTGGGAATGTCTTTATAGCAGCTTTTATATTCTCACAAACCATTTTTTCTAACTAGGGCTTATTCATCTGTGACATGTTAGTATTGTGTACCCCAAACCCATTCTTCTGTTTTTGAAAACTTTGACTTTAAACCTTAAATAACATTGTTTAATCAAAGGGTTCATGTTGCCTTATCTCAGTTAAGTGATCAAGAATTTAACCGTTCACCATATTGAAAGCTGCATTTTATTTGGAAAAGTACCTCGGAAACTGTACGTTTTAAGATTTTTATTCATTCAACTCTTAAATCTGTTTATAATAATATGAGATGGACTTTGGTTGTTGCCCACATGCAGGGATCTCGACATGTTTGAATGACTTACATCAGGGGTGCTCAACACATTGATCTCAATCGACCGGTAGATCGCGTGGTAGTTTTGGTAGATCGCATGACATAAAAAAATAAATAAAAAAAATGCATCTCTGGCTGATTCAATTCAGTGCAAGTCATCAGCGTAAACTCAGGTAATGACAAAAATTGTACATAGTCAGTGCTTTAAGTGGGCCGGTACGCACTGGTACTCCATACCTCCACTTCCAATTATAGCTCTTGAGCATACCGCCACTTCACCGTGCGCCCAGAACGTGCTTTTAGCGTACCGGACATCTGTTTAAAGCTTGCGCTGCCGCTTTCCAGAACACCCTTCACAATGCACGATTCCTAATTCGTCCCACCGAGAGCAGAGACTACATTACCCATATACCCTTGAGTTTTGCAAGTGAAAAGCGCATGCGCTTTTGCCGCTGTCAGTGTCAACAACGTGGCCGGAGAGGGTGTGTGAAACACTCGGCTCGGTAAAAATACAAATACAGTGAACAACACTTAATATGCTCTCCTGGCTTCAGACTCTGAGCACTAAAAGAACACGGTCAGAATCAGATGACTCAATGGCTGACACCCCAGCTACTGTTCTATGGTTATGTTATGTTTTATCATTTATTTTATGTACGTTTTGTTAAAAAAAAAAACGTTTGCACATTTTATTTATGTTTAGTAGCTCTTTTTAGCTCAAGCAAATCCACAAACTAATAAAAGGATTTTTTTTTAAGGTCGTCTGTTGACTGCTGTATATAAAACCCCTTCAATATAGTCCTCAGGGGATGAGGGGAGTCGTCAAAAAAAAATATAGTCTGTAATAGAGTACCGGGCACCTCTTCCACTTAAAGCACTGTACATAGTTGATTATGTTGTGTTGTGCAGTATTATGGTTTGCAAGGTACATCAACATACATTGTTATTCATCACATCCTGCTGTCTTCTCTCAGTGTGATGGGTATCTCTGGAATGGCGTTGCTATGGTTCAAGTCTTACCTCGGATAGGTACTCTTTGAAGGTACTCAAAACAGGGGTGCCACAGGGCTCAGAGCTTGGACAGTGACATCTCACTTTGGATGAAGGACCATCACCTGCAGCTGAACCTTGCAAAAACAGAACTGCTTGTGATTTGGGCCCAGGGAACTGCCATAACTTCTCCATTCAACTAGGCTCATCAACCATTACATTGCCAGAAATCTGTGAGTGATAATTGATGATCAGCTAAACTTCACAAGTCATGTCGCCAGCACCACCCGGTCCTGTAGATTCATCCTCTACAACATTAGGAAAATTAGACTTTTTCTATCTGAGCACTCTACGCAAATCCTAGTCCAGGCTCTTGTCTTGTCCAAACTGGATTATTGCAATGCTCTACTGGCTGGACTCCCTACCTGCACAACCAAAACCAACCAAACTTTGGCAGATTTCTATCTATTCCATTTCTTCCTATCCTTAACTTTGTATACTATGCGGGGCTTTTAACTGACTAGTTTTTGGTGCACTTATGCTTTTTGTTACCTTGTGTTGTTGTTTTCCTCACTTTGGATAAAAGCAAATGCTAAATGGTAAAAAAAAAAAGGTAAATCAAACTTAAAAGGGAATCAAACTGGTGACTCGATTACAACACTGTTACTGTCAGGAACAGGCAAAAGAACTCACAGTGCAGATCTCACAAAAGACAGAGCTTTCAATTCTTTATTTTCCGAGGCAAAGGTACAAATCCGGAATCCAAGAGACGTAATCAAAAAACAAGGTGAAGGTCAAAAACAATAGAATCTATCAAACAATACACTAAGAAACGCTGGAAAGCTCACACTGGGGTAAAGACAATTTGGCACAGGACAGGGGAAAACACACAGACTGTAAAGGGAACACAATGAGACACAGGTGGAACACATTAGGGGCGGAGCAGGTAATCACAGTGGAGGGAAAGACACAAGGGCAGGAAGACAATCTGCAACACAAACAGGGGTTAGTGATTTCACAATAAGACACAGGTAATGATACATAACATAGACAGACAGACAAACACGAAGGTGGGACATGACAGTTACAGTGCCTTGCAAAAGTATTCGCCCCCCTTGAACTTTGCGACCTTTTGCCACATTTCAGGCTTCAAACATAAAGATATGAAACTGTAATTTTTTTGAAGAATCAACAACAAGTGGGACACAATCATAAAGTGGAACAAAATTTATTGGATATTTCAAAAAATTTTAACAAATAAAAAACTGAAAAATTGGGCGTGCAAAATTATTCGGCCCCTTTACTTTCAGTGCAGCAAACTCTCTCCAGAAGTTCACTGAGGATCTCTGAATGATCCAATGTTGACCTAAATGACTAATGATGATAAATGGAATCCACCTGTGTGTAATCAAGTCTCTGTATAAATGCACCTGCACGGTGATAGTCTCAGAGGTCCGTTTAAAGCGCAGAGAACATCATGAAGAACAAGTAACACACGACGCAGGTCCGAGATACTGTTGTGGAGAAGTTTAAAGCCGGATTTGGATACAAAAAGATTTCCTAAGCTTTAAACATCCCAAGGAGCAATGTGCAAGCGGTAATCTTCAAATGGAAGGAGTATCAGACCACTGCAAATCTACCAAGACCTGGCCGTCCCTCTAAACTTTCAGCTCATACAAGGAGAAGACTGATCAGAGATGCAGCCAAAAGGCCCATGATCACTCTGGATGAACTGCAGAGATCTACAGCTGAGGTGGGAGACTCTGTCCATAGGACTACAATCAGCCGTATACTGCACAAATCTGGCCTTTATGGAAGAGTGGCAAGAAGAAAGCCATTTCTTAAAGATATCCATAAAAAGTGTTGTTTAAAGTTTGCCACAAGCCACCTGGAGACACACCAAACGTAGAAGAAGGTGCTCTGGTCAGATGAAACCAAAATCAAACATTTTTGGCAACAATGCAAAACGTTATGTTTGGCGTAAAAGCAACACAGCTCATCACCCTGAACACACCATCCCCACTGTCAAACATGGTGGTGGCAGCATCATGGTTTAGGCCTGCTTTTCTTCAGCAGGGACAGGGAAGATGGTTAAAATTGATGGAAAGATGGATAAAGCCAAATACAGGACCATTCTGGGAGAAAACCTGATGGAGTCTGCAAAAGACCTGAGACTGGGACGGAGATTTGTCTTCCAACGAGACAATGATCCAAAACATAAAGCAGAACCTACAATGGAATGGTTCACAAATAAACACATTCAGGTGTTAGAATGGCCAAGTCAAAGTCCAGATCTGAATCCAATCGAGAATCTGTGGAAAGAACTGAAAACTGCTGTTCACAAATGCTCTCCATCCAACCTCACTGAGCTCACTGAAATTTCAGTCTCTCGATGTGCAAAACTGATAGAGACATACCCCAAGCGACTTACAGCTGTAATCGCAGCAAAAGGTGGCGCTACAAAGTATTAAGTTAAGGGGGCTGAATAATTTTGAACGCCCAATTTTTCAGTTTTTTATTTGTTAAAAAAGTTTGAAATATCCAATAAATTTCGTTCCACTTCATGATTGTGTCCCACTTGTTGTTGATTCTTCACAAAAAATTACAGTTTCATATCTTTATGTTTGAAGGCTAACCCACGTTCACCCCAATGTGTTATAAATAAATAAATAAATAAATGTGTCTGTTTTGGATATTGGCACAACTTTTCTAAAAGCACAATTTTAAAAGTGGGACTGCTTATATGGTGGCTAATTTATGACACAAATGTTAAGATTTTAAACCTTTTTATATTTCCTGTAGCCTATCCTCTAAGTAGGACTTGTTCCTCTCGTACACATAATGCATTGTGGACAATTTTATTTAAACCAGAAATAACATTGTGTACAAAGAAAATTCATCTCCTTTGTATACATTTGTTTGAAATCTACCGTTAGCATTAGCATACTATACTGTAATAACACCTTCTCTTTTGTTTGGTTTGACTTATCACTATACTGTATAGTTCTTTGGAACCTTTTATTCTTTGACATTGTTAAATAAATTAAGTTTCTTTTAATATATATTTATTAATAGATATACTGTATCTGGTTTTGGCTGGTCAGGCCTTGAGAGTAAATATTAGAGTTGTGACGTTCGCGAACGAACCGATTCTTTTGAACGGCTCATAAACATGAACGATGGGAGCCGAGTCGCGGCTGGAGGGGAGCCGTTCTTTCTGTCGTTCTTTTTTCCTATGCGTGTCTCACACAGATGCACACAAATGAGCTCCTCCGCGAGACAGAACAGTTATAGGGGGAAGGGCGCACCCAGCGCAGGCCGAACATTTATAGAGAGTGATGATATTAGTTATTAGTTGTGCACGCATCCTTCATGTGAGTACTTCATTGCAGCCCACTTTGTTATTGTTCATTGACTTGAAGGGGCTGATGTCCTATTTGCAAAGTTTACAGTAGTAATAGTATGTAGACATTTCCATTTTATTTATTCTATTTTATCTACTTTAAATATTTTTTGTTTTCTATCAAAATGTTCTTGTGTGATAATGTTCTTGTGTGGAAGTGTTTGTAGTAAAAGCTGTTTTGCACAGAAATTCATTTCAGCCGGCTTTGTTTTTGATGTTTATTTGTGAGTAGGTATTGTATGAATAACATAAGTCAACGTAGCTTTACACACACACACACACACACACACACACACACACACACACACACACACACACACACACACACACACACACACACACACACACACACACACTTTGTACTAAATGTAAATCCAAAATAGTGATGTCACTGTCTAAGCAGAGGGATTTGTGCAACCCTATGGAATATAGTCCACACATGACAAATGAGGTAATAATCAATATTTCAGAATAATTCAAACTCAGATATTGGTGTGTGATATCTGAGTTTTAATTATTTGACTACAAATCTCACCTCATCATTCCTCCCAGTGATTATTTCCAGGATAAACTGAACGGCTCTTTGAAAGGAACGGATCGCGAAGATCCGGATCCCCTCAAAGAGCCATAAATCCCATCACTAGTAAATATGGAGAGCCCCAGAGGGGACGGTGAGAAAAAATAAATGATAATACAAGGCTTTGAGTTTCTTAATGTGTGGGAATGACAAAAAAGTCAGCACAAGTAAATGTTTACATGACCATGTGGTAATCGGTGCAAGGCCACAAATTAGTGAATTTGAGGCCACGACAAAATGACACAATACTGACAAGACTAAGCAATAACAATCACTGGTGAAATCAGTTGGAGTTTCTTACTGGGATATACAATATAAAGTTTTTAAGTTTTTTTAAATTTTGTACTAAGACATATCTGGTGTTGGCTGGTTGTAAATTTCCAGAGTTAAATATCACGTGGTTTTATTTATTGCTTTGTTGAAATTGTGGTCTGTGTATTCTTCCTGTTGACATGCTGCTCCGGATTGTTTGACTTGAAGTAAAAAGATGTCTTTTAAATTTACATTTACATTTAGTCATTTAGCATTTATTATTTGCTTTTATCCAAAGCAACTTACAAGTGAGGAAAATAATAGCAATTTTAACAGTTTAAACCCAGCACAGTATACAAAGCTAAGGATAAGAGAATGTTTTATTTATTTATTTATTTATTTTTTTGAAGAAAGGAATCGATAGAAAGGAAGTAGAACTCAGTGTTTGTCAGGTGTTAAACTGGTATTTTGTTTGTCATTTGTTTCTATGTATGGCTTTACAATCTTAGAACTAGACTAGAACTAGAACTCACAAATAATTATGAAATTTTGTTAGGTTCCATAATTTTTGGTTCCACTCAACAGTTTTTAAAAGTAAGTTATCACACTTTCCCTGATGCTGTTTACTGTTGTCATGACAACAAAGGGCGTGTCTCCTGTAGACAGTGTTTATTGTGGTGAATGTGGTGAAATACAATAATCAGACTGACGTGAGGCTAATATGTTATTTTTAATATAGAATACAAACAGTTGTACCAAAGCAATAAAAAAGTGCTATAACCCCACCCCCACCACAAAAAAATAAAATAAAATAAAAATACAACAAAAGGAAACAGCAGAGTAAAAAAATCCAGAGCACTTTTCCCCAACCTCTTTAGCTTTTTAGCATTCACCAAAAGCATTTAAACCAGATTTGGATTGATTAACTGCAGTAAGCACAATATGGTTTAAGTTTAGAGTTATATTCTGTAGTACAGTAGTTTTAAAGGTTTTTTGGTTCAAAGCAGTTGACTGTTGCAGGAGCTGTGTTATTTGTCTCCAGCAGAGGGCGCTACAGTTGCTCCATAACAGTATCCGAAGGCAGGCCTAGTTGGATCAGTAAGGTTTTGAGCTAAAGGGAAACAAAAACAGGTTTAAAATAAATATTGTAGACAAGACCACAGCCAATATCAAGACCTGATCAGAGTGTGTCCAAACCAGGACAAGACCAAGACCACTGTATAATCTATCATAATAAATATCAGAATAGGGTAAAAACCACTAGTACTAAACTAGTACTAAACCTAGGGCTAAACCAGGACCAATTCAGATCTCAACCAGGTGTTGACCAGGGTTAAAACAGGACTAAAGATTAACTAGTTTTAAAACTCAAAACTAAAAGGTAGGGCTAATCCAGCTCTTTTCTTCTCTATTTGTGCAACTGTAACAAGAGTATGTTTTCAACATTCATTCATTGATTTCCGACTGCTTAGACCCATTAGGGGTCAGCTTTGGGCCTGAGGTGGGGTTCACATTAGACAGTGGCCAGAGCCTAGACAGGGCTGACATTTAGAGACAAACCGTGACAGACAACCATTCACTCTCACATTCATTGTCTAGGGACACTTTAGAGTTGCCAGTTGACCTGCATGTGTTTGGAAGGAAGCCGGAGTACCTGGAGAGAACCCACAGGGAGGACAGACTCCTCACAGAAAGGCCGCAGTTGGCCAAGGATGTGAGGCAGGAGTGCTAACCACTCTGCTTATAACAAAAAATGTTATACAAAATATGATATCATAATGTTTTGACAAGATCTGGATTGTGATTAACCTGACATCAGCCTTTCCAGTGTCAACATTTACAAACCCAATTCTGCGGCAAAAATAGTGGAGTATTGTCAGAAAGGAGTTTCTCAAAGAAAAATTGCTTGAGTTTGAAGTTATTATCATCTACAGTGCATAATATCATCCAAAGATTCAAAGAATCTGGAACAATCTCGCGTAAGTGCGTAAGGGTTAAGGCCGGAAAACCAAACTGGATGCCTGTGATCTTTGGGCCCTTAGACGACACTGCATCACAAACAGGAATGCTACTGTAATGGAAATCACCACATGGGCTCAGGAATACTTCCAGAAAACATTGTCAGTAAACACAATCCACCGGGCCATTCGCCATTGCTGGCTAAAACTCTATAGGTTAAAAAAAGAAGCCATATCTAAACATTAACCAGAAGCAGGTGTTTTCTCTGGACCAAGGCTCATTTAAAATGGACTGTGGCAAAGTGGAAAACTGTTTTGTGGTGAGACAAATCAAAATGTGAAGTTTTTTTTTGAAAAGTGGGCTGCCATGTCATCCGGACTAAAGAGGACAAGGACAACCAAAGTTGTTATGTGCGCTCAGTTCAGAAGCCTACATCTCTGATGGTATGGGGTTGCATGAGTGTGTGTGGCATGGGCAGCTTACACATCTGGAAAGGCACCATCAAAGCTGAAAGGTATATCCAAGTTCTAGAACAACATATGCCCATCCAGACGATGTCTCTTTCAGGAAAGACCTTGCATTTTTCAACATGACAATGCCAGACCACATAATGCATCATTTACAACATCATGGCTGCAGAAGAAGGATCTGGTTCTGAAATGGCCAGATATTTCACCCAGAGAAAACACTTGGTGCATCATAAAGAGGAAAATGCGATGAAGAAGACCCAATACAGTTGAACAACTAGAAGCCTGTATTAGACAAGAATGGGACAACATTCCTAAACTTGAGCAGCTTTTCTCCTCAGTCCCAGACTGTTATAAAAAGAAGAGGGGATGCCACACAGTGGTAAACATGGCCTCCAATTTTTTTGAGATGTGTTGATGTGATGAAATTTAAAATCAACTTATTTTTTCTTTAAAATGATACATTTTCTCAGTTTAAACCTTTGATATTTTATCTATGTTGTATTCTGATTTAAATGTTGAAAATTGAAACTTCCACATCCTTGCATTCTGTTTTTATTCACAATTTGTACAGTGTCCCAACTTTTTTGGAATCAGGTTTGTACATTTCTATTTAATTACACTGTATTGTTTAATTTTTCCTCTCACACTGACCTGTTCTAGGATGAGTTTGATGTCAGCATCAGTGAGAGGTGTTGAGAGGAAAGCCTGGCGTTTCCAACCACAAGGTTATCTGGAAAAGGTTAGATAAAGAATAAATTATTATGATGCATGTAGGAGTAAAACAATACAAACCTTTAGTTATTACAAGATTTTAGCTTATATTATTACAAAGAAAAGCGCCATCTAGTGTGAATCTTGAGAAAGGTCTTGTTTTTGTTTGGCAGTTTAAAATGCCAGTGGTGAATGCAGGGCTTTTGGACAATGGAACCGTGTTTGTAGTACGTACAGTCAGTGTTGGAGTTTTCAGCTGTAGGTGGAACTGTAGTCAGTGGATCTGTGTAAAAAATAAAGAATGCAATTATGTAGGATATATCTTTTTTTTACTGAAACACAACAAACAAACGCAACAACAACTAGACTCAGTGACCAAGTCGTTGTTTCTGTGGCTCTAGAATTAAATGTTTTGAGAGTAATCCCGGAACACGGAAAATCTTTCTACAAGTTCTGTTGTAAAATGTTTAGATCAAGCCGATACAAGTATGCTGTACATGTCATCTGTGTCTGTAGTACGTACAGTCAGTGTTGGGGTTTTTAGTTGAAGGTGGAACTGTAATAGGTGGATCTGTGTAAAAAAGAAAAAATGCAATTATGTAGGCTATATATATTTTTTTACTGAAACACAACAAACAAACGCACCAACGACTAGACTCACCAACTCTGACAACAACACATCGCATCTCGGTCTGGTATTTACTTGACCTACAGAGGATTAACACAGTAGGAGAGTTACAGTCCACAAACAATAGAAGACTTGCCGATTCTGACATCAAAGTACGCCGGTAGGATTTGTTGTTTTTACGTACTTTTAGTACACAAAAAATCAGCTGATCAGGCTGTTGCACTTGTGACGTGCTTTTTGAACGTTCATGCTTGCGTATGATTGGTTGGAGCTGGAAACAGTGCTTCCCAGACAAAGTTAATCTGTTAGTGGTCTGCTGCAGCCAGGTCTGTGTCTGTCTGTCCCTGACTGTTTTTAGGTCAATAACTGCTTTATATGTGTGTGATGAACCTTATTTTGAGAAACGTTTGGTGCTGAAGGAAACTCAAACAGCATGAGGCTGAGGGATTTACATTGAATCACAAGTCTCTCACAAACACTAATGTGCAGAGACAACAACCCTTAGTCTGTAACTAAATTATGAGGACTAAATGAGGACTAAATACCTCTCACGTTGTATAAAGAAGATATCTTTTAAAATAAGTCTTTGAAGAGCCTGATTTCTGTTTTTGTAAATGAGACTTGATTAGCAGCCAGCCTTTGTGTCGTAATTATTCCCAATAAATAGAGCCTATATTATTAGAATAAGCTTAAAGGGAGAACAGGAAACTGTGCCAGGTTTATTCACAAACATTCAAATTTAGGTAATATAATACAGCACATTCTCCAGGTACAGCCCGAGACATTTCCCTCTGAGGAAGCTACTTTATCATTATGAGGGATATGGGTCCCCATCATTAAATCATTATAAAAGGTGATTACATTCATTTATTCATTTTCTACCGTTTAGTCCCTTTAAGGGAACTGCAACTAGAGCCTATCCCAGCAGCCTGTTAGCCAGTTAGTCGCAGGGCTGACACTTAGAGACAGACAGTGACAGACAATCATTCCCTCTCACATTTATTCACTAGGGACACTTTAGATTTGTCAATTAAAATGGATGTTCAAGTCAGCCGGGGTTTAAACCTTCTTGCTGTGAGGCACAATTGCTGACCACTCTGCCAAGTGCACCCCAAGTTGATTTAGTATTAGGATAAAACAAATCCTGAATCCTGAATAATGTTGTACTCAAAACATTTTCCTGGGTCGGCTTGTCTGTACTAGGACTTATAGAACAAGTCTAAACCAGGACTAAACACCACTCTCACTGTGTTTTATGTATTTTATGTTAAATAGGTCTAAAGTGACTCACCCCAGCACAGCCTGCACCACAAAACAGACGGGGTGGCTCTGTCCTTTCTCTGCCTCAGACGGCGTCCATGTTAGTGTGAACTCTCCTTCTCCAGTCGTCGTCTCTTTCATTTCGTGCGGCGCACTGAACAGCAGCTCAGAGACACTTCAGCAGAAACATTTATCAAATAAAGTACCGCCTCAACAAAAATTCCACTACATTAAAGGTGCCTTTCTTAAAAAAGCAAAAAACTGTAAATCTTTTATTTTTTCTGTAAACAATTACTCAAACAAGATTTGTAATGTACATAAAACAAACAAAATAGAACATGACAAAACTGTTTTAAGTAAAGTACACGCCCCCAACCCAAGTGTGGCCATGATTATTCAAGATCCTGATCTAAAAATCCATCCATGATAGTATTTTATCAAAACAATATCAATTACTAATTATTACTAAACGAAATATAATAAAGATAATGGAGTTTGTTTTAACATTTTTACAGTGAACTTATAGGTCTGTTCCAGCACTTCAGTTTATTTTTACTGGCTGCTAATTTTTGCCTTGTTTTTTGCAAACAAACGTCATCCACATCGTTTGAAATGTCACAGCAAAAAGGATTGTGGTCAGTTCTGATACATTTGTGGAGTGAGGCTAATAAAGTTACTGAAGAATGAAGAGTGTTCAGCCAATTCAACAGCCTGTCCCTGCAGGGCTACCGTAGGTGTTCACAGAGGAAACCTAAAACCACACCCTGCAGCTGTCAGTCCCTGTCCACAAACATGACTTTGGTAAATGTGTCTAAGATGAATTCTTACGTGGAAGTGTTGGCCTCTGCTTTGATGCTGATGTTTAGAGTTTGTCCAGCAGAGGCGTTCAGGATGAGTCCATATTCTGGGGTCGGTGGAACAAACTTTGGCAGGTAGACTCCTTCTGTGCAGGACGGGACAGAACTGTCGACTGAAGAGAGGAACAAGGTCAAATCTATCATTTATAACTAAAATAGATCATGAACATTTACAATTTCAAAATGTCCTGGAGATCCAGTGCAAATTAACTTTAAATGCTATAAACAAAACCAACTCTTACAATTCAAATTTATCTCAACACTTAATTGGCTGATGGCGTCGTTGGGGTTTTCTCTTCCAGTGAACCACTAGTTTGAGTCAGTGTTATATTCTGTCTGGGGAAGTCCTTTAGAGAGCCATATAAAGGATATGGCCCTATAAAATTGTGGAAGAATGTTGGATCGTAGGACCTTACACAAAACTGAAAGAAAAGAGGACGATTATTAGAGTCAATAAATGAATCCATCTGTGTTTATTTTGGCTATTGACAGTAAAGAACACTTTCTTCATGTAATATGTCATTTGTAAATGGCACGTTTGCAGCTGGTGTGTAGAGTGTGTGGCCACAGAACAACACATTAACATCCAGTTCTTAACTGAGTCCACTCCTGTTTATTATCAATGTCTGTAATTGTTATGAATTGTTGAGATGGTACTCACCTCTGATGTGCCGGGTCCAGAGGTGTTTAAGCAGGGCAAACAGTTGTCAGAATCATAATAATCACAAAGCTTGACCAAGTCTCCTTCATCATCAAAGGCCAGTATTTTATAATCTCTTGGACAGTTTGTTGGAATTCTAACAGATGTAAAGAAAAGTATTTGTGTTAGACATTTGCATGAATCAAAGACAAAGTATATTGTGTTTGTATTTATTACGAGAGGTTATCTAATATTTTAGAGTTTATAGAAAAGAAGGATGAGAATCACAGAGAAAGTAACAATCTCTAATGTGTGTCTATGATTACCTCACAGCAGCTTCTCTGAGTCATGATACATGGAAAAATAAGTCACAATATGAGGCAGTATTATAATAATATTAATATTAACTTTGACTGGACACATTGTAAAGTGGAATCCAACTTTTAGGTGACACTGTATGACATTTTGCAGAACTGTTTACTGAGATCCACTGATTAATAGACTGAATTTAAAATATTGTTTAAACAGTAGACTTCAGACTGTTTAGTTTTCATGTGTATTTGCTGTGCCACTGTTCATTTTGCACAGGTTAAGTGCACTGATGGTCACACATGATTCAAACGTGCACAGAAAGTTAGTTGTACCTGAGAACAGGTGGAACCGTCGTCATCGGTGGACTGTTGGAGCGGCCAGTGTCAGACCTTGTCCTAAAATCTATGTCAACAAAGTAACCTGGAAATGGCAAATTTTCGCTCCATGGATCCAGGCTAAAGAGGGTTAAAGAAAAGACATTAGTCTAAAATGTGTGCTCACGTGTTGAATATAAATGACAAAATTATATGTTACTCACTACATCTCAAACGGAACATCTGCGGGAAAGCTCAGCTCGTAAATGGTCTCTATTTGACAAAACTCTCCACTGTTTTCTTTGTCGACAACATAGGACTCAAAATTCTGATTTCCACAACCATCACTCCAACAATAAAAAAGTGCAGATTCAGAGCAAGTGTCAAAGTTGAGTTTTGACCGAAGAGTGCCCTGCAGGATTTCAAGAGAAAAGACATCAGTCTTTGAGTTTGATTTAAAGTTCCAGTCTGTAGTGACATCTGGTGGTAACACTGCAGATTGCAGTCCCAGTTGTGTTATAACACCTGGAAGTTAGCTGATGCAAGTGTAATTATAAAACTGGATAATAGATGTGGCCCTGTCTCCAATTACATCACATATGCTTAATTTTTATTTTGACATTTATTTATTTAGCACCCGGAGGAAGGCTACGTAGACACGAGGAGATAATGTGTAAACTCCACATAGAAAGGCCCTGCCCTGGATGGATATCAAACCCAGGACGTTTTTATCACATACATATACTTTGTTCAGATGAAGTTATACGCACCAGAGTAGACCCATCTTTTCTTGTAGAATTGTGGTAATACGTCAGTGCGACCCCAGACAGGTTAACCATTGGTGCTGGTTCTGGTGGAAATGTTACTGAAGACAAAGATCATAGTATTTTAAGCACAAAAAAAACCCCACAAAAATCTCTTGACTGTGTGGCTTTACTCACCGTTTCCAACAACCAAGAGAACACATCGAATGTCT
The DNA here is from genome assembly GCA_024416835.2 of Perccottus glenii. Lineage (NCBI taxonomy): Eukaryota > Metazoa > Chordata > Actinopteri > Gobiiformes > Odontobutidae > Perccottus > Perccottus glenii. The sequence goes on along the minus strand of CM044546.2, from coordinate 2,212,620 downwards.
GAGTGATACTCAATTGAGCTGATGAATTAAACAGAAGCTGATTAACAACAATGATACAATTATTAGGAATATTTGGACAAAAGGCACTGACTTGAAAAGTCCTTTAGCAACAAAGCACAAGGGAAAGGTTTCTCCATCATCATCCTCGGTCGGTGTCCAGGTCAAGTTAAACTGCCCATCTCCATTTGAAGTCTTAGTTATATTGGACGGCCCACTGAAGAACAGGCCCGATACCCTTCAACAGAAAACAACTCAATTATTCACACAAACCTGATTTTCCAAAAAGTTTAGAATCAGAATCACTGTACCAATTGTGAATAAAAACCGAATGCAATGATGTGCAAGTTTCAGATTTGAATATTTTATTTAACAACATAAATAAAATATCAAATGTTTAAACTTAGAAAATGTATAATTTTAAGGAAAAAATAAGTTGATTTTAAATTTCATGGCATCTCCAAAAAAATAGAACAAGGCCATGTTTACCTAGTGTGGCTTCTTTTTATAACAATCTGCAAACAACTGGGACTGAGGAGACAAGTTGCTCAAGTTTAGGAATAGGACTGTTGTCTCATTCTTGTCTAATACAGGCTTCTAGTTGTTCAACTGTCTTAGGTCTTCTTCTGTCTCATCTTGTTTTCTATGGGTGAAAGATCTGTCCATTTCAGAACCGGATCCTTCTTCTACGCTGCCATGATGTTGTAATTGATGCAGGATGTGTTCATTGTCATGTTGGAAAACCCAAGGAAAACCGTTTCCAGAAAGAGACGACGTCTGGATGGAAGCATATGTTGTTCTAGAACTTGGATATACCTTTCAGCTTTGATGGTGTCTTTCCAGATGTGTAAGCTGCCCATGCCACACGCACTCATGCAACCCCATACCATCAGAGATGCAAGCTTCTGAACTCATAACAACTTGGTTGTCCTTGTCCTCTTTAGTCGTAGATGACATGGTGTCCCAGTTTTCAAAAAGAACTTCAAATTTTGATTTGTCTGACCACAGAACAGTTTTCCACTTTGCCACAGTCCATTTCAAATGTGCTTTTGCTCTAGAGAAAACACCTGTGCTTCTGGATCATGTTTAGATATGGCTTCTTTTTTGACCTGCTATATAGAAACTTCTTTCTGATATTGCTCCACTGTTTTTCGCCACAGCATTGGGGATGTCCATCTTAACGTCTGAGAGACACTGCCACTTTAAGAGGCTCTTTTTATACCCAAACATGTTGCCAATTGACCCTCCAGCTGTTCCTTATCTGTACATTTAACTTTTTAACTTTAACCTCTTACTAGATTAGATTAGAAGAACTATTGATCCCCAAGGGGAAATTCATTTCATGTGGATCATACATTGATCCACATGAAATGAGTTTCTAGATGTTGTCCACTCTTCTCTGGATGTAACCCCTTCATATCCTTCATATCCATTAGGCTAAGTAAGTAAGTAAGTAGTAGCTCACAGGTCTGACTCTCGGTGTTGTTTACTTATTTCACAGTCCGTGCTGAGATGTCAGTCAGCGCCTCGGACTGTGCATCTCTCTGTTGCAATCCCTTCAGTCTGTCACTCAAGTCACAGAAGCACTGTTTAATTTCAGCAAACAATGGCTGGGTAGATTTAAAGGCAGCTGTCTTCACTGACGTCACTTTGATTTTCTGCCGGGGGACGAAGGACGCATCCCGGTGACCAATCTCTCCTGGCATTGTCCCAAAGTTACGTATTTATCATTTCTAAAACATTGTCAACACTTTAACTGTGCACCACACCTCATTCATTGTTATACTGATTATATTTCTGCTAGAGGTTAGTACTAGAGTTGCTGTCGTTTTGTGAACAGGGCGCTTCTGTTTGTGCTAGCTAGCCCGCTAGCTAGCCCGCTAGCTAACATGCTTGCGGGTTTTTAGCAATTGAGTTAGCGCTTAGCATACCTCCATTGTTGTGTTTGTTACTGTTTTCTACTGGTGGTTAGTCTTGTTGTGTGTTCTGAGTTTTCCCTGTAACTTGTGGTTGTACTGTTGTGTGTGTGTGTGTTTTAGAATTTATCATTGTGAGTTGTGAACAGTTGGCTTGACTTAGCTGTACGTACACTAGCTTAGCTAAGCTTTTCTGTGTTGTTTGCATCTGCTTGGGGCAATGGATTGCCAGTCTTGTTCGGTATTGCTAGACATATTGTCTCTATTAGAGAGACGTGTTTGTGAGTTAGAGCAGCTAGATCAGCATAGACAGGGTTTGGTTACTTTAGATGTCTCAGGGCGCAAGCCTCCGGTTGTCTGCTCCTGTCCGCGGTCACCGCCTCTGACCGCAAACCGGTTTTCAACGCTTTCAAGTCTGCTTGTCCGCACCGATCACCGGCCTGTTCCCTCTGCGCCGGCCAGCCGGAGCGAGCATCGTACTCTGGTGATAGGGGACTCCATTGACCGCAATGTTAGACTTGAGACGCCAGCCATTGTCTACTGTTTACCGGGGCCAGGCCTTCTTTCTGGGGCCGCCCAGGCCTGCTGAGGGCAGACGGCCTGCATCCTACTGGACAAGGTGCTGCCATTTTGTCTAGTAATATAGACAGGTGCATTCAATGTATTTGACACAAGGAATCTCAGCAGGTTGCAGGAATTAGAGAACCTGCAATTCATGATAGTGCGGGTGTGGAACTAGATAATGTAGCAGATTTTAGTTGTCTGGTTAGGCCGTGTCAATCTGTTGTCTACTTCCCAAATCTATTAGATGTGGTGAATTTATTTACTCCTCAAACACATCTGAAATCTCACAGAGTCAGTGAAAAGCATCATGTCCTCATGTTATTATAACTCAGAGGCATTCTTTTAAACCCGGCAGAACTGTTAGAGCTTGACAGCTTGTTCCACCTTCGCTCCACTGGAACAGCCCTCAAATGCAGGCTCTACGTCAAGACTGAAGATTGGTCTCCTGAATGTGCGGTCTCTATCCTCTAAAGCACTCTTAATTAATGATCTTATTACTTCTCATTGCTTGGATTTACTTTGTCTTTGTGAAACTTGGCTTAGGCCCAATGTTTTTCTGCCACTAAATGAAGCCTCTCCCCCTGATTATGCATATGCACAGGTAGGTCGCACGTCGAAACAGGGTGGTGGTGTTGCAGCCATTCATAAATATAAGTTATAAGTTCATAAATATAAATATAAGTTCATAAATATAAGTAAATCATAAGTTATAGACTCCCCTCAAATTCCGAAAATTGCGTAGTGTCTACACAGAATTTTAGCACGGCTGCAATGGAAATGTTTGCCACACGGCTGACAGATTCATTCATTCATTCATTCATTCATTTTCTACCGCTTAGTCCCGTTAGGGGTCGCGGGTGACTGGAGCCTATCCCAGCAGCTTTGGGCCTGAGGCGGGGTACACCCTGGACAGTGGCCAGTTAGTCGCAGGACAGATGTTCTTCCTAATTTAACTCCACCTGGAAACTCAATAGAAGCCTACATAAAGGAGGTCCATGCAACCCTCTCGGCCATCACTGACTCAGTGGCACCCCTCAGGACAAAGCCCAGACCAACAGGACGACCTACACCGTGGTATAACGAGGAAACCCGGACTTTAAAGCAGGCCTGCAGGAGTTTTGAATGGATATGGCGCAAGTCAAAAACTAAACAAAATTATCAAAAGTGGTGTTTGTGTGTAAACACCTATAAGGACGCCCTCAGCACTGCACTCATCTCTAATTAGAGAAAACCGGCATAACCCAGGTTTCTATTTGGGACAGTTGCTAAACTAATCCAACCAAGAACAACTGAAGACTCCTCTCCCTTTAGTGCACAAGACTTTTTAGATTTCAACATAAAATTGAAGATATCAGGGATAATATTTTGGTTTTGTCTTCCTCAGCTCCGGGTCCCATTCACTTGGATCCACTGACCTCTCGTCTCTAAGTCCTAGATCCTGTATCCCTTGATGAGCTGACAAAGGTGGTTTCTTTATGTAAAGCAACTACGTGCCTTCTGGATATCCTGCCAGCAAAACAGTTTAAAGAACTCTGGCCCTATGTAGGGCAAATTATGTTAAACATTATAAACTTGTCCCTGTCTACTGGCATCGTTCCTTCCCTCTTCAAACAGGCTGTGGTCAAACCCCTACTCAAAAAACCTACTCTGGATCCTGGATGCCTAAATAATTATCGTCCTGTCTCCAATTTACCTTTTCTATCTAAAAAAAAAATTGTGTTACTACTGACATCAAGCGTCTAGAGGCCTGCCTCGTTTCAATTAAAACATGGATGTCTCAAAACTTCCTCCATTTGAACTCGGATAAAACAAAGCTCTTGTTAATTGGTCCTGCCAGTCATCGGCACAAGTTCAACAATCTTACTGTCTCAATCAACAACTGTGTGTTGGAGAACGGCAACACTGTGAGGAACTATGGTGTCATTTTTGACTCCACACTATCACTGCAGCAGCACATTAGTGAAGTCACTAAACTGGGCTTTTTTCACTCGAGGAATATCTCAAAAATTCGCTCCTGCCTCTCTTTAGCTGATGCTTTTCTCTTTTCTCCCTCCTCCTAGGGTAGACGCAAACCTCTGACCGGCTGGGTGATGTGTACATCCCCCCCCCCGCCTGATCTCCAGTGTGAGGGCCCCACCCCATCTGTCATCTACCTTGATGACTATTGCACACTCAGAGTGGACACTGGACACTGCCAATATAAATGTTTTTATTTGTGAAAATGTTTGTGTATTTCTATGTATTTTTCAACTGTCCTGGACACATTCCTGCACGGCCTGTCCGTTCTGGGAGTGGATCCCTCCTTCTGTGGTTCTCCCTGAGGTTTATCTTTTTTCCCGGCTGGGTTTTTTGAGAGTTTTTCCTGACCTTGATGGAGGGTCTAAGGACAGGGGATGTTGTCTAGTGCAGTCTGTTAAGCCCTTTGAGGTGACTGTTGTTGTGATATTGGGCTATACAAAAATAAATGTCTTGTCTTGTCTTGTCTTGTCTGTCTTACAAATTTTCCGATAGTTTAAGGCAATCCCTAGACCAATGAGCAGGAACCCCACTATCATAAGTCCAACAAGAAAAAAGCAAATGGGTTCCCCCCAGTGCACCCTTCTTTTGTGAAAAAATTGTGTCAATAGCGCTCAGAGACCAGGTTATCAGATCCATTTTCGGTTCTTAGTAGTCCAGCCACCAGTGGAGTCAAGAAATAAGAGAAAATATTAGAATGACGAGACAAGACGAGACAGAGAAGCATACACTAATAGCAGAGAGCAGGAGGAGCAGAGGGAGACGTCCGCCAAGTCTGAGAGCAGGAAGTAAAGTGCTTCCTGTCCCAACTTTTTTGGAATGTGTAGCTCTCATGAAATCCAAAATGAGCCAATATTTGGCGTTACATTTCAAAATGTCTCACTTTCAACATTTGATATGTTATTTAAATTCTATTGTGAATAAAATATAATTTTATGAGTTTTGTAAATTATTGCATTCCTTTTTTATTCACAATTTGTACAGTGTCCCAACTTCTTTGGAATCGGGTTTGTATAAAAAGACAACGCCTGTAATCGCCTGTAAACTTCTCCATACATACAGATTATTTTTCAATCTTTTTATGTTCAGAACCAGCATTAACTTCTTCAGGGATGAGACCACACCATCATTTGCTCTCCATGTGCATCAGTGACCCCTGACCTATGACCCTATCACTGGTTCACTACAGTTCCTTCCTTGGACACCTGACCACTGTTGCTAACACATCAACTTTGAGACAAAACTTTCCCCTGCTCCTGATATATCTCACTCACAAAAAGGTGGCATGATGAAGAGACGATCAGTTTTATTAACTTCAGTCAGGGTCAGAATGGTCAGGGCCAGATTGGTGTAAATTATTTATACACTGAAAAGTAGTATGTCTGAAAAACAGCTCACTGGTCTGCTCTCTGGTGGCTAAATCAAAGCTAACATCTAACATATTTTTTCTCAGTTTTTTTCTTCTGTTCAAATGTTTCAGACAGAGTGTTAGTGGGACATGTTACACATATGTCCTGGAACTGCGTGGAAATGTGCTCGCTGCTTTTCTACAGTTTAGTTTTTATTTCTATAGTTTATATATTTGTTGTGTGGAGGTTATAGATATAGGTATATGTTTACTAAAGGAACACTAAATGAACATTAAAAATGGTCAAATATTTTTTCTATTATTAGCTATAGGTGATATCAGTCAAACCAAACTTGAGTGGCTGTGACCGGTTAGAACCACTAAAATGGATTTGGATTTAAAAAAAGCACTATGCAAAAAATAAATGACAAGCCTCAGTTCACGGATTTTAAAAATGGCATTTGTCTGTTTTTGCAAATGATCCCTTTAAATAATGTTTTTATTTGTGTCTTATCAGTAAAAGGCCATCAAAATAGAAATAAAAGAAATGTCTGTGACAGTATTTGTTGACACCATCATAATATAAACTGAACAATGAAATGTAGTGGGTTTGTTTCAACAATACGTGATGATGATTTACGATTAAAGATACTTTAGCTGGTGCTTCATAAGGAAGTTGTTGCTTGACCTCTTTAGAAAACCACAACTACCGTTTGGGCCTTGTTACAGAAATAATACAGTTTAAAACCTCTGGATCAGCTTTTCCATTTATAAATCAATGCACTAGAACGTTTTTTCGCCTCTGAGAACTGACAGTGTTTATCAGGAACATAGAGCAGGGGTTTAACTTACGTGGCTTCAGTGGCGTTTGCTTGGATCACTATGTGCTGTTGTACACCAACAGTAAAATTCAGCTTTGCTTCATGTTCTGGGGTTGGACTGGCAAAGAGTGGCAGGTATTGCCCTGGTGCGCAGGACGGTACTGCAGGCATCACTGCAACAGACAAGCTCTGTTAAAGCTTAGCTATAGATCCCTCACCAATGAAAATACTTTTTGGCTAGATTAATTCTTTAACTGACCCCTCACAGAAATAAATTGAACTTGTGCCTAAACTTACAAATTAAAGCAAACTGAAAAGGTAGGCGGCTAAATGGCTGTCCGTTGTGTGCAAGTCTCAATTCCTTGTTCCCATTGCTTTGTGTCAGGTTGAGGTCTGATCTATGGTAGTCCCCCATCATCAGCTCCACAGCGTACAGACCTTCCCTAGTGCTGTTGGATGGGTTAAATGATAAAGAGCAAGGCTGGAAAAGAATAGATTGGGTTAGTTCACATCAACTGTTGTGGGTCATTAAAAGGGGGTTACTTACAAGAAAGTTATCGAAATCAGGTGGTGGTGTACACGGGTCACACTCTTCAAGGTATTTAGTGGCATATGTGCACACAACTAGGTCCCCGTCAGGGTCATAGGTCATTGGAGAAAATGTTCTCAAACAGTTTGAAGGAATTCTAAAATAATGACAGAAATATTGTGGTTAGGAAAAAGAGAGCAGCCAGGAATGTCAGTGTTGCCTAAAGGCGTTCACAAAGTGAGCAAGTTATAAAACAGAAAATGAAATAAAGGACTATTAAAATAAGCAACAGTTCTAAAGAATATGATACACACAAACCTGCCATTTATGAATAAATGTTTTATATTTTTATATGCCTCATAAACAACAGCAGTCATTCCTTCACAAACAGTTTGCACGTACCCCTCTGATGTGCTTAAGTAACCCTCCTACACCCCTATTTTGCATTTTTTTTTTTATTGTTAGACAACTGTTTTTTGTAAATAACCAGTGGTGGACAGTAACGAAGTAAATGTAATTCGTTACTGTACTTAAGTAGTTTTTTCCAGTATCTGTACTTTACTAAGTATTTCCATTAAGGGATACTTTTTACTTTACTTCACTACATTTCAACGTCAAATATCTTACTTTTTACTCAAGTACATTTTGCAAAATTAGTCGTTCCTTGTGTTTCCGTTAAATATTTTTGTAGAAGAAGACCTCAAAGACGCGTCTCAGTGGGAGTGTCAGGACCGGCTCAATAGAAGCCTCATTTTAGCTACACGAGATGATAAACATGAAAATAACAAATAAAAAATACACCTGTGATGAAGCTTTGGTATTAGTAATGGCTGACTCTGATTCTGAGGAGAACATCTACATTTGGGAGTCTTTTCAGCCGAGCTTCTTTGAAAGTGAGAATGAGCGAGAGTGAGTGGTCCTGTGACTTGGACAGCGGCGCGCTGCTCAAAGCGTTGGACCTTTCTCACGGCGTCTCATCCTGAAAAGCACATAACTGCTGTTCTGAGTTCTGTCTCACATTTTACCAAACATCAGTGAAAGAAAGCGGGAGGAAACTAGTCGTGAAGGATGTTGGAAAGGGAAGCCGTGAGCTACCAGGTGACGTGTTGGACATCCTGACACTTTACCCAGAAGAGGAGGGAGAGGCGATAGTCAGTGAGAAAGCGCTAATCAAAGCAGCGATCGTAATAAAAGTGATGGCTGTGTGCTGTGCTTTATGAGAGGTCCCACACTCTAAAAAACTACTAACTATGCCACATGGATGGATAAGAAAAGATAAAGCAACTGCAACCACACACATACAGTACATGTGTATATTTCTCATAACTATTTGCATACGTTTTACTAGTTATGGTTTATTAGAAGTTGTAGTTATTCTTTATTTCAGAGAAAAAAAAAACTATTCTAATATGTTCATTAGTGTGTAAGTACTGAAAAAACATAACCGCCAATATATAATGTCATAGTATGCAAATTATATGCAAATTAGATGCTTAAAATTTATTTACTTAAATACTTTGGGTCAGGTCTGACATTTTTCTAGTTTAGAGTAGGACTCTATCTCTTATCATTTTCAAACCACAGCCTTTTGAAATTTGGTTCTCAAAAATCTGTATTTTTTAAATAATTCCTGGCGCCTAAAGGGGGCAAGAGACTGACAAAAATTATAAGGGCATTATAGCCTAGTACTTGGATACTTAAGTACATTTGAAGGCAAATACTTTTGTACTTTTACTCAAGTGAAAGTTAAAAGGGAGTACTTTTACTTTTACTGAAGTAATATTTTACCTAGTGTATCTGTACTTTAACTCAAGTACTTGGTTTGTGTACTTCGTCCACCACTGTAAATAACTGCGACGGCTGTGTTAATGCGTATAGATGTGTTTTTTGGGATGAATTAAAAAATTTCAGGATTTCATTTTTAAAAGTTCTGAAAAGACTGTGTAATGAAAATAGTAACAACCATCGTCCTTGAGTACACAGTCATTGCTGTATAAATATAAATGATATAACATTTCTATGTTGGACTTTATTGGAGCATTTTTGTTTGCTAGGGCGACAGGTGTAACCTGTCAATAAGGCGTGTAGGAATGACTGAGAAAAGACAGAGGATTAAACATGCTATTTTAGCTCCCGCAGTATTGATAAACCAGTTGGTGCTAAAATAGGTTTGTTCACCTCCTTTAAATTTTAGGTAAGGGACAGATTTTATAGATATTTGTTGGGCCATGGGACTAAGAGGGACAGTTACCATCAAATTGGGACATAGCAGTATTTCTTAATGACTTTAACAGTGAGGCTTCTTACTGGAGAGGAGACATGATGGTGGCCTGTGGTGGTCTGTTGGCTTGTCCTGTGTCGGAGCGGGTCCTTAGATCCACCAAAGTTAAGGCTTTAATAAAAGGGTGATCATTCAAAGCGTTGGACCAAGTCTCACGGCTCCAGTTCATCCTGAAAACACATAACTGTAGTTCTGAGTTCTGTCTCTTGTATCCTTATACACAGAGCAGGCATGACTTACGATAACTGAAACGGTGCATTTGTAGGAAGCTGTAGAGTCCGTTTGGTTTCAGTCTGACAAAAGGTTCCTACTTCAGAATCTTTATCCACAATATCAGTTGTTTGTCCGATCTCAGTTCCACAGTTTCCACTGAGGCAGTCCCAGGTGTATGAGCCTGTTTCACACGCTCCTGTGGTTACCTTATAACGAAGTTCAACCTGCAGCAAATCAATAACAGAGTGGACAGGAGTGAGCATGAATCAATGCTTAGATTTGGATCTTCCTTTGCATCGAGGATCATTTCACCAGTGACCACTTCAGGAGCTGCAGCAAGAAAAGATAAAACCAATCCCATGCAGCCAAGAGATGATTTTCTCTTTTAACGAGAAAATAGAAAAGAGACACTATAGGGCACCTACAACCTCTAAAAAAAAACATAAAATTATGTTTGAAAACTACATTTCAGGAAATTATTTATAAAATGTACAAACCGTATAAGAACCATTTGTGGCACTGTTTTTGGGATAATAAGTCATCTCCGTCCCGTAGAATGACAACGCCTGGGAACTTCCAACAAACAGCAGCAACAACCAGAGAGCCATCGTCTCTAAGATGTCTTTACACCAGGACTGAGAATCACAGGCAGATGGACAGCCTTTAATGCTCTCTAATAATGTAACAAAACTGAAAACAATGGGAACCAGATAACCGTCTGCAACAGGTTTGTCAACTGACTGATAGTGGTTTATATTAAACAAGGAACATTCTCAGGAATCTTTTGACAATCACTTTATTTTTTCATTGTCTTATGACCCATGACAAAGATGGTTGTTAAGATCAAGGTTTGTGCAAAAATGTAATTTAGGTCAAATCCTGCTCTGTGGACAGGAAACCAGAAAAACTCTGTTAACTCTAAAGCAGAGGGACTGGGACAGACATGTCAAAGTATCAGCACTTTTAACAGGGCTTTTCTCTCTGACGTTCAGGACCAGGTAAACTAGATACTCTGGCTTTTATTAATAAGCACATTCTATTTATGTGCATTGCTCGTCTTCGTTCCACCCTCTCCACCTCTGCTGCCAAAACACTCATCCACACCTTCATAAGCTCCAGACTGGACTACTACAACAGCCTCCTCTACGGTCTCCCCTCCACTGACCTCCAGAAACTTCAGTACGTTCAGAACTCAGCTGCCCGGTTACTCACCCACACCCGCTTCAGAGAACACATCACCCCCGTCCTCCAACAGCTCCACTGACTTCTTTTTTGCTAATCTGTTGTTCCAGTGTCACTTCCTGTCCTTGTGCCCTCAGATCTCCTTCAGCGACATCCTGCCGTCTCCGATCCTCTGTAACTCTCTCCACAAATCTGAACCTATGACTCACTGGAAACATTTAAGAAACAGTTAAAAACTCACCTTTTTTAAGAATGTTACAACCTGCCATAATCTTGTTTGCAATATGTCTAAAAAGCGCTATATAAAGCCCAATTAGATGTATTTTTGATTATTATTATTTACTCCCAAAGCCCATATTTATCTTGAGCCATAGTTGAATAAAAAATGAAAAACTGAAAAAAATTATATTTGATGAACTTTAAGGTCATTCCCTTTTACTTTTACTTTGCAGGTATTTATTGATGATGATTATAATCTTGATAATTATCATAATTGAGCAGCCCTACCTCAAATTCAAAATTCTAGTTTTATTTATTGTTTGGAGTTGAATTGTTGTATTTTTGTCATACATATATATTTTATATATATATATATATATATATATATATATATATGTATATATATGTATATATATATATATTTAATCTGTTAATATGTTATAATTATTTTATGTTATATATATTCAAGCTGTTAATATACCTTCAAAGAACAACATTCCTGTGGCACAGCTTTACTCACAGTGCGTCATCTATTGACAGTAAAAGTATGTGTTTCACTCTGCCCTCATAAATTCATTGCCCTCATAAATTCATTCCAAGATGTTTTTAAAAAGAAATCAAAAGATGATCTGTGTGCAGTGTACCATTCGACTCAGCTCAATGAGCAGGTTTGGTGACATATCTGTTTTTGTTTCTGAAACCACTGTTGTTTAAGCTGCAGTCTCTGCAGAGCCAACCCTTACATAAGTTTGCTCTGATTAATCTTAGATACATAAAAGATAAAATATGAGTTCATACGCCATGGGGCCTGGAGGTGGGACTGCCTTTATAGGAGCTCCATATTTTTACAAATGTGAAGATTTTAAACTGCTTTTTCTAACTAGGGCTTATTCATCTGGGACATGTTAGTATTGTGGACCCCAAACCCATTTTATGTTTTTGAAAACTTTGACTTTAAACCTTGAATAACATCGTGTGCATGTTAAATTAAAGGGTTTATGTTGCCTCATCTCAGTTAAGTGATCGAGAATTTAACCGTCCATCCTATTGAAAGCTGCATTTTATTTGGAAACAGAGGAACATTCTCCTCATCCTCAATATATTTTTTCAAATGAAAATACATCATGGATGAGAAGTTTGACAAGACGTCAAAACAACAGAGTGCTTACTCACACTTACAGTTTCCTGTCTCTTTTTTTTGCTAATCTCTTGTTCCAGTGTCACTTCCTGTCCTTGTGTTTTCCCTCAGTGGTGATTACTGGCCCTGCCCTAATGTCCTGAACCTGTGTCTCGTTGTCTCATCACTCCTTGTGTATTTAGTCTGTGTTTCACTTTATTTCTGTACCAGTTTGTCTTAGGAATTTTCCAAAGCTTACCAGACATTTCTTTGTGCATTCAGCACAAACACACAGTTTTGGATTTTGGACTCTTGTTGCAGTAAAAAGCTTAACCTAAACCTGTTGATGAGTTGTGCCTTTTGAGTCCTTCTAGTGGCTTTAACACTTACTGTATGAATGCATATATTTTTGGACACTTTTGATAAATTTGGGGTGTTGTTTCAACCTCTTCAGAAAGTCTCAGGAGGGATTTGTTTTTAAAAAGCATGTTAACCTTGACTACCAGAGGTCTTTTCTTGAATTATAAAATAGTTCTTGCTTAAAATAATCTTTCAGATAGTTGTAATGCTGTGGCTTCTTTGTGCATGAATGCATTTAAAGATACAAGCTAGTTAAAGATAGTTACATTTCAGATGTGGTCATGTTATTGTTGTTCTCTGGCTAGTCTTAGCTAAAGATGTTTACTGTATGCTTTTAAAAGTGTAGGTTAAATATCGAGTGGTGTCGTACAGTGGTGGTGAGAGAGAGTTTGTGTACTCCTGATATTGAACTGCTGTGTGTCTCTCTTCGTCCCTTCTATCTGCCCAGAGAGTTCCCACAGATATTTTTTACTGTCGTATATATTCATCCAAAGGCAAATTTCGACAAATCACTTGACATTATTTTTTAATCTCTCCCACAAGCTTGATCTACTGACTCCGGATGCTCCTAAGTTTATTTTAGGAGATTTTAATAACTGCCCTGTGAAAAAGTGCTTACGCACATATTATCAGTATGTCAACTGTCCCTCCCGGAAAAATAAGTTTTTAGACTTATGCTATGGAACTGTCAAAGACGCTTATTCGTCATCATTGCTTCCACCACTAGGGGCATCTGACCACAATGTGGTTTATCTCCGGCCTACATATCAGAGACTCCTGCAAAGGGAGAAGCCCCAAGAACACTCAGTTAAAGTATGGAATAATGACAGTATTATGGTCCTGCAGGGCTGTTTTGATTGCACAAATTGGGACATCTTTAAATGCCCTGATATAAATGAACAAGTGGAAACAATATCTGAATACATCAATTTCTGTGTAGACTCAGTCATTCCAATAAAAACCGTTAAAGTATTTCCAAACGACAAGCCCTGGATCTCCAATAAATTAAAGCATCTTATAATTGAAAAGAAAAATGCATACAGCAATCAGGATGATATAGTTAAAAGGGAAATTCAAAGACAGATTAAAAGACAAATAAAGCTGGATAAGTACAGGTACAGACAGAAGATTGAGGCAACCCTGGTGTCAGGCAATTCTCGTGAGGCATGGCAGGGAATTAAGACCATGACCAATGTCCCCCACAAGGGCAGGGGAATCCTTCCTGATTATGCATGGAGGTGAGGGACTGGAAAGGGCAAACCAGCTTAACGCCTTCTTCTGTCGTTTTGAGGGTGACAGCGGTGCTGAAGCGGTGCTCCCCCCTCCATCCTCTGTTTCTGCATCTGTATTAAATATCAGACAATTGGATGTCTTTCACTTTTTTAGACGGTGTAATCCACGAAAAAGCCCTGGCCCTGACAAAATCTGTGGTAATATCCTGAAGCACTGTGCAGAACAGTTAGCACCTGTGTTCACTGACATTTTTAATTCTTCTCTAAATCTCTGTAAAGTCCCCATCCTGTGGAAAACATCTATCATTGTACCTGTGCAAAAACTGCCAAGACCTACAGAGTTAAATGATTTCAGGCCAATTGCATTGACATCATTAGTTATGAAGTGCCTGGAACGCCTGGTTAAGCGGTACATTATATCACAAACTCACCATCTTATGGACCCCTTGCAATTTGCTAATCAGTCCTCCAGGGGGGTGGACGATGCAATTCTGACATTAATGCACTTTTTGCATACTCATCTTGAGAAACCAAAGACCCATGCTAAGATTTTATTTGTGGACTTTTCATCTGCTTTAAACACCATGCAACCCAAGATACTTGCAGAAATTTTAGCTAGTGAATTCTCTCTTAACACAGGTATTATTTATTGGATCATGGATTTCCTTACCAGTAGAGTCCAGCGTGTTAGAGTGGGTTCGTTTCTGTCTGTTGTGAAGATAACATATATAGGCTCTCCACAAGGATGTGTTTTATCTCCTTTATTATTTATTTTATATACAAATTCATGCACTAGCACTTTTCAAAACAGGCATCTTATTAAATATGCGGATGACACAGCTCTTGTGAGTCTGCTACAGGATGGGGAGGTAGATCATGGGCCAGTTTTAGATTCTTTTTTAGAATGGTGCAATAAGTCACACTTAATTCTAAATACCACTAAGACCAAAGAAATGTCTATAGATTTTAGAAAGTCACAGCAAACAACCGATACTTTAATCAATGGGGAGATCATTCAGGTCGTTACAAACTATAAATATCTTGGCATTGTACTGGACAACAAACTGAAATGGGACTCTTGGACTGATCTTTTGCACACTAAGTCACAGCAAAGAATGTATTTCTTAAAGAAACTGTTTGTTTTTAATGTCAATAACAAAATGCTTCAGATGTTTTATACTGCTTTTATTGAAAGTGTTTTAACGTGCTGTATCATTTGTTGGTTCGGAAATGCCACACAAGCACAGAAAAACATAATTAGAAAAACAGTCACTACTGCTAGCAAGCTACTTGGGATTACATTACCAAGCATCGAACACATTTACAAGGACAGAATGTTGAAAAAAGCCAATAACATTATATGCGATCACACACACCCATTAGCATCCCATTTTAATTTATTACCATCTAGGCGTCATTTCTGCCCACCTCTTATGACCAAGAACAGATCAAAATTTTCTTTTGTACCACAAGCCATTAAATCATTTAAAATAAGCTATCTGTCCAGCTGGCAGGGTTAGACCCAGTGGTATTTTTATTTGTATGTATGTATTTTAGTCTTTTGTAATGCATCGTATTGTTTTTGTTATATGTTGTCATGTAGTGCCTTGAGACTGCGCCGCAAACCCAATTGCCCCACGGGGACAATAAAGTTCTTCTCTCTCTCTCTCTCTAAATGAATGTGTTATGTTGTACTGCTTATGTAATTTCTCTGTGTCTGGTCATCTGCCCCAGGATCCTTCAGAAGAAGCAACGAAGGTGCCACCTAACACCTGTGCAGAGCCAGGAGGGTGTAAGGGCCAATGCAACAGTCCTTCCTCAAGGAGTCCAACCGACAGGAGGTCATGGGGGAGAGATGTCCGTGAGTCATCAGCTTATTTTCATGACTCATGATACAAGGCTCAGCCTCAATGACGCCACCTAAACTTTTCGGGATGACTCGGACTTGAACTTGGACTTTAAGTGACGATGACTCGACCCGGACTCGACTTGGACTAGTCTTTGGTGACTTGGACTTTTAAAACTGAGGACTTGAAAGTCAGATATATAACCTGCCAATGAAACATTTCCAAAGTTCTATAAAAACAAAATTATGATGACGTCATCATTGCGCAGCTAAAAAAGACCTGGCAAAAGCGACTTGTGACTGCTTCTTTTGACTCAACAAACAAATGGACTTGATTAAACTAAAATGGTGTTTCTGGAGTCTGAGTGAGTGTGTGGGGGTTCTTAACTATTTTTACTTACAGGAGATGAATCCAGCTTATGTATACATCCTGACATGGAGTAGTGGTTGTTACTGAGAGACACAAACTGTGAGAGATCAAGTTTCTCAGTTTATACAGATCGTTTTTCCAACAGGTCTCGGCAATGGATGCAGCAGCTTTAATAATTTTGTCATGTGGGATATAGGCATGTTTTTTCAGCTGGAACCAACAAGGACACTAGACAAAGAACAAATGAGAAAGAAAGTACCACTGATAATTTGGTAACAACTAAAGATTGGTAAGTTCATTCTTTTCAATTACATATTGATTAACAACATTGAGAAGAAAATGGTGAGTCAGAAGAATTAACATGACATTCTTCAATTTTTGATAACATCAACTTGTGGTTTTATAGCAGCAAACTAAACTTATCTAGAATTATCCATTTCCACAACAGTCATCCTGTTGTGGTTAAAATGTGATCAAAAGGAAATCATATTTGAGATTAACAACCAAGATAAATGTCTAAGTCAATTAAGAGAAGCATATCAAACCTGGAGGAAGAAGCCATCATTGAAGGTTTTTGGTAATGCCTTAGAAAGAGTGACAGGGAGCTGGGCTAAAGGAATGAGCAGTAATATGGTTTCATGCCAAAAAAGTAAATATGTTGAGAATGTTGCTGGATGAGTTTATTAGAGGAACAGCTCATCAGGTGAAGTTGTAATAAAGCTGGGTTAAGATAGTTAAGAATAGATTAAGGAAAAGGGTATGGTCAATCAAAATGAATAATACAACACAAGAATGGTACATTGAATTTTCTTATCTGAGTAACTGACACAATGGGACTACACAACTACATATCGAGAAAATTCTAATTGATTTAATTTGAACTAATTTTGATGAAGCATAATAATGTTAAGATAATGTTTGTTTCTCTCAGCAGTTTGATAAAGGCTAATTGTCGGTAACCCTTAGAAAAACAGCAAGTTGGAAATTTCACCAGAATTATTGTTTAAGTTAATCTGAACTTTAATAAAACATAATTAGTGAGACATTGAAATAAACCATCATTTTTAGTTACAAGTCTGAACAGGAGACTTCAAGGAATTAAACTGTTTGTTATTTATTTAATCATATGGCTAAGACGTATAAACACATTTCATCTGAATTCTCATGGTTTTTCTCAGCACCAGCAGGAGATGTGCTCAGACCTGGGTTAATGAACTAAGTAACAGTAATTAAAGTATCATTATATAAAACAGACCTTACAGAAGTGTAACAATTATGTCACAGTGGTTTAATGTAAACAAGTGTTCTCAGTAACATTACATAAAAGGCACAACTGTATTCTGGTTGATAAACTTTGAATACATATTTTTTATCAGGATAGGAAATGTATAAGCGTTTATAACAACCTGTCTCATTGTTGAAAATAAAATACATCTAGATGAGTTTTGCTGCCATAATGTTGAGAGTGCAATTGTTTTTGCTTTTATTTTTGAGTAAGAGTCTGTTTGGGTAACGTTGTCTTCTTTTTAAGGAAGAGTATATTGTGTGTATGATAAAAAGATAATAGGTTGTGGAGTTATTATAAAAACAAAGATTTAGTTTAATAGATCATAAATCTGGCAGGTTTCATTGAGATAAACATTGTAGGTCAAGTTGGCATGAAGTCTGTATTATTGTAGAATATTGGAAGACATTGATCTGGGTTAAATAAAGAAAGGATAGGAATATGTGATTATGGACGACCAGAGGACAGTGATTTACCAAACTCTTCAACTGGAGTAACAGTTTTGTTTTAAAAATATTTAAATAAATGAAATAATAATAATAAAATCTGTATTTGGTTTACCTTATCTCCTTCTCATTGGTTCACTCTGTTTTTCACTGTTGTCGGGCAGGTTAGAGATGTTTTTGATTTACTTATATTGTCCAGCAGCCTCAACAGGTTTGTAGATACAATTTACACCAGTGACCATCGACTGAATCATCTCTGAGCTATAAGTTATTATTTCATAAACACAGTCAGACCCGTCTTAAACTAAGTGTTCTGTTTGAGGCCCTTGTCAGAGAGATGTAGGCAAGGCAAGGCAATTTTATTTCTATAGCACAATTCATACACTGGGTAACTTAAAGTGCTTTACAGGAATAAAAGACAATTTACAAGATTTAAATTAAGAAACATGAGAAAAATAAGAAAAAAACATTTTAAAAAGAAGAGTGCAGATAAAAGAAAAAACTAACACTTTAGGTTGTAGTGTAGGCGGAGCTAAAGAGGAAGGTTTTTAACCTCCCCTTGAACATTGTTAAAGTTGAGGCTGTTCCAGGTTTTTGCTGCATGAAACTTAAACGCTGCTTCACCCTGTTTAGTTCTAACTCTGGGCACGAGCAGAAGGCCTGTCCCAGATGTTCTCAGAGTCCGAGGAGGTTCATAAGCAACTAGCATGTCAGAGATATATTCTGGTGCTAAACCATTTAGAGACTTGTAAACCAGAAGTGCTGTTTTGAAGTCTATTCTCTGAGCAACAGGAAGCCAGTGCAGAGATTTTAAAACTGCCGTAATGTGGTTGTACTTCCTGGTTTTGGTGAGAACCCGAGCAGCCGCGTTCTGAATAAGCTGCAGCTGTCTTAACCCTCGTTTTGAGAGACCAGTGAGCAGGCCGTTACAGTAATCTAACCTGCTGGAGATAAAAGCATGGATAAGTTTCTCTAAGTCTGGTTGAGACATCATCCCTTTGACTCTGGAAATGTTTTTAAGGTGATAAAATGCAGATGATGTAATTGACTTAATGTGGAAATTCAAGTCTGAGTCCATGATGACCCCTAGATTTCAGATTTGTTTCTTCAGCGGCACACTTTAGTTTAACTGGAGGAAATAAATAATCAGACTGAAGTAAGATTTACCATGTTACTTTTAATATAGAATACAAACAGTTGTAAAAATTTTAAAAAAGGTGCTATAAGCCAAAAGATACACAACAAAAAGTAAACAGCAGAGTAACAAAATCCAGAGCACTTTTTCCAAACTTTTTTTTACCAAAAGCAAAAATCAATTAAACAGAATTAGATTGATTAACTGAAGTAATTTAGCACAATGTGGTTTAAGTTTAGAGTTATATTCTGTAGTACAGTAGTTTTAAAGGTTTTTTGGTTGAAAGCAGTTGACTGTTGCAGGAGCTGCGTTATTTGTCTCCAGCAGATGGCGCTACAGTCGCTCCATAACAGCATCTGAAGGCAGGCCTAGTTGAATCAGTAAGGTTTTGAGCTAAAGGGAAACAAAAACAGGTTTGAATTAAATATTGTAGACAAGACCACAGCCAACATCAAGACCTGATCAGAGTGTGTCCAAACCAGGACAAGACCAAGATCACTGTATAATGTATCAAATGAAATATTAGAAGAGGGTTAAAAAAAACTAGTACTAAACTAGTACTAAACCTAGGGCTAAACCATCTCTTCATCTTTTGGCCCAACTGTAACAAGTTTCCATTTTTACTTGATTTTTACATATTAAATAAATATTATACAAAATATAGTGTTATAATATTTTGTTTGTGAAGGTTCTCAGTCATCCAGGTCATCTTGAAGAAAAAGTTAAAGCAAAAGCATCTGGACTCGTCTCTAATTCCAAGAGACTTTTTTAATTCTGAGTTTAACTGGTAAGAGAGCTGAGCTTTATCTCTAGAGGGAGGGGTTTAACCTGAAACTAAACCTGATTGGACCAGGCTGTTCTGGTCTCATAGTCGTTAGCTCTGAAAGGACAGTGTGACTCCTGATGTGAGAGTTGCCCCTCCCTCTGGAGATAAAGCTCAGCTCTCTTACCAGTTGATCTCAGAATTGAAAAAGTCTCTTGGTACAAGATAAGTTACAAGACATGTTATAATGTTTTGACTGATCTGGATTGTGATTCACCTGACATCAGCCTTTCCAGTGTCATTTACATTTCTATTTAATCACACTGTATTGTTTCATATTTCCTCTCACACTGACCTGTTTTAGGGCGAGGTTGATGTCAGTATCAGTGAGAGGTGTTGAAGACGAAAGCCTGGCGTTTCCAACCACAAGATCTGGAAAAGGTTAGATAAAGAATAAATCATTATTATGATGCATGTAGGAGTAAAACATTACAAACCTTTTTGTTATTACAAGATATTGTTGTATATTATTACAAGATAAAGCGCCATCTAGTGTTTTTTCTTGAGAAAGGCCTTGTTTTCGTTTGGCAGTTTAAAATGATAGATTTTCTTTTTTGGTGTGTTTTTGTTGTTTTCATGTGAGGTTTCAAACTTGTACATTAAACTGTCCGCTAGCATAAACCATGATGTAGACAGACCTAGTCTGGACCTAAACTCTGGAGCAGTGTGTTGATTGGGCGACAGAATTATTATGGTCTTGGATCTAGGGATGGGCGATAAATCGATTTTATCGGTTAACTCAAATTTGACGTTAAGGGCGATTTGTTTTTAATGAAAATCGTTTTTCTCTTTAACTTCCACCACCGGGTCTCCCCTTAGGCTTCCGTAGTTCAGAGCTCGCCCTCCCCTCGCTTTCCTTACAGCCGCACACAGACAACATGCAGTTAACAGCGATGAGCTCGTTCCAAAAAAACGCACCATTTCATCCGTTGTTTGGAATTGGTTTGCTTTTTTAGTGTCAGACACAGAACAAATAACGCCACATTGCAAAGTGTGTTTAAAAGCCGTTGCTACCAAAGGTAGCAGCACAACAAATTTATTCCAGCATCTTAAACAGAGGCATGCAGCCGAGTGGGAGGTGTGAGCCTCTCAATGAAGAGAACAACACCGCAGTTCACACACACCCGCAAAAAAACAAACTACAATCTTAGAAAGATTTTCGAATTGTAACCCCTATGACAAGAAAGGGCCCCGGTGGAAAGCAATCACGGATTCAGTGGCGAAATATATAGCAAAAGATATAGTGCCCATATACACTGTGGAAAACCTGGGGTTTATTGACATGATTAAAGTTCTCGACCCCAGGTATGTGCTACCAAGCCGGAAATATTTTGCTGAAGTTGCCCAAGCGTCTGAAGGCAGACGCTTCGCAGAGTCCAGTTTTTAATAAAATGATGTGCCCAACCTCCAGTGCTTTGGACATAAACTGCACAACGCGATAGGTAAGAGTCTAATGTCTATGCATTCAACAGCCCAATTAATGCATGTTGTAATTAATACAATTTAATTAAAATCAATACATATTTCCACAAAATGCACATGCATGATTAATCAAAATGGTGTGTGTGTGTGTGTGTGTGTCGGTTGTAGTTTGTTTTTAAATAGAAAAAAAATTGATTAAAATCGAAAATCGGGTTTGGTGTGAAAAAATCAGACTTTTTTTTTTTAAGCCATATCGCCCAGCCCTACTTGGATCAGGAACTTAAAGCAGCCTCAAACCCTGATATCTACTCTGTTGTAGGGCTGCGCCATTAATCACAAAACAATCGCAATTTGAACAAATGCAATTTCTAAATTGCATATAGCTGCAATTTCATTTATTTATTTATTTATATTTTCATGTAGAATCAGAGTTAGGCCAGTTTAGTTCGTAATTAGCCGGTAAAATAAAAGCTCACCGATCATTTGTGCCGTAAATCTACTTGTAGTGCTGTGCGCCTTTTGGACACGACTTGGTGCAGTTTAAATGTAAATAAAGCTAATGAAATGTTTTGTTATTTACTTCTTGTTCACAATGTAGCATGTTTGAAAAAGTTAATACAATTGCCAAAAATAGCAAATCAAATCGCTATTGCAATATTCATGAACCCTTTAACTAGGGCTGGGTATTGTTCAAAATCTTTCGATCCGGTGCCAATTTCGATACCTCAGTTTCGATACCGGTTCCTAGCGATACTTTTTCCGATACCATGTGTTTTAAAATCCATTTCAAAATCGTGGTCTTGAGCAACACTGGTCCACCCATCAGCAGTCACCGCCACATTCAAGATTCAAGATTCAAAGTGTTTATTGTCATGTGTACAGACAGAAAGCATGTTTCCCTATACAATGAAATTCTTACTTTGCCGTCCACAGTAAAATATCACACAATTAAGTAAAAAAAAAAAAAAAAAATAAGACAAATATACAAGTAATAATAATGGAAGTATACCAAAAAAAATACAAATATACAAAAAGTGTAAAGTGTAGTAAGGTGAGGTAGTGCAGTTGTGATGGTGTAAAGTGACGTGTAAAGTAAAGTGACGGTGTAAAGTAAAGTGAGGTAGTGCAGTAGGTAAACAATTGTTCATGTAATGTTGTGATTGTGAATGTAGACTCCTATCTGCTGTTTAGGAGTCTTATGGCAGAGGGAAAGAATGAGTTCTTCATTCTGGAAGTCCTGCATTTCACACTTCTGTACCTCCGTCCTGAGGGTAGAAGTGTGAACAGACCATGTTGTGGGTGGGAGGGTCTTTGAGGATGGAAGCAGCTCTTCTGTGGACTCTGCGGTGGTAGATGCTCTGCAGAGAGGGCAGTGGAGTCCTGGTGATCTTCTGCGCAGTCTTCACCACTCTCTGCAGGCGTTTGCGGTCCATGACAGAAGTGCTGCCGTACCACACAGTGATGCAGCTGGTCAGGACACTCTCAATGGTGCAGCTGTAGAAGTTGCTGAGGATCTTGGGCGACATGCCAAACTTCCTCAGCCTCCTCAGAAAATACAGCCGCTGTTGAGCCTTCTTGACCAGCTGTGTGATGTGAGGTGTCCAAGTGAGGTCCTCATTGATGTGGACACCCAAGTATTTGAAGTTGCTCACCCTCTCCACTTCAAGTTCCCGGATGAACAGTGGCTGAGGCGTTCTCCTCTCCCTCCTCATGTCCACTATCATCTCCTTTGTCTTGTCCGTGTTGAGGGTGAGGTTGTTGTCTTCACACCATGACACCAGACTGGCCACCTCCCTCCTGTAAGCTGCCTCGTCACCGCCAGCGATGCGTCCTATCACTGCGGTGTCGTCAGCAAACTTCAGGATGATGTTGTCCTTGTGAGGCGACACAGTCGTAGGTGTACAGAGTGTAGAGGATGGGGCTGAGTACACAGCCCTGTGGAGTACCAATGTTTGTGATGGTGCTGGCTGAAGTCCTATTACCAATCCTGACAGACTGAGGCCTGCCAGTCAGGAAATCTAGGAGCCAGTCACAGAGGGTGGGGGCAAACCAAGTGTGGACAGTTTGTGGGTGAGTTTGTGTGGGATGACCGTGTTGAAGGCGGAGCTGTAATCTATAAAAAGTATCCGTATGTATGAGTCCTTGTTCTCCAGGTGTGAGAGGGAGTAGTGGACGGCAGTAGCGATTGCATCCGAGGTAGATCTGTTGGGCCGGTAGGCATACTGCAGGGGTCAATGGTGTCGGTATGCTGCTCTGAATGTGGGCCAGCACCACTCTCTCGAAACACTTCATAATGATTGGAGTGAGTGCCACTGGCCTGTAGTCATTCAGGCAGGTGGGTGGGTTCTTCTTGGGCAGGGGACGATGGTCGTGGTCTTGAAGCATGGTGGTACAATGCGCTGGCTGAGGGAGAGGTTGAAGATGGAGGTGAAAACATCAACCAGCTCGTTGGCACATGCTCTGAGGGCCCGCCCAGGAATGTTGTCTGGTCCTGCTGCTTTGCGGGGTTGATCTTCCTCAGAGCTCTGTGTACCTGTGTTGTTGAGATGGTTGGTGGAGGGAGGGGTTGGGTGATCCAGGTGTGTGTGAGCTCCCTCTCTGCAGTGTTGCTGGGAGCGGGTGTCAAAGCGGGCGTAGAAATTGTTGAGGTCATCCGGCAGGCTGTCTGTTGATGCAATGTTGTTGGTGGTGGTCCTGTAGTCTGTGATGTGCTGCAGGCCTTGCCACATCCGCCCTGAATCCGCAGTAGAGTAGAAGCTGTCCAGCTTCTCTCTGTACTGCCTCTTGGCCGCTGTGATGGCTTTTCTCAGTCCATACTTGCAGCTTTGTACTCGTTCTCATTGCCTGATCTAAATGCAAGAGAGCGAGCACGCAGCATGTGACGTACCTGACTGTTTATCCAGGGCTTCTGGTTGGGAAACTTCCTGATTTGTATGGTGGGCACGATGTTATCAACACAAGTGCTGATGTACCCAGACACATACTCAGCATAATCTTATGCGCTAATGGAAGAGTCCTCCACAGTGGCTGCAGCTTTAAACACATCCCAGTCTGTCAGTGCAAAACAATCCTGCAGGGTGATCTCGCTCTCCGGGTCCAGAGTTTGATCTGTTTGGTGACAGGGTGTGCTTGTTTCAGTCTTTGTCTGTAAGCAGGGTACAGGAACAAAGAGATGTGGTCCGAGTGTCCGAAGTGGGGCGGGTGCAGCCCTGTATGCACCACGTATGTTGCTGTAGACGTGGTCAAGAGTGTTTTTATCACGGGTGGGAATGTCAACATGCTGGTGGTATTTGGGGAATACAGTCCGCAAACTACAGTGGTTGAAGTCACCAGCAACAATAAAAACAGCGTCAGGATGAGCCGTTTCTAGCGCGCTGATGGCGTCATGGAGTTTGCTGAGTGCTGCTGCGGAGTCAGCACGCGGGGGGATGTAAACAGCGGCCAAAAACACAGCAGTAAATTCCCACGGTAGATAATACGGACGGCACTTCAGCAGTAATAACTCCACATCTGGTGAACAGTGCTCGTCAACAGTCTGTATATCTTCGCACCACGAGTTGTTTACAAACACACACACACCGCCTTTAGACTTACCGGATGCAGCCGTTCGGTCGCCTCGGTGAAGGGAGTGAATCTGTAGCTGAATGGCGTTGTCCGGGACCTTGTCTGAGAGCCAGGTCTCGGTGAAAATCAGGCGCAGCACTCTCTGATTTCCGATGGGTTGAAATCCTGGCTCGTGGCTCGTCCAATTTGTTTTCCAGGGAGCGCATTCGCTAACAGGAGGCTGGGTAGCGGTGGTCGGCTAGCGCGAGCTTTTAGCCTAGCATGTAGCCCTCCTCTTGCCTCGCTTGCGTCGCCGTCTCGAAGCACTCTCCTGGGGTCAGCGAACTCACTCGAGACCGGTGCTTCGTGGCCCTCGGGGTAAAAGTTTTGGTGGTATGGGCGAACAATGAGCTGCAGCTCCAGCGGAATAGAACCACTAAAAACAAAGTTTCGTGAGTTGGCGATGTCCAATAATGCCTGTCGGTTGTATGTTAGCAGTGCATGGCATTTGTGCACTGCAGAAAGAACGAAAAACACGAAAAACATACAAAAAAGAGAAAAAGTTCGAAATTTTAGCGCGGAGCTGGCAAACACGTCCGCCTCGGGGGGCGCCATGGTACGAAACCATCAGCCACAACTTGCAACTTTCTCTTCAGATTTCCTTTTCATATTTCAGATGTCACTGTGATTGATGTTGCTCTATCTGATCATTCATGTGTCTTTTTTCATCTGTCCATAATTCCAAAAGTTGCTGTTGGACCTACTGTTGTAAAAAAGAGATACATTAACGATAACACCAGGACACAGTTTATGGAGGCAATCAGATTTGAAAATGCCTCATCAGGTCAAGTTGATGATTTGTTGAATTGTTATACTTCAGGTGTTTTAAATGTTATGGACACCATTGCTCCTGTTAAGGTTAAAGTGATCAGGACGAGGCAGAAGGCTTCATGGAGCAATGCTCACTCTGTCAGGGCACAGAAAAGGGAATGCCGAAAAGCCGAAAGAAAATGGCGTAAATCGAAACTCTTAATTAATTATGAGTTATACAAAGAAAATTTGCGTGTTTTCAATCAAACTTTGCAAAAAGAAAGAGAAATATTCTTCTGAGAGATCATTAACAACAATAGTAACAACCTGCGTGTCCTGTTTGCTACAGTGAACAGATTAACAAACCCTCCAGCTCCATTTCCACCAGAATTAGTTTCCACCACTAAATGCAATGAGTTTGCATTGTTTTTCAACGACAAGGTTCAAGGCATTAAACATGCGATACAGTCCAAAGGGCATAAAACAACACCTCAGCCACCTAGGAGACACTTGATTGGTTTAACACATTTTACACCCATTAATGACAGAACAATTGAAAAAACTGTCTCCAGCCTGAGTTCATCAACCTGCTGCCTCGATGTTTTACCCACTAGATTTCTAAAATCAGTACTAAGCAGTTTGTTACCACAACTCACTGATATAGTCAATAATTCCTAACAGTCTGGAACATTTCCAAGGGCCTTAAAAACTGCTGTCATTAAGCCTCTCCTAAAGAAGAGCAGTCTTGATGCTACAGTGCTCAACAACTATCGGCCCATATCAAACCTGCCATTTTTAGGGAAAGTCATCGAAAAAGTTGTATATCAGCAACTTAATGACTTTCTATTACTTAACAACTGCTTTGATCCTTTTCAGTCAGGATTCAGGCCCCATCACAGCACTGAGACTGCACTTATCAAAGTCACAAATGACATCCGTCTGAACACTGACGCGGGCAAAGTCTCTGTCTTAGTTCTGTTGGACTTGAGTGCTGCGTTTGATACAGTGGACCATGAAATCCTGTCACAAAGATTAGAGGAATGGATAGGTATCACTGGAACTGCCCTTAAATGGTTTCAGTCCTATCTTGAAGACAGGAAGTACTTTGTTTCGGTTGGTAACTGTGTTTTAGACAAAATGGCCCTGCCATGTGGGGTTCTACAGGGGTCTATCTTGGGACCTCTATTATTCAATCTCTACATACTTCCTTTAGGCCAGTTAATATGCAGCTGTGGCGTATCCTACCATAATTATGCAGATGACACTCAGATTTACATCACACTCACAGCAGGTGAAAATGGACCAATCCATTCACTGTGTCACTGCATTTTCTCCAACTGAACAGAAACAAGACTGAACTAATCAGCTTTGGGCCACAGAAACAAAGAGATAGTGTCAGCAGCCACCTCGCGTCTTTTTCTCTAAAATGTAAAAATCAATCTAGGGGTCATCATGGAGTCACATTAACTCAATTACATCATCTGCATTTTATCACCTTAAAAACATTTCCAGAGTCAAAGGGATGATGTCTCAACCAGACTTAGAGAAACTTATCCATGCTTTTATCTCCAGCAGGTTAGATTACTGTAATGGCCTGCTCACTGGTCTCTCAAAACGAGGGTTAAGACAGCTGCAGCTTATTCAGAACGCGGCTGCTCGGGTTCTAACCAAAACCAGGAAACATTACGCCACTTTTAAAATCTCTGCACTGGCTTCCTATTGCTCAGAGAATAGACTTTAAAACAGCACTTCTGGTTTACAAGTCTCTAAATGGTTTAGCACCAGAATATATCTCTGACATGTTAGTTACTTATGAACCTCCTCGGACTCTGGGAACATCTGGGACAGGCCTTCTGCTCGTGCCCAGAGTTAGAACTAAACAGGGTGAAGCAGCGTTTAAGTTTCATGCAGCAAAAACCTGGAACAGCCTTAACTTTAACAATGTTCAAGGGGAGGTTAAAAACCTTCCTCTTTAGCTCCGCCTACACTACAACCTAAAGTGTTTGTTTTTCTTTTATCTGCACTCTTCTTTTTAAAATGTTTTTAATTTTTTCTTATGTTTCTTAATATAAATCTTGTAAATTGTATTCCTGTAAAGCACTTTGAATTACCCAGTGTATGAATTGTGCTATATAAATAAAATTGCCTTGCCTTGCCTTTTTCTACTGCATACCATGCAGGAATAAGGGTATTTGACAACATGTCTCTGCTGGGGGACTGATACTGGGGGTTTAAGGTGCTTATCATCTCCCTAATTGACATCAGAGCACAAAACATTAACAATATAATGGTTTCATTATTTTTTTTTTACTGACAATAAAAGTAATATGTCATCCAGGCTAAAAGAGGCTATACTGGCAAACTACCTTTAAAAAAATAACTCTTTATATAGCTTGCTCACCTCCACCATGAAGCCTCGACTATCGAAAAAGGTAACAAACCTTTAACAATAAACCCTGTGACTGCTCTGTGGCACTCATCTCTTCTTTGTGTGGACATTTTCCCTCTTGCTGCCAGTGTGAAGGGATTGGCACATTTTGGTATTGTCTTCCTAACATCTGGGTGGACCGGTGCAGAGGCTAATGTGAAGGGGGAAATAACAGCGCTAACGCTACAGCAACCGACTAGCAGCACAAGCTAATATACATAAAGTGGTAGTCAACGTCATGGGGATGCAATTGGTTTAAGTAGGGAAATTACACTTATCTGTCAATTATTTCTAAAATGTGAAACCTTAATGTTACGTTGGAAAAACAAAGATGTTGCCTGGTCAAAGAATAAGGTTAAAGCTAGCGCCTGGGTAACGTTACATCGCAACGCAGAGTTGTATCCACACATTCAAACCACTCGCGTTAGCATAAACAATTACTTTAACTTCTGTTCGCTAAAAAGGTAATATCTTCCTTTCTTACCTGCTACAATCTCAGAAATGTCAGATGATGTTGAAGGGGGCAGGTTTGACTCCGATGAGGTGCAAGGCTCCTCTATTTCCTTCTTTTTACAGTCGAATACCATGCAACTTTCTGCCTTCATATTGATCCAGTGCATGGTCAAATGCTTCATTAAATTTGTGGTATTGCCGGCTTTGGTTGCAATACACTTGTCGCATATGTTGCACTTTGCTGACTCGGCATCCACTTTTATAAAGTGTAGCCACACTTTAGATCTCTTTGGCATTAAAAAACTGGAACGTTTGGAGAAAAAAAAACTAACGTTACACTTGTGTTGTGTGACTGCGAGTGCGAGTATCTTCAGATATCCCACCGTCACGTCACGTGTTGGTGGACAGCCAATCACGACGAATGTAGTTCCTTACATGCACGAATGCTACAAGCTCACACAGAAACAGCCGCTTGGCAAAAAAAAAAAAAAAAAAAAAAACCCGGCCGCTTGGCTTTTGGAACCAAAATTTGGCACCGAAAGATAAATAATTTTTCAATACTCATAGTATCGAAGTTTTTCGTTTGATACCGTAAAAGCATCGAAGTTCGGTACCCAGCCCTACCTTTAACACTTCACTTCCTGCTCTCGGACAAGGCGGACGTCTTCCTCTGCACCTCCTGCTTTCAGTGCATGCTTCTTTTGTCTTGTCTCGACATACTAAATTTCTCTTATTTCTCCCTGACTCTACTACTTGCTGGACTCCTAAGAACTGGAAATGAATCTGATTACCTGGTCTCTGAGCGCAATTGACACAATTTTTTCCCATTAGAAGGGTGCAACAGGAGAATCCATTTGCCCTGGTGGAACTTTTGCGACTATACTCACAGGACACCTGGAAGAACTGGCAAGTTCTGAGTTTAGAGGTTGATGGAGGACCTTGAGGATGTATTTCTGTTTGGATTTATGATAGTGGGGTCCCTGCTCATTGGTCTGGGGACTGCCTTAAACTATCGCAAAATTTGTAAGACAGCTGCTTTTAAATCTACCCAGCCGCTGTCTGCTGAAATTAAACTGTTCTTCTGTGACGTGAGTGACAGACTCAAGGGATTTTAGCTGACGGACATCTCAGCACGGACTGTGGACATACAGAAAAGAGTAAACAACACCGAGAAGCAGACCGTTGAGCTGCTACGTTGTATTACTGGCCTGACCATGGATAGAAAACATCAAGGTTACTCCACGAAATGGACGCACGCCTGACGCTAAGAACCAGAACTGATTGATCATAATCCAAATAAATAACCGAAGATCAAAATATATAAATTACAAATTTCTGTCTCCTTTATCTCTGCACAAGTCCCTTCTCTTGGTTAGAAGTCTGGCCAGCAGCTTGAGACTTCCTGCACTCCAATCACATCTTACAGACGCCTTCCCTTACTATACTATCCTATCATCAGCCCAAACCAACCGTCTGCCATAGGACATCTGTCAGACTCTTTACTCTAATGCCTCTCCCCCCCACCGTAAAAAAAGCCACTAAAAAATCCCATCACGTGACCACTAGTGATGGGATTTATGGCTCTTTGAGGGCATCCGGATCTTCGCGATCCAATCCTTTCAAACAGCCGTTCAAAAGAACGGCTCTTTGGCTCTTTTTAAATATTTAGTCAGTTTTAAGCAGCCAGCTTGGGGGCATCTCAGTTTATCCTGGAAATAATCACTGGGAGGAATGATGAGGTGAGATTTGTAGTCAAATAATTAAAACTCAGATATCACACACCAATATCTGAGTTTGAATTATTCTGAAATATTGATTATTACCTCATTTGTCATGTGTGGACTATATTCCATAGGGTTGCACAAATCCCTCTGCTTTGACAGTGACATCACTATTTTGGATTTACATTTAGTACAAAGTGTGTGTGTGTGTGTGTGTAAAGCTACGTTGACTTGTCTTATTCATACAATACCTACTCACAAATAAACATCAAAAACAAAGCCGGCTGAAATGAATTTCTGTGCAAAACAGCTTTTACACTTCCACACAAGAACATTATCACACAGAAAACAAAAAATATTTAAAGTAGATGAAATTAGAATAAATAAAATGGATGTCTACATACTACATACTATTACTACTGTAAACTTTGCAAATAGGACATCAGCCCCTTCAAGTCAATGAACAATAACAAAGTTATGCAATGAAGTACTCACGTGAAGGATGCGTGCACAACTAATAACTAATATCATCACGCTATAAAGGGTCGGCCTGCGCTGGGTGCGCCCCTCCCCCTATAACTGTTCTGACTCACGGAGGAGCTCATTTGTGTGCATCTGTGTGAGACAGGCATAGGAAAAAAGAACGACAGAAAGAACGGCTCCCCTCCAGCCGCGACTCGGCTCCCATCGTTCATTTTTATGAGCCGTTCAAAAGAATCGGTTCGTTCGCGAACGTCACAACTCTAGTGACCACGTGTTCTGTTAACCTGCTGTTGTCTGATGTCTGTATGTTTATGCTGTTTACAGCTACTGTTGTTTGTTGTAACGGCTACTGTAGTTATGACTACTTGTTATGTCTGTACATTTGCAATACTCATTTTTGTGAAGATCATTGCACCTGAATAAAAATACTTCGGGCTGCATGGTGTGGCTTGTAACCTTTGTGTGTCCATTTATGTATACATCTCTATGATCCACATGAAATTAATTTTCCCTTGGGGATCAAAAAATTACTTCTAAATCTGAATCGAAATCTAAGCCCGAGTCTGTTTTTTGGTGTGTCTGCTCGAAAAAGACATGTCAACAGTAGATTGACTATGTCTCTGCAACTACAAGGTGTATTTCAGTAATTCTGGTGTCAAAATGAAGGGGGCACTTGTGAGAATCTGCAATGGTACAGTTTCAGAATAAACCAAGATGGAATACAGCAAAATAACCCCCAAAAACAAAAAAAAGCCTAAAAAAAACAAAACAATATATAATATATTTGGATTATGATTCCTTTAGATGAAGGCAGTTGCAGCTCAAACACTATTTTAAATTACAGCCACACATTTTAACATTTTCCTGCACCAAATATAATTGTTCTAATGTGAAACAAACCAAAACTATTAAGATTCTATGATTTTATGAAATGGTCAGGCTCCATTATAAAGAATAGGGCAGAATATGGCATATTTTGGTAGCACCTGTTTTTGTTTGCTTGCTGTTTGGTCTGTGTTTGGAGTAAATATTAGGGCTGGGACTTGATTAAAAAAATTAATCTAATTAATTAGAGGCTTTGTAATTAATTAATCGAAATTAATCGCATTTAAATTGCATATAAATATTTGACCTGAGAACAGTGAGAAGTAATTTTTCACATGGATTTTTAGTATATCATTCAATAATGACTGAATACATAAGCTTAATCAACATAGTTTATTTATTTCAGTCCAGCAGACCAGTGCAATGTTTGCCCTTAAGTGTAGCAGTGTAGTTACCCTGGTCCTGATCATCTGGTGGAGTGTGGGTTGGGTGTGGGTCCTAACTTTACTCGGAGTCGGGCTAACGTCCACGCTAACTCCTGTGTGTTTCGCGTTGAGGTGATATTTGAGGTAGAGCTGGGCGATTTGTTCCCCTAAAAAAATCTGCGATTTTTTTTTATAAAAAACTAGATTTACGATTCACGATTCGATTCTCCCCCTTTAAAACAAAATAACTGTGAACTGTAAATATATTTTAAATGTATATATTTATTGTATTTAATTAAAGTGCATCAACATAAACAAAATGGCAAAGGCAAACCTTTGTTTCTCTAACTGAAAAGTCACTGTGCAAGTGTGCAACAAAGATTGTCAAACAGCTATATTTATACAAATACAGTATAAATAATTTAAATATAAAAATAAAGAGGGGGAGAAAAAAATCTAAAAAATCGATTTTTTGAAAATATGAATCGATTTGACCTACCAACACGATTTTTAAATCAAATCGATTTTTTTCCCAGCCCTAATTTGAGGCTCGATGTGCTGCGGTGATACGCAAATTCCTTGTTGCATATCTTGCACACAACCTTGCTCTTGTCGACGCTTCCATCCTTTCGTTTTTTTAAAACAAAATTCCCCATCCACGGGGCCAAGCAAAGCGGTCTCGTCAGCTTCTTTGTTCATGTTGACTGTGGTAGTCAAGAACGCTAGTGCTCCAATATAATCGGTCCGTCAAAACCCATTCATTGTAAAACGTTCCGCGGTCAAAAATAAGTGTGGTTAAAATGATGTTATTTATTTTTTGCGTTTAATGAGTTAATCTTAATTAACATTAAAGTCCCGGCCCTAGTAAATATACATAATTATTTTGTCCATCTTGCACAGCCCTACTCTGTTGGATAATTAGCTGTGTTACTCTATAGCTGACACATGAGAAGTCGTTTGTGTTTGTAGCACGTACAGTCAGTGAAGGGGTTTTCAGCTGGAGGTGGAACTGTAATCGTTGGACCTGTGTAAACAATAAAGAATGTGATTATATAATATAATATAACACAAAAAACACAAATAAACATGTTAACAGCTAAACTCACCAACTCTGACGACGACACATCGTGGCTCAGTCTGGTATTTACTCGACCTACAGAGGATTAAGAGTTACAGTCTATATAATATAAAAAAAAATATTTTATGTTGTTTTATGTTTTTTGTTAAAGTGACTCACCCCAGCACAGCCTGCACCACAAAACAGACGGGGTGGCTCTGTCCTTTCTCTGCCTCAGACGGCGTCCATGTTAGTGTGAACTCTCCTTCTCCAGTCGTCGTCTCTTTCATTTCGTGCGGCGCACTGAACAGCAGCTCAGAGACACTTCAGCAGAAACATTTATCAAATAAAGTACGCTCAAACAAAGGTCATTGTGTATTATATGATTTTGATAATATTGATAATATCATTGAGTGAAGTCAGTTCTGATGCACACTTAATGTAAAGAATTGGAGTGTGGTTGAAGTATTAAGTATTAAGTATTAAAAGAATTTGGACACACTCAAGAGACACAACTGGCTTCACAGACAACAGCCTGTCCCTGCAGGGCTACCGTAGGTGTTCTCAGAAGAAACCTAAAACCACACCCTGCAGCTGTCAGTCCCTGTCCACAAACATGACTTTGGTAAATGTGTCTAAGATGAATTCTTACGTGGAAGTGTTGGCCTCTGCTTTGATGCTGATGTTTAGAGTTTGTCCAGCAGAGGCGTTCAGGATGAGTCCATATTCTGGGGTCGGTGGAACAAACTTTGGCAGGTAGACTCCTTCTGTGCAGGACGGGACAGAACTGTCGACTGAAGAGAGGAACAAGGTCAAATCTATCATTTATAACTAAAATAGATCATGAACATTTACAATTTCAAAATGTCCTGGAGATTTACACTTTACAAGACCATTTACAATTTCAAGATTTTTTTTTACAATAAACCCTCTCCTAGTGATCCAGTAAAAATTTAATTTAAATGTTAAAAAAAACAAAAAACGAACCATTTAAAACTATTTCAAAACCCATTTGGCTGATGGCGTCGTTGAGGGTTTTCACTTCCAGTGAACCATTTGTTTGAGTCAGTGCTATATTCTGTCTGGGAAGTCCTTTAAAAAGGCATGTATAGGATATGACCCTTCAGAACTGTAAAGCGAGGCTGGATTGTAGGACTTTACACAAAACTGAAAGAAAAGAGGAAGATTATTAGAGTCAATAAATGAATCCATCTGTGTTTACTTTGGCTATTGACAGTTCTTCATTTGTAAAGCTGGAGGTGTAAGAGACAAAGAGAGAATATTTAGGGAAAGTATTTCTCCAGCATCGAGGAGAAAAAAAGGGACATGTGTTGCATGAAGACTGCTTTACAGTTTTTTGTCTAAATAATGCCATTTTAACAAATAAATGGTCAGTTTCTACAAGCTGAGTTCTAAATAAGAGTTATAGATGTGTAAAAACGGGCCATATTAACTGTTACTTTAAGAAACTTCTGAAAAAAAAGGGATCCAGTCAAATAGGTCCTGGTTCTGATTTTTGAGATGGTACTCACCTCTGATGTGCCGGGTCCAGAGTTGTTTAAGCAGGGCTTACAATAGTCAGAATAAGAATAATAATCACAAAGCTTGACCAAGTCTCCTTCATCATCAAAGGCCAGTATTTTATAATCTCTTGGACAGTTTTGGGGAATTCTAACAGATGTAAAGAAAAGTATTTGTGTTAGACATTTGCATGAATCAAAGACAAAGTGTAGTGTGTTTGTATTTATTACGAGAGGTTATCTAATATTTTAGAGTTTATAGTAAAGAAGGATGAGAATCACAGAGAAAGTAACAATCTCTAATGTGTGTCTATAATTACCTCACAGCAGCTTCTCTGAGTCATGATACATGGAAAAATAGTCACAATATGAGTTTCTGACTCAAGACAGGGCCCTGTTCTACAAAACTGGATCAGGAGGTCAGAGAGGTGCCTCTCAGGGTTAACTCTGGGGTTTCAGTTTCACAAAGCTTTATATCTGTTGAAACTTACACTGAACAACTAAACTGCTCCAGAGCAGGTTAAGATAAAACCTGATAAAAAATAAAAACACAGCCCAGTGACCAATCAGCAACGAGAAACAAGCTGCAGCTGTGAAGGAGGAGGAGAAAGACACTGCACGGAGAGAGGAAAAAGGAAGGAACGTGCACAAAGTTAGTTGTACCTGAGAACAGGTGGAACTGTCGTCATCGGTGGTCTGTTGGAGCGGCCAGTGTCAGACCTCGTCCTAAAGTCTATGGAAATAAAGGTCCGAGGAAATGGAGAATTCCAGCTCCAGGATTCCAGGCTAAAGAGGGTTTAGGAAGAGACATTAGTCTAAAATGTGTGTCCACATGTTGAATATAAATGACAAAATGATGTTACTCACAACATCTCAAACGGTGCATCTGTGGGAAGGCTCAGCTCGTAAATGGTCTCTGTTTGACAAAACTCTCCACTGATTTCTTTGTTGACAACATAGGACCCAACAAAATTCTGATTTCCACAATCTCCACTTATACAATAAAAAACTGCAGATTTGGAGCAAGTGTCAAAGTTGAGTTTTGTCCGTAGGATGCCCTGCAGGATTTAAGAGAAAAGACATCAGTCTTTGTAGAGGGTTGAGTCTGTTTTAAAGGTGCAGTCTGTAGCGACATCTGGTGGTGACTCT
The DNA here is from genome assembly GCA_024416835.2 of Perccottus glenii. Lineage (NCBI taxonomy): Eukaryota > Metazoa > Chordata > Actinopteri > Gobiiformes > Odontobutidae > Perccottus > Perccottus glenii. The sequence goes on along the minus strand of CM044546.2, from coordinate 2,177,084 downwards.
GCAGAGCGCAGTCATAGATGTGTTACAAGACCTGGATGTGGTGGAAACATGGAACAATGAGGTTAGCTGATGGTGGTGTGATTTTAAAACTAAACAATGGATATGACCCTGTCTCTAATTTCATCTAATAGACTTCTGTTTAAAAAAAAAAGTTTGGTCGAACGACTTAAAAAAGGGTTAAATACCTTCGAGCCTCTTGGTCAGAACTGATCACATGGAGGTGTTACTCAATAGTGACAGAAAAGACAAACTTGAAATATGGTGAGAGAAACGGGGGAATGACATTAAGTACATGACCCGAGCTGGAATCAAACCGTGTAACTGTTATGTTTTTTAAAAATGCTGTATGCTTGTGGGTTAATTTATCAAACATTATAAAAGGCCATGCATTTCTGTATCTCAAGCTCTTTTTGGACCGGGACATGGCTTGTTGTGATGCAATAAACATTTTTGCACCAGACTTCTCCTCCTCTTAAGGAATTTAAGGACTTAAGGAAGTCATACGCACCAGAGTAGACCCATCTGTTCCTGTAGAAGTGTGGTAATACGTCAGTGCGAACCCAGACAAGTTAGCCTTTGCTGCTGATTCTTGTGAAAATGTTACTAAAGACAAAGATCATAGTATTTTACGCACAAAAAAAAAGAGGAAAAAAACCCACACACACAAAAATCCCATGACTGTGTGGCTTTACTCACTGTTTTCAACGACCAAAACGACACATCGAACGTCTGAGTGATACTCGATTGAGCTGATGAATTAAACAGAAGCTGATTACCGACAATGATACAATTATTAGAAATATTTGGACAAAAAGCACTGACTTGAAAAGTCCTTTAGCAACAAAGCACAAGGGAAAGGTTTCTCCATCATCATCCTCAGACGGTGTCCAGGTCAAGTTAAACTGTCCATCTCCATTTGAAGTCTTAGTTATATTGGACGGCCCACTGAACAACAGGCCCGATACCCTTAAACAGAAAACAACTCAATTAATTTTGTTTTGTTGAGATGTATTTTCTGCCCAACCAGCTTTCCAAATAAAAGTGATTGATTTCTCCAAAAAACACTGATAAACTGATAAACACCAAGGAAAAAATACAATAAGTTCATGTTGAAGTTTAGTGAAAGAACTTTAAATCCGTAAAAAAGTACATTTAGATAAATCGGAGGACCAGTGCCAAAAAAACAACAGCCCTTAATGCTGTAAATGTCAGAAAAACCTAACAGTTACTGACACCAGTGGCCGTTAGCAAAACTGCAGTCAGTGTCCTGCTCATTCTCATTGGACTATGACAAGCCAAAAGGGCCAAATTATGTCCTTTTTCATTCGCGTTGTACTTAAAAACAGCGCAAAATACACTGTTTAAACCGAAAAATGCACCAATGTTGTCTTTTCTTGTGACACCATCATGTGTTGCTATGCTCCCTGGGGTGACACGCTGTTGCACGTTTTAAGCGTGTCATTGCGCAAATAACGTGCCATAGCGTTCTGTTTATTTTATGATAATGAATCCCACCCTGAAATTAGGGCAGCCACTAAGTTTGAAAGCAGTTTGAAAACCCAATGAGCACAAAGCTCAAGCAGACAAGGCTGGGTCATCACTGATCCTAAGAAACTGATGCCAGTCCATGTTTGTTTCTTAATATGCCTTTTCTAGCATGTTCAACAAAAAAGAGAGTAATCCTGCTCCTGTTTTTTTTCCCCGCTTTATAAATGTGTATATCCCATTGCATTGCATTATATTATAACTTTACATAATTTCCCTCGAGTCAGTGGTTTCTGTGAGCCTACAAGTTATAAAGCATGGCTGTAACTAGCAGTGGCTTTGGAACAATGGTAGGGTTTCTGCTAAATGTAAAGTTTTGACTTAATGCTTGTGAGTTTGTATCGTGCACATGTCTAACATACGGTATTTTCTCTATTTGTACAGAATATCTTCATTCTGTATAGGCCTACACGTTTCTTATATCAGTAAAACTATATTAAAAAAAACTAATTTGAATAGGTTGGTCCTGTAGGCACAGCACAACTGTCTTGTTAGCCTAGGATTGTATCTATCAGAGGAATCAAGCAGTATTTGGACAGGCTGATGTAGTTACCATTTGATGACAGCAAACCATTCATTACTTGTACAACATACACTTTTCCCAAAATACAAGTATAATCACTCACAATCCAAACTTTTGCATTTATTAAAAATAATAATATTTGCAGTCAGTCTGTGTTAACAATTATGTTTTATGTCTGAAGTTTCTCAGTCATCCAGGTCATCTTAAAGATATGAAGCAAAGGCATCTGGCCTAGATGCTTTTTTTTTTTTTTTATCTTTTCTTCAATAATTATTTATATTATATAATATTATATATATTATTATGTATTAGGGCTGGGAAAAAAATCGATTTGATTTAAAAAATCGAGTTGGTAGGTCAAATCGATTCATATTGATGCACTTTAATTAAATACAATAAATAGATTTTTTAAAATATATTTACAGTTCTTATTTTGTTTTAAATCGAATCGTGAATCGTAAATCTAGTTTTTTATAAAAAAAATCACAGATTTTTTTAGGGGAACAAATCGCCCAGCTCCATTATGTATATGTATTTAAGTATATTAAGGTTACATGTTTGAAGTGGCATGGTAACCGTTTTTCAGGTTAAACGGCGTATTTTGCTCCGTTTTAAGTACAATGTGAATGAAAAGAGACGTGGTTTGGCTCTTTCGGCTTGCCATACCGAAGCATCACCTAGCCAGCTACAGCTTAAATTTTTGAGTTCATCTTCATTGAAAAATGGGGGCAAAAATAAAAGTGTCGCATTTAAATTTTTGTTTAGTATATTTTAAACCATGCATCTCTTTCACTCATATAAAAAATTGTATCAGATAACCAGATTAAATATTGGAGACTTGTGTTCCTTCTAAATAATGAAAGAATAAAACAAGACCTTCAAAAATAATATCTTGTTTTATTCTTTAATTATTAGGAAGGAATTGAATGAATAAAACAGACTAAACAGGCTAAACAGAAGAAGATGGAAAAAATGGTAACGTCCGCACACATTGTAAATGGTGTATCTGTGCCTCTCAGTGAGGTAAGTATGAGGTTTTTACCCAGCCAATCAGCGAAGATCACTCTATGTCACAGAATGCACCATTATGACATTTGACCAATCAGCAGAGGTAGAGGACAGTGTTAGAACAGAATTCTCAATGGACCCTCTTGTGCTTTTACTGGACATGTATCCTAAAGACCCCTCCTTGAACCGCAACCTTTTCGTGGTGGAGGGGTTTGAGTGCCCGAATGATCCTAGGAGCTATGTTTTCGGGGGATATACGCCCCTGGTAGGATCTCCCAAGGCAAACAGGTCCTAGGTGACGGGCCAGACAAAGAGCGGTTAAAACCCCCTTATGGATAGGACAATATCAAGGACCGTGACGTCGCCCGGTATGGCGCAACCAGGGCCCCACCCTGGAGCCAGGTCTGGAGTTGGGGATCGCATGCGAGCGCCTGGTGGCCAGGTCTTTCCCCATGGGGCCCGGCCGGACTCAACCCGAAGGAGTGATGTGGGGCCGACCTCCCGTGGGCCCACCACCTGTGGGAGGAACCGTGAGGGGCCGGTGCAAAGTGGATTGGGTGGCAGTCGAAGGCAGAGGCCTCGACGACCCAATCCCCGGACACGGAATCTGGTGCTAGGGACATGGAATATCACCAAGCTGGCGGTGAAGGAGCCTGAGCTTGGGAAAGTGCTCAGACTGGGGACTCCGTTGTTCTACTGGGGGACTTCAACGCTCACATTGGCAGCGACAGTGACACCTGGAGGGGCGTGATTGGGAGGAACGGCCCCCCAGATCTGAACCCGAGCAGTGTTCTGTTATTGGACTTCTGTGCTAGTCACAGTTTGTCCATAACAAACACCATGTTCAAGCATAAGGGTGTCCACCAGTGCACGTGCAACAGGACACCCTAGGCCGGAGATCGATGATCGACTTTGTAGTTTGTAGGTCATCTGACCTCCGGCCGTATGTCTTGGACACTCGGGTGAAGAGAGGGGCGGAGCTGTCAACTGATCACCACCTGGTGGTGAGTTGGATCTGATGGCGGGGGAGAAAGCTGGACAGACTCGGCAGGCCCAAACATATTGTGAGGGTTTGTTGGGAACGTTTGGCAGAGCCCCATGTCAGAAAGATCTTACACTCCCACCTCCGGCAGAACTTCGACCAGATCCCGAGGGAGGTTGGAGACATTGAGTCCGAGTGGACCATGTTCTCCACCTCCATTGTCGATGCGGCCACTCAAAGCTGTGGCCGTAAAGTCTCTGGTGCCTGTCGTGGTGGCAATCTCCGAACCCGGTGGTGGACACTGGAAAGGATGCCGTCAAGCTGAAGAAGAAGACCTACCGAGCCTGGTTGGCTCGTGGGACTCCTGAGGCAGCTGAAAGGTACCGCCAGGCCAAGCGGACTGCAGCCCGGGTGGTCGTGGAAGCTAAAACTAGCATCTGGGAGGAGTTCGGTGAGGCCATGGAAAAGGACTATCGGTCGGCCTCGAAAAAAATTCCGGCAAACCGTCCGGTGCCTCAGGAGGGGGTAGCAGTGCCCTGCCAACACTGTTAACAGTGGAGGTGAGAATCTGCTGACTTCATCTGGGGATATTGTTGGACGGTGGAAGGAATACTTGGAGGATCTCCTCCACCAACACATCTTCCACAGAGGAAGCAGAGGCCGAAGGCTCGGAGGTTGAATCGTCCATCACCCGGGCCGAAGTCACTGAGGTAGAAGGAAGCTCCTCGGTGGCAAGGCACAAGGGGTGGATGAGATACGCCCTGAGTACCTCAAGTCTCTGGATATTGTAGGGCTGTCTTGGTTGACATGCCTCTGCAACATCGCGTGGCGATCAGGGACAGTACCTCTGGACTGGCAAACCGGGGTGGTGGTCTCTCTTTTCAAGAAGGGGGACCGGAGGGTGTGTTACAACTACAGAGAGATCACACTCCTGAGCCTCCCCGGGAAAGTCTATGCCAAGGTACTGGAGAGGAGAATGCGGCCGATAGTGGAACAATGCAGTTTTCATCCCGGTCGTGGAACACTGGACCAGCTCTATACCCTCTCCAGTGCTGGAGGGTTTATGGGAGTTTGCCCAACCAGTCCACATGTGTTTTGTGGATCTGGAGAAGGCATTCAACTGTGTCCCTCGTGGTGCCCTGTGTAGGGTGCTCTGGGAGTATGGGGTCCGGGGCCCTTTGCTATGGGCTGTCCGGTCCCTGTACGACCGTAGCAGTGCATGTTGAACTCCGACAGGGCTGCCCTTAGTCACCGATCCTGTTCATTATCTTTATGGACAGGATTTCTAGGCGCAGCCAGGGGCCAGAGGGAGTCTGGTTTGGGGACCACAGGATCTCGTCTCTGCTTTTTGCAGATGATATTGTCCTGTTGGCTCCATCAAGCCAGGACCTTCAGTGTGCACTGGGACGGTTTGCAGCCGAGTGTGAAGCGGCTGGGATGAGGATCAGCACCTCCAAGTCTGAGACCATGGTTCTCAGTCGGAAAAGGGTGGCTTGTCCCCTTCAGGTTGGTGGAGAGATCCTGCCTCAAGTGGAGGAGTTCAAGTATCTCGGGGTCTTGTTCACGAGTGAGGGAACGAGGGAACGTGAGATTGACCGACGGATCGGTGCAGCTTCTGCAGTGATGCGGTGGATGTACCAGTCTGTCGTGGTGAAGAAGGAGCTGAGCTGTAAGGCAAAGCTCACGATTTACCGGTCAATCTACGTTCCTACTCTCACCTATGGTCATGAGCTTTGGCTCATAACCGAAAGAACAAGATCCCGGATACAAGCGAAAGAAATGAGCTTTCTCCGCAGGGTGGCGGGGCGCTCCCTTAGAGATAAGGTGAGGAGCTCTGTCATTCGGGAGGAGCTCAAAGTAGAGCCGCTGCTCCTCCACATCGAGAGGAGCCAGCTGAGGTGACTAGGGCATCTGTTTCGGATACCTCCTGGACACCTCCCTAGGGAGGTGTTACGGGCATGTCCCACCGAGAGGAGACCCCGGGGAAGACCTAGGACACGCTGGAGGGACTATGTCTCTCGGCTGGCCTGGGAACGCCTTGGTATCCCCCCCGGAAGAGCTGGAAGAAGGGTCTGGGGAGAGGGAAGTCTGGGCGACTGCTGCCCCCGCGACCCGGCCCTGGATAAGCGGTAGAAGATGGATGGATGGATGGATGTATTGTTAACATCTACTTACTAAAAATTATATACTCCATGTCCTATTGTTGGTCGCATAAAGATGATTACACTGAATTGGCATCAGCCCCACCCTCACACTATCACCCAGATGAATCAAAAACTAATGCAGTTTTTATCCTGACCACCCAATTACAGATAAAAACTGAAACTTTTTTTAAAGTCTATTTTAAATTGTATGCTGTCTCCATGCTCTGCTGTTCTATATTGTTATTGAACCTGTCAGAATGAATCCAGTCTTAACATGTATTGTTTTGTTATGTAAATTGCTTGCTTAAGGCAATAATGTTCAAAAATAAATAAATTAAAAAAAAGTAATGAAAATTGATCCATGCAAAGGGTGACAGTATTTGTTTACACACACTTGTCAGACACAAAAAGACATTGTAATATAAACTGAACAATAAAATGTTGGGTTTATATCATGATCTACGACAGAAGACATAAAACACAACATATTCTTTAGCTGGTGCTTTATAAGTAAGTTATAATGTTACTTGACCTTTTTAGAAAGCCACAAATAATGTTGGGCACTGTAATAGAGTTAGAGGGCGCAGTGGCTCAGTGGTAGAGCAGTCTTTCAACCGGAAGGTAGGTGGTTCGATTCCCGCTCTCCCCACAGTTCATACTCTTGTGTCCTTGGGCAAGACACTTAACCCACCTTGCCTACAGTGGTGTTCCAGCTGTATAATATAATTACACACTATTTATTATGTTCTGTAATTTTTGGTTTCTCTCAACAGTTTTTAATATCGGACTATCACACTTTCCCTATCGCTGTGGTTACTGTCGTCATGACAACGATGACGTGTCTTCTGTAGACGGTGTTCACTGTGGTCAATTTGTCTCTGCAGAGGCGTATTTTACCATTTAACAGGATAAATACAATAATCAGACTGAAGTTGGGCCAACAGATACATGTTATTATTAAAATAGAAATAATTCAAACTGATAAAATGTCAAATGCACTGTTTAAGAAATTATTTAAATCACAATAAGACACATTAGTAAAAACTCGGCGACATTTGTCATAGAGAAGAGTCATACAAAACATAAAACGTTATATTTGCCTTTTATGTGTTTCTAAAACCGCCTGGTATCCATTTCTACTGTTAACTTTCACCATTAACTCTTCATGAGTTTAATTTGCCGTGACTTCCTGCATTTTGTCTAAAGTCTGAACTATCTCCAAACTCTTTTTAACAAATGAACCAGACCTCGGTTCAGTTTCCAGACCGAGACCTTTGAGCAGCTGTTTGGTCTGAACCGGAGTCACTTTTACACCTGCACTGTTTGGTCTGGACTTTTGGACTTTCCTGTTTGGTTTGAACCAAATCTTCAGGTGTAAAGCTTAAGTTTTCAATTAAGGCTTAACTTACGTGGCTTTGGTGGTGTTTGCTTGGATAATTATGTGCTGTTGTACACCAGCAGTGAAAAGTAGCTTTGCTCCATGTTCAGGGGTTGGTTCAACAAACAGTGGCAGGTATTCCCCTTCTGTGCAGGACGGTACGTCAGGCATCACTGCAAAAGGCAAACTCGGTTTAAATAAGCTATAGTTCCACCCAGTTCTCACCAAGTCTCAAAGAGACACTGAATTATTTTTATAATAAATCAGTTCACAAAAATAAATGTATTCATGCCTGAACTTACAAATTAAAGCAAACTGAAAAGGTACAAGGTTAATGGTTGAGGAGGAGGATCTTGCTATATTTTTCCCATTGCTTTGCAGCAGGATGTAGTCTGTTATGGGGTAATCCTTCATCATCATCTCCACTGCGTACAGACCTTCTCTAGTGCTGTTGGATGGGTAAAATACTAAAGAACAATCCTGTAAAAGAATAGATTGGGTTAGTTCACATCAACTGTTGTGGGTCATTAAAGTGGGAGGTGTTACTTACAAAAGAGACGGTGAGATCAGGTGGTGGTGTACACGGGTCACACTCATTTAAGTAATTACTTGCATATCTGCATCCAACAAAGTCCCCGTCAGGGTCATAGGTCAATGGAGAAATTGTTCTCGGACAGTTTGAAGGAATTCTAAAATAATGACAGAAATATTGGACAAAACAACCTGGCAGTGTTGCCTAAAGGCGTTCACAAAGTGAGTAAGTTATAAAACAAGAGAAAATTAGAAGGACTATATTTCCAAACTGTGGCACTTGTTTTTTCTGACAGAAGAAACAGTTTCAAAGAATATAACACACACACACTGAAAAAATAAAATGTAGTTTTCTTTTCATTTTTGAATTAATGTTATATATTTTTAATATGCCTCATCTTTGCACAAAAAACAGCAGTCTTTCCTTCATAAACAGTTTGCACGTACCTCTACGATGTGCGACATGCTAATGTTGATAAACCAGTTAGTGCTAAATTGAGTTTGTGCACTCTGGAGAAAATGCCCCATTTCCATTTTCAGTAAGGGACAGGTTTTATAGACATTAGACAGTTGGGCCATGGGACCAAGAGGTTAAAAGAGGGACAGTTGGGACATTCAGTATAGTTACCCAGTCTATTATCCCTCACTGACCGGGCAATAAAATATCAACTGAATGTTTCCATCTTTTTGCATTTTTTTTTATTGACTTTAACAGTGAGGCTTCTTACTGGAGAGGAGACATGATGGTGGCCTGTGGTGGTCTGTTGGCTTGTCCTGTGTCGGAGCGGGTCCTGAGATCTACCAAAGTTAAGGCTTTAATAAAAGGGTCACCATTCAAAGCGTTGGACCAAGTCTCAAGGCTCCAGTTCATCCTGAAAACACATAACTGTAGTTCTGAGTTCTGTCTCTTGTATCCTTATACACAGAGCAGGCATGACTTACGATAACTGAAACGGTGCATTTGTAGGAAGCTGTAGAGTCCGTTTGGTTTCAGTCTGACAAAAGGTTCCTACTTCAGAATCTTTATCCACAATATCTGTTGTTTGTCCGATCTCAGTTCCACAGTCTCCACTGAGGCAGTCCCAGGTGTATGAGCCTGTTTCACACGCTCCTGTGGTTACCTTATAACTAAGTTCAACCTGCAGCAAATCAACAACAGAGTGGACAGGAGTGAGCATGGATCAATGTTTAGATTTGGATTTTGTACATCTTCCTTTGCATCAAGGATCCTTTCACCATTGACCACTTTAGGAGCCGCAGCAAAAAAAGATAAAATCAATCCCATGCAGCCCAGATATTATTTTTTCTTTTAACCAGAAAACACACAACAGTCAAAAAAATAATCAGATTTTGTAAAAAATCATCAAATTATGTTTGAAAACTACATTTCAGGAATTTATTTAGAAAATGTACAAACCGTATAAGAACCATTGATGCCACTGTTTTTGGGATAATAATTCATCACCGTCCCGTAGAATGACAATGCCTGGGAACTTCCAACAAACAGCAGCAACAACCAGAGAGCCATCGTCTCTAAGATGTCTTTACACCAGGACTGAGAATCACAGACAGATGGACAGCCTTTAATGCTCTCTAATAATGTAACAAACTGAAAACAATGGAAACCAGTTAACCGCCTGCAACAGGTTTGTCAACTGTGACTGTGGTTAGATCTTTTCAGCTCATATTAAACAAGGAACGTTCTCAGGATTCTTTTGACAATCACTTTATTTTTTCATTGCCTTATGACCCATGTCAAAGATGTTTGCTAGGATCAAGGTTTGTGCAAAAATGTCATGTAGGTCAAATTCTGCTTTGTGGACAGGAAACCAGAAAATAGATTCTCTGTTCTAAAGCAGAGGGACTGGGACAGACATGTCAAAGAATCAGCACTTTTAACAGGGCTTTTCTCTCTTAGTTCAGTAAACTAGAAACTCTGGCACTCAAGCCTAAAAATATTTACCTGGAACCAGAGTTGAATGAATAAAAATCTGAGATAACGTCTGATTGAAAGGTTTTTCCCTTTACTTTTACTTGGCAAGTATCTATTGATTATGATTATAATCTTAATAATTATCATAATTGAACAGCCGTACTTCAAATTTAAAATTTTTGCTTTTTAACTTTTAATTATTGTTTGGAATTGTAAACTTGTCGTAATTTTTTGTGATACTAAAAACCTGTTATGATGAAATTCATAACATATATGTTATGAAATTCATCATAACAGTTTTTTTTATAAATATATATATATATTGGCGTAATATACTCCTGTATTTTCAAAAGAACAACATTCCTGTGGCTCAGCTTCACTTTCAGTGAGTCATCTATTGACAGTAAAAGTATGTGTTTCACTCTGCCCTCATGAATTCATTCCAAGATGTTTTTAAAAAGAAACCAAAAGATCTCTGTGCAGTGTACCATTCAACTCAGCTCAATGAGCAGGTTTGGTGACATATCTGTTTTTGTTTCTGAAACCACTTTTGCTTAAGCTGCAGTAATTGCAGAGCCAACCCTTACATAAGTTTGCTCTGATTAATCTTAGATACATAAAAGATCAAATATGAGTTCATGCGCCATGGGGCCTGCCTTTATAGCAGCTTAATATTCTCACAAATGTTATTTTTTCTAACTAGGGCTTGTTCATCTGAGACATGTTAGTATTGTGGACCCCAAACCCATTTTATGTTTTTAAAAACTTTGACTTTAGGATTTTTTTTAGGAAAACTGTTTAGAAATATGTTATAAGTTTTTTTAAATAACTTTTAATTCAGTTTAAAATAATATGAGATGGACTTTGTTTGTTGCCCACAGAGCAATGACATAGACTTGTTTGAATGTCTAGATCATTGCAAGCAGTTGTTGAATAATCAACTGATTCAGAATTAAAGTTGATGCTACAACACTTTCAAAGAAGGACTGAAAGAGGATAAACAGAATTAAACTAGCATTAATAAACAAGGATTAGACCCAGGAATGAAATTAAACTAGGACTTAAACAATAACTCTCTTTCTCTATTTGGTTACTGACGCTCAGAGAGATTTCAAAGTCAAACTCAGACCCATCAGTGTTTTTATTTCAAAGTCAAACTCAGACCCATCAGTGTTTTTAAAAGAACACACTCTGCTGGCTCTAGATGTAAACTTTTCTGCACGCTCTCTTTGAACATTCTCCTCACCCTTGATGTACAGACCCCCAAAAAGTTGGGACACTGTACAAATTTAGAATAAAAACAAAATGCAATGATGTGGAAGTTACAAATTTCTATTTTTTAATTCAGAATACAACATAGATAACACACGTATCATTTTAGGAGAAAAATACGTTGATTTTACAATTTTATTGCATCAATACATCTCAAAAAAGTTGGGACAAGGCCAAGTTTACCACTGTGTGGCATCCCCTCTTCTTTTTTAAAACAGTCTGCAAACGTCTGGGACACTGAGGAGACAAGTTTATCAAGTTTAGGAATGTTGTCCCATTCTAAGTCTTGTCTAATACAGGCTTCCTCTCGGATAGGTCATTCAGAGTATCCTGGAGAAACGAGGTCTTTGAGTCCCAACATCTCAATACAGGGATGCCACAGGGCTCAGTGCTTGGACCGCTACTCTTTTCCAAATACATGACATCACTTGGCTCTGTCATCCAGAAGCATGGCTTTTCCTATCACTGCTGCAGATGACACTCAACTCCACCTGTCATTTCAACCTGACGATCCAACGGTCTCTGCTCGCGTCTCGGCATGTCTGAGTGACATCTCACTTTGAATGAAGGACCATCACCTGCAGCTGAACCTTGCAAAAACAGAACTGCTTGTGATTCCGGCCCATCCAAAGACCCACCACAACCTCTCCTATCAACTAGGCCCATCAACCATTACACCGTCCAGCACTGCCAGAAATCTGGGAGTGGTAATTGATGATCAACTAAACTTAACAAGTCATGTCGCCAGCACCACCCGGTCCTATAGATTCATTCTCTACAACATTAGGAAAGTTAGACCTTTCCTATCAGAGCACTCTACACAAATTCTAGTCCAGGCTCTTGTCTTGTCCAAACTGGACTATTGCAATGCTCTACTGGCTGGACTCCCTGCCTGCACAACCAAACCTCTGCAGCTGATCCTGAATGCAGCAGCAAGAGTGGTCTTTAATGAAGCGAAGAGAGCACACGTAACTCCTCTCTTCATTAGGTTACACTGGCTCCCGGTTGATGCCCGCATCAAATTCAGAGCTATGCTCTTGGCCTACACGACCACCACTGGTTCTGCACCCTCATATCTTCACTCACTAATACAGACCTATGTTCCTACCAGATCCCTGCGCTCTGCAAATAAACAACGTCTGGTGGTACCATCCCAAAAAGGAAAAAAATCACTCTCACATACCTTCTCTGGCTCTGTTTCACATTGGTGGAATGATCTACCTGCTACTTCAAGATCAGATCAGATTCTGTAGCCATCTTTAAAAAACCTGAAAATACATCTCGTTCAACACCTGACTGACAAACACTGAATTCTACTTCCTTTCTATCTATTCCCTTTCTTAAAAAAAAATTAAAATAAATAAATATATACAGTGCCTTGCGAAAGTATTTGGCCCCCTTGAACTTTGTGACCTTTTGCCACATTTCAGGCTTCAAACATAAAGATATGAAACTGTAATTTTTTTGTGAAGAATCAACAACAAGTGGGACACAATCATGAAGTGGAACGAAATTTATTGGATATTTCAAACTTTTTTTAACAAATAAAAAACTGAAAAATTGGGCGTGCAAAATTATTCAGCCCCTTAACTTAATACTTTGTAGCGCCACCTTTTGCTGCGATTCCAGCTGTAAGTCGCTTGGGGTATGTCTCTATCAGTTTTGCACATCAAGAGATTGAAATTTTTGCCCATTCCTCCTCGAGCTCAGTGAGGTTGGATGGATGGATTCAGGTCTGGACTTTGACTTGGCCATTCTAACACCTGGATATGTTTATTTGTGAACCATTCCATTGTAGATTGTGCTTTATGTTTTGGATCATTGTCTTGTTGGAAGACAAATCTCCGTCCCAGTCTCAGGTCTTTTTTCTTCCAGAATGGATCTTCCCATCAATTTGAACCATCTTCCCTGTCCCTGCTGAAGAAAAGCAGGCCCAAACCATGATGCTGCCACCACCATGTTTGACAGTGGGGATGGTGTGTTCAGGGTGATGAGCTGTGATAACATTTGATCATTCAGAGATCCTCACTGAACTTCTGGAGAGAGTTTGCTGCACTGAAAGTAAAGGGGCTGAATAATTTTGCACGCCCAATTTTTCAGTTTTTTATTTGTTAAAAAAGTTTGAAATATCCAATAAATTTCGTTACACTTCATGATTGTGTCCCTCTTGTTAATTCTTCACAAAAAATTACAGTTTTATATCTTTATGTTTGAAGCCTGAAATGTGGCAAAAGGTCGCAAAGTTCAAGGGGCCGAACACTTTCGCAAGGCACTGTAAATGTATACTGTGCTGGTTTAAATGCTTTAAACGATGTTCTGCAAAGCCAATTGAATTTTTTATATAACTGAACATCTGAACTGGCCTGGCCACATAAAATTGTTACAAATATGGGTAGGGCTGTTTCTGTTTATGACGGAATTTTCATTTGTTGAATTAACTGTTTTTATGGGACTGTAATTGTTTAATTTTTGTATATGTTTTTTTATGTAATGGACCCCAGGAACTCTAGGGGGAATCAATTTAAACAACTGAACAATTCTACTTCTTGTGGTGAGTTGTTTTCTTTGGAAACTTTTATCCTTTGACATTGTTGAATAATTTAAGTTTCTTTAAATTTTATTCTGAGATAAACTGTATCTGGTTTTGGCTGGTCAGGCCTAAATATGCTGAGCCCCAGAGAGGACGGGTGAGAAAAAAATAAATGCTAATAAATGGCCTCGAGTTTCTTAATGTGTGACAAAAAACTCAACACAAGTAAATGTTAACTTGGCCAAGTGTGTATCGGTTCAAAGCCACGACAAAATGACACAATACTGACAAGACTAAGCAACAACAATCACTAGTGGTGTCAGCGTCTGTTCATAACTAATACAGAAGTTGTATTTTAAATACCATAATACGTCAGATGTGTTAGGACAGAAATCCAGAGTCCTTTTTCCCAACCTTTTTATTTTTCACCAAAAGCACATAGTTTAAAACGGAAGTGGGTTGATTAACTGCAGTAATGTAGCACAATATGGTCATCTGTGTTTTCTTTCTCTGGAGGATGCTATGGCCGTCTCACAACAATATCCGTAGGCAGGCCTTGTCGAATCAGTTCAGTTTTGATCTAAAGGGAAACAAAAACAGTGTGTCAAAAGTGTGGTCCAAGACCAAGACTTTTATAGACTGAGTTTAAGACCAACGAAGGATCCATAGGTACAGACACCACAAGAAGACTCAAGTTGAAACCATAAGAAAAACAAAAACAAGACTCAAACAAGGACTAAATTAAAGCTAAACCAAAACTAAACCACAGCCAAACTAAGATTAAACCAAATAAAACCAGTTTAAAACCAGGACTAAATCAAGTTGAAAACAATAACTTTACGAAAGCCGGACTAAACCAGATCTTAATCAAGATTAAACCAAGTCTTAAAACAAGTAATCAAGGCTTAGTCTGGTATTTATTTAACCTGCAGACATTAAAGACACAATTAAATGCTTCAGTATAGCTTCATTAAAATACAGTTGCTTTAAAGAAATGTTCAAACTTGATTCTCGCTCTGTTTTTCTCCCATGTCCCAACTGTTTGTCTCAATATCTATATATATAAATATATATAAATTATATTTTTCGAATTGTGTCCCAGAATATTATAAAAAATGTGACGGACAAATCTTTGGACAAGATGTGGTCCATTTAGCTGATGCTTTTATCCAAAGCGACTTACATTGTTCTAATGTAATTACCAGTGTTACAGCCACAGGAGGCAAGGTGGGTTAAGTGTCTTGCCCAAGAACACAACGACAGTATGAACTGTGGGGAGAGTGGGAATCGAACCACCTACCTTCCGGCTAAAAGACGACCGCTCTACCCACTAAGCCACTGCCGCCCCAGTTCATGATTTATAAGTTCTGTTTCAATCTCAATACAATTTCTATTTCCATTTAAAGTCCGTTTTAGGGGATTGAGTAAGTTATTCAAGGATGGAAAAAATTGGCCAATCACATGCGAGCAAACCACAAACGAGAAAAAAGGAGCGCTCCTATTGGTCTACACCTTCTTGTGATCTGACGTTCCAGGAAGTGTTATAGCTGCTGATAAAGTGTATTCTCAGCTGAAAATGTCTTTTAACACAGAAACACCTCAAAAAATAAATATATCAAAAGACAAGAGAGGCAGTGTAAAGCATGGTTAAATACTGTCATTTCAATCTAAGCTAATGCTAAGCTAATTGCTAAACTTCAGTTTGGTAAAATGTATTAGTATTTTGTGGAAGAAAAAAAATTGGTCCGGTTTTATTTTTTTTAATAAAAGAGAAGCAGGAGCAGTCCCTAGGCTTCTTTTGGGGGAGAGTAACGTCTGAGACAGGAATGACAACAGAAAATCAGGTAGTGCAGCTTTAACCAACCTGTTGTTCGAGATCAGCATCAGTGAGTGGTGTTGAAGAGGAAAGCCTTACATTTAACACCACAACATCTGGAAAAGGGTGAGATAAATATATGATGAGTTTAGAAGCTAATCATTGTCTTTCCATTAAAACTTAAATACTGTTACCAAGAATTAAACGTCATTTTTTAGTCTCACATTCCAAGTAATTTCTTATCTCTGTTTGTAATACGTACAGTTTGGATTTTCAGGAGAAGCTGGAGTTATATTCTGTAAATCTTTTTAAAGAAAAAATAATGTGTAAATATATTTCAAATAAATAAAAACACCGCAAACAAACATGCTAACAACTAAACTCACCAACTTTGATGACGACACATCGTGGCTCAGTCTGGTATTTACTCGACCTACAGAGGATTAACACAGAGTTACAGTCCACATACAATACTAGGACTAATAGAAAAAGTCTAAACCAGGACAACAACACCACTCTCACTGTGTTTTATGTATTTTATGTTAAATAGGTCTAAAGTGACTCACCCCAGCACAGCCTGCACCACAAAACAGACGGGGTGGCTCTGTCCTTTCTCTGCCTCAGACGGCGTCCATGTTAGTGTGAACTCTCCTTCTCCAGTCGTCGTCTCTTTCATTTCGTGCGGCGCACTGAACAGCAGCTCAGAGACACTTCAGCAGAAACATTTATCAAATAAAGTACCGCCTCAACAAAGATTCAACTGCATTAAAGGTGCCTTTCTTAAAAAGGCAAAAACTGTAAATCTTTAAGTAAACAATTCCTCAAACAGGTTTTGTAATGTACATGAAACATGCTTTATGTAAAATGTTATACATTTGAACAAAATGGAACATGACAAAACTGTTTTAAGTAAAGTACACGCCCCCAACCCAAGTGTGGCCATGATTATTCAAGATCCTGATCAAAAAATCCATCCATGATATTATTATATCAAAACAATATAAATTACTAATTATTACTAAACTAAATATAATAAAGATAATGGAGTTTGTTTTAAATTTTTTACAGTGAACTTATAGGTCTGTTCCAGCACTTCAGTTTATTTTTACTGGCTGCTAATTTGATTGCCCCTTGTTTTTTGCAAACAAACGTCATCCACATCGTTTGAAATGTCACAGCAAAAAGGATTGTGGGTAATATGATTAAACAAAGTCAGTTCTGATACATTTGTGGAGTGAGGCTAATAAAGTTACTGAAAAATGAAGAGTGTTTGGCCAATTCAACAGCCTGTCCCTGCAGGGCTACCGTAGGTGTTCACAGAGGAAACCTAAAACCACACCCTGCAGCTGTCAGTCCCTGTCCACAAACATGACTTTGGTAAAAGTGTTGAAGATGAATTCTTACGTGGAAGTGTTGGCCTCTGCTTTGATGCTGATGTTTAGAGTTTGTCCAGCAGAGGCGTTCAGGATGAGTCCATATTCTGGGGTCGGTGGAACAAACTTTGGCAGGTAGACTCCTTCTGTGCAGGACGGGACAGAACTGTCGACTGAAGAGAGGAACAAGGTCAAATCTATCATTTATAACTAAAATAGATCATGAACATTTACAATTTCAAAATGTTTTATTACTTTTAGCATCATCCTGGAGATCCAGTGCAAATTAAAAAAATCCAAAAATGTAAATTTGTTCTTTCATAAAAGTTAACATTTTTGTATTCTTATAATGTCTCATAATGATGCACCCTGCTGTCTGACCTACTAAGGACAGCGTCCCAAGTGTGAGACATCATATACGCTCCGAGGACAATGAACCGGGACAAAGGGCGTATAGCTGTCTCACACATGGAAAGCTGTCCTCAGGAAGTCAAGACAACAGGGGGGGGTGGGACAAATTAAATTGAAATGCTTTAAACAAACCCAACTCTTACCAAATAAAAATGTGTTAACACTTAATTTGCTGATGGTGTCATTGGGGGTTTTCACTTCCACTGAACCATCGGCTTGAGTCAGAGTGATATTCTGTCTGGGGAAGTCCTTCAGAGCACCATTTACAGAAATTGATCTTTCAGAAATATCCAATGGGTTTGGTTCGTAGGACCTTACACAAAACTGAAAGAAAAGAGAACGATTATTAGAGTCAATAAATGAATCCATCTGTGTTTATTTTGGCTATTGACAGTAAAGAACAGTTTCTTCATGTAATATGTCATTTATAAATATCATGTTTACAGCTGGTGTGTAGAGTGTGTGGCCACAGAACATCACATTAACATTCAGTTCTTAACTCCACTCCTGTTCATTAATAATGTCTGTGATTGTTGAGATGGTACTCACCTCTGATGTGCCGGGTCCAGAGTTGTTTAAGCAGGGCAAACAGTTGTCAGAATCATAATAATCACAAAGCTTGACCAAGTCTCCTTCATCATCAAAGGCCAGTATTTTATAATCTCTTGGACAGTTTGTTGGAATTCTAACAGATGTAAAGAAAAGTATTTGTGTTAGACATTTGCATGAATCAAAGACAAAGTATATTGTGTTTGTATTTATTACGAGAGGTTATCTAATATTTTAGAGTTTATAGAAAAGAAGGATGAGAATCACAGAGAAAGTAACACTCTCTAATGTGTGTCTATGATTACCTCACAGCAGCTTCTCTGAGTCAGATACATGGAAAAATAGTCACAATATGAGTTTCTGACTCAAGACAGGGCCCTGTTCTACAAAACTGGATCAGGAGGTCAGAGAGGTGCCTCTCAGGCTTAACTCTGGGGTTTCAGTTTCACAAAGGTAACACACTTTGTATCGAGGTGGATCTCTGTGGAAATGTACGTTGAATGACTAAACTGCTCCGGAGCAGGATAAGTTTCTGGTAGATGATACACACAGCCCAATCAGAGACAACAGAAACAATCTGTGGATGTAAAGGAGGAAAAGAAAGACCCTGCACAGAGAGAGGAAAGGGCAAAAAGAGTGACAGAAGGACACATTCTGTTGTTGTGTTGTCTTTGTTCATTGAAGAATATTTAATAATGGATTAAATTTATATTGCACTTTTCTTCCCAAGAGACTCAAAGTGCTTACAGGTTGTCTATTATTCCTTCACTCCACAGTCATACACTGGTGGTAAGCTACATCTGTAGCTACAGCTGCCCTGGGGCAAGGAGGGTTAAGTGTCTCACCCAAGGACACAACGACAGACTAAACTGGAAGAACAGGATACAAACCGCCAACCTTCCGACTATAGGACTAATAAAAATTAAATGAAAAGAAAAGTTAGTGAGTTATGGTTGTCAGGAAACGCATTACAAAATGCATTAGTTACTAAATATTTATTATTACATTAAGGAATAACTTGGTCAGGCTCAAAAAGAGCTGCATGGATTGAGCTATTTGAAACATTCAAATACATTGTAAACAGAATAACTATAGTTTTTTATTTTTTTTAATCACTTTTAACAGAACTGCCTTAACAGCGTCATACTGAGATCCACTGACTCTGTGAAAATGAATTTTTAAAAAAAGGTTTTAACAGTAGACTCCAGACAGGTTAAGTGTAGGTTTGACCAGTTTCGTAGTGCAGGGCCCTGTAGTGCACGGATGCTCACACATGAGACAAACGTGCACAAAGTTAGCTGTACCTGAGAACAGGTGGAACTGTCGTCATCGGTGGACTGTTGGAGCGGCCAGTGTCAGACCTCGTCCTAAAGTCTATGTAAACAAAAGAGTCTAGAAATGGAGAAAATGTGTTCGGGAATTGCAGTCTAAAGAGGGTTTAAAGAAGAGACATTAGTCTAAAATGTGTGTCCACATGTTGAATATAAATGATAAAATGATATGTTACTCACAACATCTCAAACGGAACATCTGTGGGAAGGCTCAGCTCAAAAATGGTTTCTGTCTGACAAAACTCTTCACTGTCAACAACGTAGGACCCAACAAAATTCTGATTTCCACAATCTGCACTCCAACAAGAAAAAAATGGAAATTTGGAGCAAGTGTCAAAGTTGAGTTTTGTCCGAAGGATGGCCTGCAGGATTTAAGAGAAAAGACATCAGTCTTTGTAGACGGTTGAGTCTGTTTTAAAGGTGCAGTCTGTAGCGACATCTGGTGGTGACTCTGCAGATTTAATCATAAAAAGACCCTGTCTCCAATTTCACAAAATATAGACTTCTATTTGAAAAAGAATGTCTGGTGAATGGTTAAAAGAATATTAGGTATTCTTTTTAATGTTATCTATTTACATATCTGTGAAGGTTCTCAGTCATCCAGGTCATCTTAAAGAAGAAGTTAAAGTAAAAGCATCTGGACTCAGATTTCAAGGTGAAGACGTTTTGTCTCTAATTCCAAGAGACTTTATCATTACTGAGATCAACTGGTAAGAGAGCTGAGCTTTATCTCTTTATCTCTAGAGCAACAGAGGAAACACAAGCTTCTTCAGGAGAAACTCTACCAAAACAACCAAAAGTGCTGCACTGACCCAACTTGTATCCTACAGTGGAGCAACTCTTAAAGGTGGGCTGGTCTGGCTCGGAATCTCTCTTAATAAATCTATGACACTTCTATGTAAACGCCACATAACCCTGGAGACCCCAGGAAGAGTAGACTTTACATTAGTAAAGACTAAATTTAAAGTTTAAATAAACAAAAATTAACAAATACATCCTAAACTAACATTGTAGGATTTACAAAAAGATTTTGTGATAAAATTCACAAAGTGTTGGTCACTTTTTCACTCAACATGTTTAAAAAGAAACAATGTTTGTTAGCTTGGGTTTGGTCACTAGCTCTGTTGTAGTTGATTTTATTATATGTATATACTTTGTTCAGATGACATCATACGCACCAGAGTAGACCCATCTGTTCCTGTAGAATTGAGGTAATACGTCAGTGCGACCCCAGACAGGTAAGCCATTGGTGCTGGTTCTGGTGGAAATGTTACTGAAGACAAAGATCATAGCATTTTAAGCACTAAAAAAACCACAAAAGACTGTGTGGCTTTACTCACCGTTTCCAACGACCAAGAGAACACATCGAACGTCCGAGTGATACTCGATTGAGCTGATGAATTAAACAGAAGCTGATTACCAACAATGAAATGAATGAAATGAAATTATTAGGAATATTTGGACAAAAAGCACTGACTTGAAAAGTCCTTTAGCAACAAAGCACAAAGGAAAGGTTTCTCCATCATCATCCTCAGGTCGGTGTCCAGGTCAAGTTAAACTGCCCATCTCCATTTGAAGTCTTAGTTATATTGGACGGCCCACTGAACAACAGGCCTGATACCCTTCAACAGAAAACAACTCAATTCATTATAAATAATCACTGAGGTGTATTTTCTATTCAACCAACTCTCCAAATAAAATGAGTGATTTCTCCCAAAAACCCTGAATAAAAATGCTTATATAGTTTTTATAAGCATCTTATTCATAAAATGCTTTCAAAAAGAAATCAAAGTTGATACATAAAGGGTGATAATATTTTTTTGACACCGCGTCAAACACAAAAAGAAATCGGAATATTAACTGAAGAAAAATATTTTGGGTTTATTTCAACATGACATGATGATCTACAATTAAAGATACAAAACACGACATAGTCTTTAGCTGGTGCGTCATAAGGAAGTTGTTGCTTGACCTCTTTAGAAAACCTACCGTATGAACACTATTACAGAAAGAATACTGTGAAAAATGTAGGCATTTTTTTCTCGCCTCTGAGACCTGACAAAGTTTATCAGGAACATAGAGGCTTGTTCAAGGTGGTCTGTTTTCTCTCCTGTAAGCCTGCACCAACAACTCACAAATAATTACCATGGATGTATTATTAGAACTGGATAGTGAGAGAGTAAAAAAAAAACATGGCCGCCAATTAATTTCAATGGAAGTTGCTCATTGGCAGAGCAGGGCAGACGCACCTCGGCACTTGTAAATGCGTTTATGTGCTTCAAGGAAACGGGGCGGTGCTCTATCCAGTTCTAATAAAACATTCATGATAATTATACAGTATTCTTTAAGTTCAGTAACTTTTGGTTTCTCTCTACATCTTTTTAAAAACAAACTATCACACTTTCCCTGGTGCTGTGTTTACTGTCGTCATGACAACGGGGGCGTGTCTCCTGTAGACAGCTTTTACTGTAAGTTTGTCTCTGCAGAGGCTTATTTTACAGTTGAACTGGAGAAATACAATAATCAGACTGGAGTAGGCGGTAACAGAGACATGTTATTATTAATATAGAATTAATACAAACTGATAAAAGTTCAAATGAACTGTTTAAGACATGATTTAAATCACTAGAACACTTTTAGGAAATGGAAAGCTTCACAGGAGGCATCTGTTGTAGAGTAGAAAAGTAAATAGATCCATACAAAATGTTAAACGTTATCTATGCGTATTTGTTTCTAAAACTGTCTGGTATATATTTTCCCTGTTTACTTCCACCATTCACTCATAATTAGTTTAATCGATAGTGACTTCCTGCATTTGGTCTAAAGTTTGAACTATCTCCAAAATATTATTCATTAATGAACCTTGGTCACTTTCACACACCTGCACTGTTTGGTCCAGACTTTTGGTCTTTCCTGTTTGGTTTGAACCAACTCTTCAGGTGTGAAAGATCCCTAAGTTTTCACTTAAGGCTTAACTTACGTGGCTTCGGTGGCGTTTGCTTGGATAATTATGTTTTGTTGTACACCAGCAGTGAAATTTAGCTTTGTTCCATGTTCAGGGGTTGGTTCAACAAACAGTGGCAGGTATTCCCCTTCTGTGCAGGACGGTACGGCAGGCATCACTGCAAAAGGCAAACTCAGTTTAAATAAGTTATAGTTCCCTCACTAAGACTCAAAAAGACACTGGGCCGTATCTTGTGGAGGCTCAGACCTGGCGATGATCAAGACGGTGGTATATTTGCTATCTTGTGTCTAGGGTTCCAACTTTTTTTTCAGCAGCGTCCCAGTACCATCCCGAAAGCCCGAAAGTAAATGTCAACTGTCCCCATATTTATATAGACAAATGTCTGTCCATTTGTAAGGTTATGAATAAAATCAACTTCTTCTGTGTACAAACAATTTAACTTATTAACAAAGTTTACTTTCCTTACTTACTCTCCAATAAACCAACCTTTGATGGATTTAGACCTGGTTAATTACTTATTTGTGTTTAATGATTAGTTTTTATTACAGGAGGCTTATTGTACATGTCTTTAGTGGTAACCAGAGCACCCAGAAGAAACCTACACAGACACAGGGAGAACATGCAAACTCCTCACAAAAACACCTTGTCCTGCCCGGGAATCGAACCCAGGACATTGTTGCTGTGATGTATGTAGCTTAAAGTGTAACAAAACCCCCGGTCAGAGCCAAACTCCGCCCACTGGAAAAATTAAAAAAATTCTGTAAAAGTGGGCAGAGCCCAGCGGAGACAGAGGGGAGAAACCGAGGGTGGGGCTGAGCCGGGGGCGGGACCTGAAACCCAACAGAGGCAGATTGATTGACAGCTGTGAGAAGCGCAAAGATGGAGAGAAGGGTGTGGTGGGGTCGTGCCAGGGGCATGGGTGGTGAGGCGTTAGTCGAGCCTGCTTACCTCACACAAGAAAACTACAAATAGAAAAATTCAACTGCAGTAACCACCGTTCAACCTGAAGAGGGCAGCAATTAGACGGTTTCGGATAATTTTGGATTACGGATATTGTAAAATTAATATACTTTATACTCAAATGTCAAAACTTTTACTCAAATCAATGAACAGCACTAATAAGGCCCCATTCTTACAGATCATTAACTAAAAAAAAGTTGTGTTAGGGTTTAGTTACTCTTTAAACAAAGAGAGAAGCAGAACACAGAAAACTCAACAGGACACAGCTGATCAGGAGCTTGGGTCTGTGGTTTGGAGCATTGTGAAAATACACTCCACAAATTATTGGTGCAGCTATCATCCACATTCTTCATCTCTGCCTGGAACTCGAGCAAGGTCTGAGACCTGCACAGCTTTTCACACTAACAATGGTCCACAGCTTGTTTTGATCAGTGTCCATTTGATTAAGACCAAAGAGGATGGCTTTACATGACGTGAGGAAAAAAAAAATCCCTGTTTGATTTTTTCTGTCTTTAGTCCACTACCAACTTAAGATAATCTAAAATACAGCAATCTTTTTTCTTTCGTGTTAATATAGAGCATGTCCAGAAAAGTCCCACTGAGATTACAAATCTCTTTTGCAGGGGAGTCCTGGCCCCCCAATGTGTTTATTGGGGGGGAGGAGGCAAGGTGGGTTAAGTGTCTTGCCCAAGGTTACAACGACAGTATGTGGGGGAGAGCGGGATGTTATGATGTTTTGGGATGTTTCGAACCGCCCACCCGCCGGTCGAAGGAAGATATTTGAAACAACCTTTTGTAGAATAATATGCATAATTTTATAAATAAAGTTGGACATGTTTGAAGTTATTTTTGTATTTCTGATTTACAAAAGTCATGTTGGTTTAACGTGGATATAAAATGCAGATCAAGAGCTACACTTGACATATTTCTCTGAAACAGATACTTTCTTTATAACATTTCTATGCCGGCAAGAAGACTGGCACAATTAAGATGATCACACATTAAAATTTTCCTAATAGTCTGCTCATTCCACATTAAAAAGAAGGGCTTAACAATAAATTAAACAAAAGAGAATAGTTATGCATTATAGTCACAGTCCAATTTATCTAAAATAAAAATAATTAATAAAAGTAATAAAGGCCTAATTTAATAATATTAATAATCTGCGCTGCACTAGAAGACTGTGACTAGTTAAAAGCAAAACACCCACAACACATCACAACTTGCGACTGTGGATTACATCAAACTGCAAGAATTATTAGCGACTGTAATAACAGAATCTTGGGTGGATCAAAACATCCAGCCACTGTTGAGTTAGCAGGCCATGCCGTTTTCAGAGCGGGCTTTTCTGTCTACACAAATAATAACTGCTGTACAAACACTACAGTCACCTGAGCATTAAATAGTTAATGTTGCAGTGCAGACCTTCATGTACAATGAAAGGTCATGCTAACTCTAGGTTAGCCATGGGGAAGCTACATCACTCCATTCCTAAACTTCTGTCGGCTCAACCAGACAGCATTGTTATAGCAGCAGGAGATTTTACCACGTCTACTTAAAAATGTGCTGCCAAAATTCTAAAAATGTACATTTTCCGAGAAGAGGAAAGAATACTTTAGACCGAGTGTACTACTGCAATATTTCACCAGCATACAAAGCCAGCTTAACTTGTGCAATAACACAGTACTACTGACTGCATATCTTAGAAAGTATTATTTTTGTCCTATTTATGCTCTTTTACTATATGTCTTTGGCTGTTTCTAAAGTTAACTGTATGTATTATGGGTATAATTTTTATAACTTTTTCAATGTGTTTTGTGATTTTTTTACCTAACATCCAGAAGAGCTGCTAAACTATATTTCATTGTTCTCTTCTATTCTACATAAATCCAGTCTCTTTATACCTGCACCATCTTTGCCGTGAAAATTGAAAAAGTAGATTTGAACACGCCCCTCAATGAGCTTCCGTCTCCGCCAGATACCTGCGTTTTGATCAGGAAGATCCGGCCCAATTGACTTTTTTGGCCAGAGTTATTCTGTAACTGTTCCGGTTAATCCCCTCGTGCATGAACTTACAAATTAAAGCAAACTGAAAAGGTACAAGGCCAATGGATGAGGAGGAGTATCTTGCTTCATTTTTCCCATTGCTTTGCATCAGGATGTACTCTGCTCTGGGGAAGTCCTCCATCATCAGCTCCACAGCGTACAGACCTTCACTAGTGCTGTTGGATGGGTAAAATACTGAAGAACAATCCTGTAAAAGAATTAGATTGGGTTAGTTCACATCGACTGTGTAGAGTCATTAAAGCGTGAGGTGTTACTTACAAAAGAGACGTAGAGATCAGGTGGTGGTGTACACGGGTCACACTCATTAAGGTCTTTCCTTGCATTTCTGCATTTAACAAAGTCCCCATCAGGGTCATAGGTCAATGGAGAAATTGTTCTCAGACAGTTTGAAGGAATTCTAAAATAATGACAGAAATATTGGACAAAACAAGTTTGTGGTTAGGAAAAAGAGAGCATACCATATTTTCAAACTGGCAACAGTTCTAAAGATATGACACACACAAACTGAAAAAGTTGTATGCTTGCTTTTTTTGAATTAATGTTTTATATTTTTTATTTGCACAAACAACAGCAGTCTTTCCTTCCCAAACAGTTTGCACATACCTCTGCGATGTGCTTAATTAAACATGCTATTTTAGCTCCTGCAGTCTTGATAAACCAGTTGGTGCTAAATTCGGTTTGTGCACTCTGGAGAAAACGCCCCAGATTTTAAAGACATTAGTTGGGCCATGACTTTAACAGTGAGGCTTCTTACTGGAGAGGAGACATGATGGTGGCCTGTGGTGGTCTGTTGGCTTGTCCTGTGTCGGAGCGGTTCCTTAGATCCACCAAAGTTAAGGCTCTGATTAAAGGATCATCATTGAAAGCGTTGGACCAAGTCTCAAGGCTCCAGTTCATCCTGAAAACACATAACTGTAGTTCTGAGTTCTGTCTCTTGTATCCTTATACACAGAGCAGACATGACTTACGATAACTGAAACGGTGCATTTGAAAGAAGCTGTAGAGTCCGTTTGGTTTCAGTCTGACAAAAGGTTCCTACTTCAGAATCTTTATCCACAATATCTGTTGTTTGTCCGATCTCAGTTCCACAGTCTCCACTGAGGCAGTCCCAGGTGTATGAGCCTGTTTCACACGCTCCTGTAGTTACCTTATAACGAAGTTCAACCTGCAGCAAATCAACAACAGAGTGGACAGGAGTGAGCATGAATCAATGCTTAGATTTGGATTTAGTACATCTTCCTTTCCATCAAGGATAAATTCACCAGTGACCACTTGAGGAGCCGCAGCAAGAAAAGATAAAACCAATCCAAAACAACCTCCAAAATTTTCAGGTTCTGTAAAAAATCATCAAAATATGTTTGAAAACTACATTTCAGGAATTTATTTAGAAAATGTACAAACCGTATAAGAACCATTTGTGGCACTGTTTTTGGGATAATAAGTCATCTCCGTCCCGTAGAATGACAACGCCTGGGAACTTCCAACAAACAGCAGCAACAACCAGAGAGCCATCGTCTCTAAGATGTCTTTACACCAGGACTGAGAATCACAGACAGACAGACAGCCTTTAATGCTCTATAATAATGTAACAATGGTATGAAAACAATGGGACCAGATAACCGTCTGCAACAGGTTCGTCAACTGTGACTGTGGTTAGTTCTTTTCAGCTCATTTTGAACAAAGAACATTCTCAGGATTTTTTAGACAATTACTTGTTTTCATTGCTCTATGACCCATGATAAAGATGGTTGTTAAGATCAAGGTTTGTGCAAAAATGTCATTTAGGTCAAATCCTACTTTGTGGACAGACAACCAGAAAATAGGTTCTCTATTAATTCTAAAGCAGAGGGACTGGGACAGTTCAGTACCAGTTAAACTATATACTCTGGTGTTTATTATAAGCACAGTATATTTATGTGCACTTAGATCCAAAGTCCATATTTGCTTGGAACCGTCATGTCTTCCTTCTCCTTGTCACAACAAATAACTGTAAAACCACTATTAAGTCCTGGTTTTACACAGTTTCTGTTCTTCTTTAACAAAAAACAATTTTCCACTCAATAAAATGGCCAATAAAATGTTAAAAAGGCATGTGTTCCAAAGTGTACTCAGAGATAAACGGCTGATTGATAAACCAAGGTTATTTACTATTTTACTTGGTAGGTATTTATTTTTCAAGATGGCGCTGTGAGAGCAGTAACAGCCTCTCTGCCCTCTCTTTTCTTCTTTTTAGTTTTTTTTATTGTTTCATGGTCCGTTTTTCTGGTTTTCCTTAATGTAGTCAACTTGTGTTGCATTTCTGCAACATTATTACCTTCACATTTGGTTTTCTACTGTTTTTTAACCTTTTTGGAAATTTGTCAGGGGACCCCCTCAGCTTCACCTTCGGCCACATTGTTTACACAAAAAATCAGCTGCTAGTGCTTAGCGGCACTGCTCGTCTCTACCTGGAGAAGCCGGAGATTGGACTGGTGAGGCCCGTGAGAGGCTGAGGGACTGTATCCAGACCACTGACTGGGAAACACTCTGCAGTTCTCATGGACAGGGCGGCCTGACACACTGTATCACAGACACTATCAGCTTCAGTCTGGAGAACACTGTGCCAACCCGGGGGGTGCGGTGCCTCCAACAACAAGCCCTGGGTGACCCCTGAGCTTAAAGCCCTGCTGAAATAGAAGAAGAGTGCTTTTCTATCAGAGAACAGAGAGGAGCAGAAGAGAGTTCAGCACAAACTCAACAAGATCAGTCGTGCCAAGAACTCTTACAAGAAGAAGCTGGCGGAGCGGCTGAAGCAACATCAGGGACTTGTGGAGAGGTCTCCAGGCCATCTCAGGTCATGGACAGAGAGGGGCCCGAGGGACAGCGGACGGAGGTTTCCTACTGTCAGAAACTTAGTATCCGCCTACCGCAAGATTTGTTTTATTTTTTGTATTTTCTCCCTCCTTTACTTTGTAAATATGTTTATAATAACATAATAATAATATAATATAAAGTTATTTGTTTCATATTTTATTCTATTTTTTTTTGCTATGAGATTGTATTTATTCTATTGCACAACCTTCTTTCACTTCTTGCACTTTACCTGTTTCTAAGAGCTGCTGGAGGACTTAGCCCTCTGTGGGATCAATAAGTCTTATATCTTACCTTATCGTTTGTAGATCCACCTTCAGCAACAATAACTGGAGGAATTTTTGCCGAGGTGAACTTATCCTCTTACATTTCATCAAGAAGGGCCATTCAACTGCCAACTTTAATTTATTGTTTGTTATTCTAAAATTGAGGTTGTATTTTCCTCATACTAAAAACCTGTTATGATGAAATAATTTTTTATTATTTTCTTTGGCGTTAATTTCTGTATTTTCAAATAACAACATTCCTGTGGCCCAGTCAGTGAGTCACAGACGATCGACAATAAAAGTAGGCGTTTCACGCTGCCCTCTTGAATTCATTCCAAAATGTTTTTAAAAAAAAACAAAAGATAATGTGTTTACGATGTGTCATTCGACCGGATGAGCAGGTTTGGTGAAGTATTTGCTTTTGCTTTTGTTTTTGACACTATTGCAGAGGCAACTCTTACATAAGTTTGCCCTGATACTAAATCTTAGATACATCACAGATCTACACATGTTTGAGGGACAAGGACAAGACTCAAGCCTGGACTTAAGTACAAATAATCCGTGGGTTATTGAAGTATAAAGCTTAAACCGGGACTAAACCCAAGACTAAAGAAGAAAAAATCTGGTATCAACCAAATCTAATTATTTACTTCAATCAACAGATAAACCCAGACCATAACCAAGATTAAAGATAGGACTTAAATCCCCTCAAAAAATCAAAACTCAAACCCAAGACTAAACCAGCACTAAACCTGGACTAAACCTTGGTCAAAACCCAGACAAAAACTGCAGCAGACGGTGAAAAGTCAAGACTTAAACTGAATCCAGGTTAAAGTTGGTGCTACAACACTTTGAAAAGAGGATAAAATAGAATTAATAAACCAGGATTAGACCCAGGAATAAATTGAATTAGAAGACTTAAATCAAACTCTAATGGACAAAAGCTATTGGTAACTAAAGTGATATATGCTGTGTTGTTTTTTTTTTTTTTTTCTTCATTGGGTGCCTTCAAAAGTAAAAGACCAGAAGCTTTTGGAGCAAACAAAGCTTCTCTTTTCTGAGCAGCTGATGTCTCTCCACTCACCGTCCACTGAAAAACCAGGACGATACTGTAATAGATTTAAATGTATTTATATCATGTATAGTTAAAGGTTTTACAGGTCTCTACGCAGCTGCCTTCTGGTTCACAGTAGCTCATCTCAAAAGAGGAGACACTTAGAGAGTTTTCAAAGTCAAACTCAGACCCATCAGTGTTTTATAATGAGCCCTGAGAAAACAGTTAGGAACAGAAAGGCTTTTTAACAAGAATGTATCAGAGAACAAACAATCGCAGCTCCTGAAGGGGGCGCTGTCAGAGATCTGCTGTAGATCTGTTTGGACCGTTCCAGCTCCTGTGGCTCCTGTAACTGTTTGTTTTGTTCTCAATAAAGAGTGTTTAGCACCTGAGCTGTGTAATGACTGGAATATTTTTTTAAACAATAGAATTTAATGAATTTGTAATGACCTACAATCTTACAAATATCCATCTTGAACTGCTCCAAGCAATGTATTTACACTGTGTGGCGGCACAGCACCCCTGCCTCACAGCAAGAAGGTTCTGGGTTCGATTCCCATCCAGGGCAGGGCCTTTCTGTGTGGAGTTTGTATGTTCTCCCTGTGTCTGCGTAGGTTTCCTCCGGGTACTCCGGTTTCCCCCACCACCAAAAACATGTACAATAGTCCCCCCTACACACACATAGGGCCAGGACTCCCCTGCAAAAGAGATTTGTAATCTCAGTGGGACTATCCTGGTTAGATAAAGGTTAAATTAAAAAAAATAAAAATAAATAAACATATTTCAGGTTTGGGCCTGTTTTATGTTTAAAAATGTAGCAAACCTATTACATAAACAAAATAAAGCGATTGTTTCTGATTGGATAAAACTGTGGTTGATAAATCCAATCACCTCCAGGTTTTCATTAAAGCTACCTCCCTTTTTGCAAACCCTTTATAATACAAATACTTAAGTCCATACGAAACAGTAACAAAACTGGTTGAGACTATTTAATGTGGTTTGTTAAATTTTCTGCATCTGGTTCATGTTTCTGGGCCATAGACATTTACTGTATGTTTGACTCAAAATACACTGAATGTCAAATAGACCTTTAAAAAAAGGACCAGTCTTTGAATCTGTAGTATTATGTCATTGTGATGAAACAGTGTTTACCCCAGATCTGACCGCTCCGATCTAGCCCCCGACCGGTTTCCCGTGGCTCATCAGAATCCCACATTTGACCGTTGTGTTCTCCTCGTTGTTGTGAATGGACACCAGGCTGGAGTTGTGGCTCTCACAGTGGCTCTAAAACCAACAAGAGTCCGGGTCAAGACCCAGAGGGAACGCCTCAGGTCGGTGTGTGGACTCTGTGTGTTACCTGTGCTTCGTTAAAAGGCAGAGCAAAGCTGAAGTGTTCGGAACAAAGGTTGCCACTGGTTTGATACCAATCTACGCCACATGTCTCGAGTTGTTCCTTCACACAATTCTGTTTCTTGAGATAATCTGATGAAACATGACAAGTGTTACAAAAGGGTTCTTCATTCAAACTTTTCAGTTTATTTTCATTGTGTTATTATATTAGTCTGTAAATATGCTTTGTGAAAGGCAGAAATGCTCAACATCTCACCTGTAGACTATACAGTATATAGTCACAGTGTAATACGTATGTTACACCACTGGGTGGCAGTAGTGGTGATAGAAGGTCAATGATAATAGGCACTTACAATCACAGTCGACGTGGAAGCCATTACTCATGGATGCTGTATTATTTTGTGTTACAGAATAAATCATTTGGATTCCTCTGTCGGGTGTAACACATGTTTCAAGTTTTCCTGTCTTTTAATCTATCAATGAAAAAAAAAAAAGAAATAAATGTAATTCCCTTCTTTTATTTTGAAACCAAAAATAAAATTATTCATTTTGTTGAGCCTAGTAAAAAACATTCTCACTTTCAACTGCAGAAAGATAAAGGCTTGACATTCCTTAAGAGGGACACTAGATGGCACTATAAGTGACTTGTGCCAGACCCTTGTAGGACATTTAAACTCATCATTGCTCCACAAACCAAGTCTTTACCTGGTCTGAGCAACTAATTAATTTGAAATAAGTTCATCCTGAAGTCCCTTTGTCCACTAAGATTTCTTAAAAACAAATATGATTATGTTTTCTTTGCAATTCTTTTTTTTTAGCAGCCATAAACCATAAGCCATAAACTTTATATGACTGTTATAATAATTTCCTATTGTTTATATAGTTTATAATTACTGGGTGCTCATAGTTCTCTTTAGGTCATGTCAAATCTGTTTATGTCATGTCCTTCATGTTGATCCAAGCAGGAACTAGACATGACTAGACGTAGACATAACTTGCCACAGGTGGACTTCTGCACCTGGAGCTTGTTCTGAAGAAGGGTGTATGAAAGATACACTTTTCACAAGATATAAAATCTAATGTATTGTTTTCTTCTCTAAGCAAACCTTACCCTGTACCACGTGTGACATGTTTGTACTTTGCTTCATTCTTGCAAGAATTCAAACGGCCCATTGCTTTTTTAAATTATACTCTGTCTACGTGTCTCTCTGGATAATATAAGGATAAAGAACAGACACTTATTTCCTGGAGGAGAAGCATTTTTACCAGTAATTTCTTTAGAAGGACAGACAGTGTACCATTGCTGTCACATGATGAGAACACTGACGTTCTCTGAGTCTTGTTTAAACATCCACTGAGTCGTCATTTCTTTAACAGTCAAACGTTCCTAAACATTGCTGTTGAGCGATAAGGGGGTCCCAGACAGTGGGGCAGGTTACACTGGTGATCACGTTCTGGAGCCTCGCGGTCATTTTCTGTGTTGTACATTAGTGCTCAGGCCCTGCTGAGGCTCGGGGAAGTGTGAGGGAAAAATGAAAAAATGGACATTACAGCATTGTCCCCCCCAAAAATAAACTATAAACTTGAAACTAGGTTTTTGAATGTTTTTATTTTTTAACCTATAATGCAGTTTGAGACAAAACAGTTCAGTGAGTTCTAGTAAAGCCTCTGATGTCCACCAGGTGGTGCTCTCAGCTGCCCTTTGTTTTGTGCTCTTCTATTTTCATCCAGATGTGGCCAGGATTTTGAGGGAAAGTAATTACTCCTAAACAAATTCTTGAAAACAAATTCTATATTCTTTAGTTTCAACAAAAAATAAATAAATAAAGAAAATAATAAAAAATACAATAAGTTTTAACTTTTTTTTTACAGTACAGTTTTTATTACAGAATATTCACAGTGACTGTCACTGAGGTTAGTGTAATAAGAGAATGGGAAAGATGTGGGGTGAAAAGGGGAAAAAGAGGAGAAGGGGTGTGGTCCAGGTTTAAGGAGGTCTATGTGGGGCCAGACTGATCCTCTCCAGTGGCTCCTGAAGGTCCTGGCCCTCGGTTAACGCAGACACAGGAGACACTTTATTATGTGCATTTTGTAACACTTTATAATAACTACCAGTAAAGCATTGATATTTTTTATAATAACAATAACAATAAAGAGTGTAAGTCATTTTCACTTTGGACACTAGATGGCAGTGATGTGTTGCAGGAACCGTGTGAGCCGTATGACTCAATAGTCAGGATTTATTTCTAAGCTGCCAACAAACATCACACAAACATTATGCTCTATTCTGCGTAAATGCCCATCTCTGTTCACTACTTATCACGATGCGTTATGGGAAACTGTGTGTGCACTACAGACACCAAGACAAAATGGAGTGAACAGTATTTAGTGCCAAAAGTAAGGAGTAATAAACAAGCCCTTTAGGAAAAGTTTAACCGAGGATGAGTGAAGACGAGTCAATGAGACACGATGAGTCTTAGGCAGAGTTCCCACTCTTTCATAAACATCAGATTAAAGGAACCTGACCTTTTGACCTCTTACAGCACTACAGTCACTTACACTTACTTGAAAAGTTTCAGAGTAATAATGATGTTAATAATGAGTTTCTGAATGTGTAGGTTTCTAAATTTAAACCAGTTACAGCAGTTGTCTTCAAAGAAATTGCATTAAATCCAATGAAGTCAGTGGATTACTGGTAATGTTCAAGTACAAAATCTTAAATATTGATTAAAAAAACACATTTTCTGGCATTAAACTGTCTGCATACGACCCACGACCCCAAACCCCACTAAGCAGAAGAAAATCAAAGAAGTCAGTTTGGCATTAAATCTGGAACAGTCCAAATATCTGCAAAAAAAATTAAAAAATACTTAACTTTTACAAAGATCTAAGAAAGAAGGGGTCAAATACATAAACATACAAAAAACTTTAAGCACAAGATTACTATTGTGTGAAAGTATGTTTTATATTCCAGTTGCCTGAGCACACATCATGGGTAAGGTTTAACAAACTAAGCTGCTGTGGCACGTGGAGGAAATGTGAAGAAAAACATCTGAAACTCTGTGTCTCTAAACAGTTGGCGCTTCAAAGAGGGGTTTGACGATTGTAAAGACACTGTGCTGCAAACTAACATAAAGCATAAAACATAAACCAACAGAAAACAGAAAGTGCGCTATGTTATTTTGTTGGTGGCTGTACCTTTAGACGGATGAATCAGATGTGTCAGTTTTCTGTCGAGAAAAGGAAGCTGTGGTGAACTCTTCATTGTTGTCAGATCAGAGGCGATCGTAAATCAGGACCGATGTAGGAGCAGTGCTGTAGGATCTGCCACGGGTCAGGGACTCTGGAGAAACAAAGTCCCTGGTGCCTGGAACACAGACGGACAACATGAAGTTATGATTAACTCACTTTATCCAACATAAACCCTTAATCCTCTCTAGTAACTGTTCAATCAGAGGGTGTCTGGTTTAAAATCACAATGGAAGATCCTTTTTGAGTGAAGATCTATGAGTCCATCCATCCCCTTCTTCACCATAACCTACAGCAGAAAACTGGGATTTAATAAACTTTTTTCTCTTCAAATCCAATCAAAACCTGTTCAAATCCTGATAAAACCTGTTCAAATCCAATTAAAACCTGTTCAAATCCAATTGAATCCTTTTCAACTTTAACTAAAACCTTTTCAAATTAAAATAATTTTTTTTATATCCAATTCAAACTTCTTCAAATCCAACTAAAACCCGTTCAAATCTTTCAAAAACCTCTTCAAATCCAGCTAAAACTCACTTCAATTCAAACTTCTTCAGGTCCTATTAAAACTTTTTAAAATCCTGCTCTCTTCAAATGTGACCCTCTTTACAAATAGTTGGACTTCCCTGATTTAGGAGAAATATATCTATTTCTGCACACGTTCCTGTAGAGCAGGGGACAGGGGTTTGTAAAAGAGAATGTGGTGTAATCAAAATGACTTCCTCTCGTGGTCTAGACATGTGTGTAAAGGTAAATATGTGAATGAAATGTCTCAGAGTGAATAAATGTGAGTGTACGCCTCTTTATGAATGAATAAACGTAACATGGTTATTGGTTATTCTCGCCCTGATCTGTATCTACAGTCTGAGCTGATCACGTGACAAAAGCACTGACAGTAAACTTCTTAAACACATACACCCTTTTTTTACACAAAAGGTTTGTAGATGTGTTTTTGTTTATGATAAGTGCTTTATTGTGCTCTAATTCTAAATTAATCAACGTGGAAGTGTGAGACCAAATTTTAATCGCTGCAAAAAGAAAATAAACTTTGTGTACAACATCTAAGATTAAAAGGATTTAAATCCATTTAGCGGAAAGGGTTTTGTGGTCATGACTCTTGAGATGAATCATAGGAAAAGGAAGTGAACGTCTTCCTCTGACAAAGTGAACGTCTCTCTTTCCTCTCATCTGCATTAAAGCTGCAAAAAAAACAACACACAAACAAAATAACAACCTGTTCAAACTGGATTTGAGCAGGTTAAACATTAAGAAGTTAAACATTAACATAAATAAAATAGAATAAATAGAACGTTTTATTAAAAAAACGAGCTAATGTTTTAGTCGTTATCGTCTTTGACTTGAGTCTTGTCTGAACAAGTCCCTGTCACAGAAATAAGACTCAAACAGGACTGTTCGTTTACAACATATTAACTTATACTGTCAGCAGTGTTATGCATTAGTGAATAAATAGTTCTGTAAATACAAGACTGTGACAAGGGTTAGGAGTCGAGACAAGAGTTAGGGGTCGAGACAAGGGTTAGGGGTCAAGACAAGGGTTAGGGGTCGAGACAAGGTTTAGGAGTCAAGTCAAGGGTTAGGGGTCGAGCTGGGATTGGGCCTAAATGACTTCACGAGACTTAACGCTGCTCTGAACTCACATCTGTCACTTCTGAATTCTTCTGTTCTCTTAAGTTGATCAGATGTGTGTTAACCCTGTTGTGTTTTTCTTGGAACAGTTGCGGGCTCATTAAAGAGAATATCACGAGTGATTTTGTTAATCATTTGTGAAAAGGTGCTGGTTTTATGAATCAGCTTGACTCATCAGGACTCGACAGGAAAAGTGTAATTCACGTTTGACCGCAGCAGTTTGTGTTTTGTTTTCTTTAAAGGTTTCCATGGTGACATAAACCGGTGCTGCAGGTCCACTCCGGGATTTTTACATTGACCCACCTTTTGGATTTATAGTAAAGCAATACCTCCTTAATAGATATAACGTATTTAGAGATTAAGTACATGTTTTAGTGTCTGTTTGTTCAGCTGACCTTTAACATCTAGGTTTACAGATAACCTAAGTAACACAAGGGCCTTTTGATTAAAGCTTAAACCGAACAGGAGTACGATATATTGAAAGGTTAAAGGGCGATGTTGAGGACAGTGTGTTTGTCAGTGTCAGATATAACATTACAGCCCCAGCTCACTCCCATATGATCATTTAACAGCTGTACGTGTCTGCGCTTGTGTGTGGCATTCATGAGCGTGGGAGACATCTGTACTTCCTCATGTCTCTTTCCGAAAGTGTGAGAGTAAGCGTGTTTTTGTTTTTGAACAGAAATCTCTCTCGTGTAAAAAAAGGTTTGGACATTCCTTGTAGAAGCTAAATACAGAATTATTAAACACTGTCGTACATCTGGGGGTTGTTCTGCTAACATTAGTTGTTTTACTCCAGTATTCTGGATAAGTTTGTGTCTGTTTTTACTGATAACTGTTAAACCAAAGCAGAACAGACGCTCTTTTACCTCAAACAAGATCATCATTAGGAATTCTGTTTCAGGTCAAGCTGAGGGACTGGGACAGTGTAATAATCTTTTTTCCTTGATGACTCTAAATGCCTCCTGACGGTGAAATGGTTTGAGGGATGTTTGGGTTTTTGCACACACCTCCCAATGCGAAAGTTTTTCTTTCTTAGAGATTTTTCATTGTTGCACAAACCTTTGAATGAGCAGGACGTACGTTTTAAAGCTGAAGCTGAATCTGCTCGAGACAAGGATATTTATTGGACATGAATCACCTTTTGGCTTTTCTTCTGCTGGGCTTTAAAGGTAACTGCTCTTTTAAATTGTTAATTGTGTGGTTGTATTTAAAAGACACTCCTCATAGACCTGTGTGGTTCCAACATGGGCTTTAACTCCTTAAAGAAGCGTTTTGGTTTGTTTTGAAATGTAATCAAGGTAAATCATTTTCTGGCAGATGCAAAAAGTATGAGGTGAGGTTTGGGAATGGGCATTGAAAAGTGCTTGAAAAGTCCTTTAAACTTAAACAATAACCTGAACTCTAAAGTGCTTGCAAATGTTATCATACCACAGTATAATAAAGCCTGGAAAGGGTTTAAAAAGTCTTTGAACTTGAAAGTTTACCTCAAAGACTAATTGTTTTTTCAGTATGTGTCAACGTTTTGTGGTAAAATCAGGAAATGGACCTTGGAAGTGCTTAAATTTAAGGTTAAGTTAAAAATTACCAATATGTAATTTAATTCTGATCTGTGTGAAACCTGGAAATGGTGGGCTTGAAAGAGCTTGAAAGGTCCTTGAGTTCAGAGTGGTTAAATGTATGGTCAGTTTAAATGCATAAGGAGTGAAAGTTGTAAGATGAGGTTTGGAAATGGGCCTTGAACTTATGTATTTAGTTCTTGAAAAAAGGGTAATGTTCTCATGAGAAATGTGGGACAAAGTGTGAGACTTGGGTTCATTTCTATTTCAGTGTCAAAGTTCCTAAAAGCCTAAAATAAAGTTCAGAATGGTTGAATTGAAAGTGCTCATTGGCGGGACATATCTGTCTGAGTAATGTTAGCTTTAAGTCACAAGTTGAACAGCTGATATTTGTTCCTCAAATAACGTCCCTGATTTGAGATCATGCCCCTCCCCCTCCTCTTCCTCAGGAGCCATGTTTCTATCGTTTACCTGGATCTTCACCTGCTCAGGAGCTCATAAGCCACATTAGTGTACGTTACCGTCAACAATTACTAGAAAGTTAAATAGCTTTGAAACTAAAAACACAACTGAAACTAACCTAATCCAGTTTCAAAAGTTTAGTCAAGGTTTAGTCTAACTTTTGGGATTGTTTAGTCCCTGATTTATTTTTGGTTTGTGTTTTTTACAACAAATCTCTGCATTAAATAAAGCTGTATATTTAGCTCTTGATACTAGTTTCATTTCCAGTGGCCCCGAGGGAAATGGAGCCACTTGTTGAAGAATGCATTTCTCGTTTGTCATTTATGACGGACTGAACTGAACCTGATCCGTGAAGCCAAAACATCTGACGGCTCAGATTCATTCAATAAATTAACAACAAAAACTTCTGCAGCAGAAAGTGTTTTGTGTTTTTATCAAATTAAAAACTGTAAAATATGTAAAACCAACAAACACTGGGTTTTTTTCCGTCTCAAACCTGTTTCAAGTGTGATTTGTGTGAGTTTAGACCTGGTTTAGACCTGGGTTAGACCTGGTTAGACCTGGTTTAGACCTGGTTTAGACCTGGTTTAGACCTGGTTTAGACCTAGTTTAGACCTGGTTTAGACCTGGGTTAGACCTGGTTTAGACCTGGTTTAGACCTAGTTTAGACCTGGTTTAGACCTGGTTTAGACCTGGTTTAGACCTGGTTTAGACCTGGGTTAGACCTGGTTTAGACCTGGTTTAGACCTAGTTTAGACCTGGTTTAGACCTGGTTTAGACCTAGTTTAGACCTGGTTTAGACCTGGTTTAGACCTGGGTTAGACCTGGTTTAGACCTGGTTTAGACCTGGGTTAGACCTGGTTTAGACCTGGTTTAGACCTAGTTTAGACCTGGTTTAGACCTGGTTTAGACCTGGTTTAGACCTGGGTTAGACCTGGGTTAGACTTGGTTTAGACCTGGTTTAGACTTGGTTTAGACCTGGTTTAGACCTGGTTTAGACCTGGTTTAGTCCTGGTTTAGACCTGGTTTAGACCTGGTTTAGACCTGGGTTAGACCTGGTTTAGACCTGGGTTAGACCTGGTTTAGACCTGGTTTAGACCTGGTTTAGACCTGGGTTAGACCTGGATTAGATCTGGTTTAGACCTGGATTAGACCTGTGTTACATTTACATTTATTCATTTATTCATTTATTCATTTAGCTGACGCTTTTATCCAAAGCGACTTACATTGTTCTAATGTAATCTCCAGTGTTACAGTCACTGGAGGCAAGGTGGGTTAAGTGTCTTGCCCAAGGACACAACGACAGTATGAGCTGTGGGGAGAGCGGGAATCGAACCGCCTACCTTCCGGTTGAAAGACAACCGCTCTACCCACTGAGCTACTGCCGCCCTACTGCCGTGTTAGACCTGGATTAGACCTGGTTTAGACCTGGTTTAGACCTGGGTTAGACCTGGGTTAGACCTGGTTTAGACCTAGTTTAGACCTGGGTTAGACCTGGTTTAGACCTAGTTTAGACCTGGGTTAGACCTGGTTTAGACCTAGTTTAGACCTGGATTAGACCTGGTTTAGACCTGGGTCAGACCTGGGTTAGACCTGGTTTAGACCTGGTTTAGACCTGGGTTAGACCTGGTTTAGTCCTGGTTTAGACCTGGATTAGACCTGGTTTAGACCTAGTTTAGACCTGGATTAGACCTGTGTTAGACCTGGATTAGACCTGGTTTAGACCTGGGTTAGACCTGGGTTAGACCTGGTTTAGACCTAGTTTAGACCTGGAATAGACCTGTGTTAGACCTGGATTAGACCTGGTTTAGACCTGGTTTAGACCTGGGTTAGACCTGGTTTAGACCTAGTTTAGACCTGGATTAGACCTGTGTTAGACCTGGATTAGACCTGGTTTAGACCAGGTTTAGACCTGGGTTAGACCTGGGTTAGACCTGGTTTAGACCTAGTTTAGACCTGGATTAGACCTGTGTTAGACCTGGATTAGACCTGGTTTAGACCTGCGTTAGACCTGGGTTAGACCTGGTTTAGACCTGGTTTAGACCTGGGTTAGACCTGGGTTAGACCTGGGTAAGACCTGGTTTAGACCTAGTTTAGACCTGGGTTAGACCTGGTTTAGACCTGGTTTAGACCTGGGTTAGACCTGGTTTAGACCTGGGTTAGACCTGGTTTAGACCTGGGTTAGACTTGGGTTAGACTTGGTTTAGACCTGGTTTAGACCTGGGTTAGACCTGGTTTAGTCCTGGGTCAGACCTGGGTTAGACCTGGTTTAGACCTGGGTCAGACCTGGGTCAGACCTGGTTTAGACCTGGATTAGACCTGGTTTAGACCTAGTATAGACCTGGATTAGACCTGTGTTAGACCTGGATTAGACCTGGTTTAGACCTGGTTTAGACCTGGGTTAGACCTGGGTTAGACCTGGTTTAGACCTGGTTTAGACCTGGTTTAGACCTGGGTTAGACCTGGTTTAGACCTGGTTTAGACCTGGTGTAGACCTGGTTTAGACCTGGGTTAGACCTGGTTTAGACCTGGTGTAGACCTGGTGTAGACCTGGTTTAGACCTGGGTTAGACCTGGGTTAGACCTGGTTTAGACCTGGTGTAGACCTGGTTTAGACCTGGGTTAGACCTGGTTTAGACCTGGTTTAGACCTGGTTTAGACCTGGGTTAGACCTGGGTTAGACCTGGGTTAGACCTGGTTTAGACCTAGTTTAGACCTGGATTAGACCTGTGTTAGACCTGGATTAGACCTGGTTTAGACCTGGTTTAGACCTGCGTTAGACCTGGTTTAGACCTAGTTTAGTCCTGGATTAGACCTGGTTTAGACCTGGTTTAGACCTGGTTTAGACCTGGATTAGACCTGGTTTAGACCTGGTTTAGACCTGGGTTAGACCTGGGTTAGACCTGGTTTAGACCTAGTTTAGACCTGGATTAGTCCTGTGTTAGACCTGGGTTAGACCTGGTTTAGACCTGGATTAGACCTGGTTTAGACCTGGGTTAGACTTGTGTTAGACCTGGGTTAGACCTGGTTTAGACCTGGGTTAGACCTGGGTAAGACCTGGTTTAGACCTGGTTTAGACCTGGGTCAGACCTGGGTTAGACCTGGTTTAGACCTCGGTCAGACCTGGGTTAGACCTGGTTTAGACCTGTGTTAGACCTGTGTTAGACCTGGTTTAGACCTGGTTTAGACCTAGTTTAGACCTGGATTAGACCTGGTTTAGACCTGGTTTAGACCTAGTTTAGTCCTGGATTAGACTTGGATTAGACCTGGTTTAGACCTGGTTTAGACCTGGTTTAGACCTGGGTTAGACCTGGTTTAGTCCTGGGTCAGACCTGGGTTAGACCTGGTTTAGACCTGGGTCAGACCTGGTTTAGACCTAGTTTAGACCTGGATTAGACCTGTGTTAGACCTGGATTAGACCTGGTTTAGACCTGGTTTAGACCTGGGTTAGACCTGAGTTAGACATGGGTTAGACCTGGTTTAGACCTGGTTTAGACCTGGTTTAGACCTGGGTTAGACCTGGTTTAGACCTGGTTTAGACCTGGTGTAGACCTGGTTTAGACCTGGGTTAGACCTGGGTTAGACCTGGTTTAGACCTGGTGTAGACCTGGTTTAGACCTGGGTTAGACCTGGTTTAGACCTGGATTAGACCTGTGTTAGACCTGGATTAGACCTGGTTTAGACCTGGTTTAGACCTGGGTTAGACCTGGGTTAGACCTGGTTTAGACCTGGTTTAGACCTGGTTTAGACCTGGGTTAGACCTGGTTTAGACCTGGTTTAGACCTGGTGTAGACCTGGTTTAGACCTGGGTTAGACCTGGGTTAGACCTGGGTTAGACCTGGTTTAGACCTGGTGTAGACCTGGTGTAGACCTGGTTTAGACCTGGGTTAGACCTGGTTTAGACCTGGTGTAGACCTGGTTTAGACC
The DNA here is from genome assembly GCA_024416835.2 of Perccottus glenii. Lineage (NCBI taxonomy): Eukaryota > Metazoa > Chordata > Actinopteri > Gobiiformes > Odontobutidae > Perccottus > Perccottus glenii. The sequence continues at coordinate 2,135,403 of CM044546.2, read as the reverse complement.
TGGGTTAGACCTGGTTTAGACCTGGTTTAGACCTGGTTTAGACCTGGGTTAGACCTGGGTTAGACCTGGTTTAGACCTAGTTTAGACCTGGATTAGACCTGGGTTAGACCTGGATTAGACCTGGTTTAGACCTGGTTTAGACCTGCGTTAGACCTGGTTTAGACCTAGTTTAGACCTGGATTAGACTTGGATTAGACCTGGTTTAGACCTGGTTTAGACCTGGATTAGACCTGGTTTAGACCTGGTTTAGACCTGGGTTAGACCTGTGTCAGACCTGTGTTAGACCTGGTGTAGACCTGGTTTAGACCTGGGTTAGACCTGGTTTAGACCTGGTTTAGACCTGGTGTAGACCTGGTTTAGACCTGGGTCAGACCTGGTTTAGACCTGGGTTAGACCTGGTTTAGTCCTGGTTTAGACCTGGATTAGACCTGGTTTAGACCTAGTTTAGACCTGGATTAGACCTGTGTTAGACCTGGATTAGACCTGGTTTAGACCTGGTTTAGACCTGGGTTAGACCTGGTTTAGACCTGGTTTAGACCTGGTTTAGACCTGGGTTAGACCTGGTTTAGACCTGGTTTAGACCTGGTTTAGACCTGGTGTAGACCTGGTTTAGACCTGGGTTAGACCTGGGTTAGACCTGGTTTAGACCTGGTGTAGACCTGGTTTAGACCTGGGTTAGACCTGGTTTAGACCTGGTTTAGACCTGGGTTAGACCTGGGTTAGACCTGGTTTAGACCTGGTGTAGACCTGGTTTAGACCTGGGTTAGACCTGGATTAGACCTGGTTTAGACCTGGTTTAGACCTGGGTTAGACCTGGGTTAGACCTGTGTTAGACCTGGGTTAGACCTGGTTTAGTCCTGGTTTAGACCTGGATTAGACCTGGTTTAGACCTGGTTTATACCTGGGTTAGACCTGTGTTAGACCTGGTGTAGACCTGGTTTAGACCTGGGTTAGAAATGGTTTAGACCTGGGTTAGACCTGGTTTAGACCTGGGTCAGACCTGGGTTAGACCTGGTTTAGACCTGGTTTATACCTGGGTTAGACCTGTGTTAGACCTGTGTTAGACGTGGTGTAGACCTGGTTTAGACCTGGGTTAGACCTGGTTTAGACCTGGGTTAGACCTGGGTCAGACATGGGTTAGACCTGGTTTAGACCTGGGTCAGACCTGGGTCAGACCTGGGTCAGACCTGGTTTAGACCTGGTTTAGACCTGGTTTAGACCTAGTTTAGACCTGGATTAGACCTGTGTTAGACCTGGATTAGACCTGGTTTAGACCTGGTTTAGACCTGGTTTAGACCTGGATTAGACCTGTGTTAGACCTGGATTAGACCTGCTTTAGACCTGGTTTAGACCTGGATTAGACCTGTGTTAGACCTGGATTAGACCTGTGTTAGACCTGGGTTAGACCTGGTTTAGTCCTGGTTTAGACCTGGATTAGACCTGGTTTAGACCTGGTTTATACCTGGGTTAGACCTGTGTTAGACCTGTGTTAGACCTGGTTTAGACCTGGTTTAGACCTAGTTTAGACCTGGATTAGACCTGGTTTAGACCTGGTTTATACCTGGGTTAGACCTGTGTTAGACCTGGTTTAGACCTGGTTTAGACCTGGTTTATACCTGGGTTAGACCTGTGTTAGACTTGGTTTAGACCTGGTTTAGACCTGGCTTAGACCTGGTTTAGACCTGGTTTAGACCTGGTTTAGACCTGGTTTAGACCTAGTTTAGACCTGGATTAGACCTGGTTTAGACCTGGTTTAGACCTGGTTTAGACCTGGTTTAGACCTAGTTTAGACCTGGTTTAGACCTGGTTTAGACCTGGTTTAGACCTGGGTTGGACCTGGGTTAGACCTGTGTTAGACCTGGGTTAGACCTGGTTTAGACCTGGATTAGACCTGTAGACTTGTGTTTAGACCTGGGTTAGACCTGGTTTAGACCTGGGTTTAGACCTGGGTAAGACCTGGTTTAGACCTGGTTTAGACCTGGGTCAGACCTGGGTTAGACCTGGTTTAGACCTGGGTCAGACCTGGGTCAGACCTGGGTTAGACCTGGTTTAGACCTGTGTTAGACCTGTGTTAGACCTGGTTTAGACCTGGTTTAGACCTAGTTTAGACCTGGATTAGACCTGGTTTAGACCTGGTTTATACCTGGGTTATACCTGGGTCAGACCTGGGTTAGACCTGGTTTAGACCTGGTTTAGACCTGGTTTAGACCTGGGTTGGACCTGGGTTAGACCTGGTTTAGACCTGGTTTAGACCTAGTTTAGACCTGGATTAGACCTGGTTTAGACCTGGTTTATACCTGGGTTATACCTGGGTCAGACCTGGGTCAGACCTGGTTTAGACCTGGTTTAGACCTGGTTTAGACCTGGGTTAGACCTGTGTTAGACCTGTGTTAGACCTGGTTTAGACCTAGTTTAGACCTGGATTAGACCTGGTTTAGACCTGGTTTATACCTGGGTTATACCTGTGTTAGACCTGGTTTAGACCTGGTTTAGACCTGGGTTGGACCTGGGTTAGAGCTGGTTTAGACCTGGGTTGGACCTGGGTTAGACCTCTGTTAGACCTGGGTTAGACCTGGTTTAGACCTGGATTAGACCTGGTTTAGACCTAGTTTAGACCTGGATTAGACCTGGTTTAGACCTGGTTTAGACCTGGGTTGGACCTGGGTTAGACCTGTGTTAGACCTGGGTTAGACCTGGTTTAGACCTGGATTAGACCTGGTTTAGACCTGGGTTAGACTTGTGTTAGACCTGGGTTAGACCTGGTTTAGACCTGGTTTAGACCTGGGTCAGACCTGGGTTAGACCTGGTTTAGACCTGGGTCAGACCTGGGTTAGACCTGGTTTAGACCTGGATTAGACCTGGTTTAGACCTGGTTTAGACCTGGTTTAGACCTGGGTTGGACCTGGGTTAGACCTGTGTTAGACCTGGGTTAGACCTGGTTTAGACCTGGATTAGACCTGGGTTAGACTTGTGTTAGACCTGGGTTAGACCTGGTTTAGACCTGGGTTAGACCTGGGTTAGACCTGGTTTAGACCTGGTTTAGACCTGGGTCAGACCTGGGTTAGACCTGGTTTAGACCTGGGTCAGACCTGGGTCAGACCTGGGTTAGACCTGGTTTAGACCTGTGTTAGACCTGTGTTAGACCTGGTTTAGACCTGGTTTAGACCTAGTTTAGACCTGGATTAGACCTGGTTTAGACCTGGTTTATACCTGGGTTATACCTGGGTCAGACCTGGGTTAGACCTGGTTTAGACCTGGTTTAGACCTGGTTTAGACCTGGTTTAGACCTGGTTTAGACCTGGGTTGGACCTGGGTTAGAGCTGGTTTAGACCTGGGTCAGACCTGGGTCAGACCTGGGTTAGACCTGGTTTAGACCTGGTTTAGACCTGGTAGACCTGGGTTAGACCTGGTTTAGCTGGGTTAGACCTGGTTTAGACCTGGTTTAGACCTGGGTTAGACCTGAGCTGGTTTTAGACCTGGGTTGGACCTGGGTTGGTTAGACCACCTCTGTTAGACCTGTGTTAGACCTAGTTTAGACCTGGATTAGACCTGGTTTAGACCTGGGTTGGACCTGGGTTAGACCTGTGTTAGACCTGGGTTAGACCTGGTTTAGACCTGGATTAGACCTGGGTTAGACCTGGGTTAGACCTGGGTTAGACCTGGTTTAGACCTTGGTTAGACCTGTGTTAGACCTGGGTTAGACCTGGGTTAGACCTGGTTTAGACCTGGGTTAGACCTGTGTTAGACCTGTGTTAGACCTGGTTTAGACCTGGGTTAGACCATGGTTAGACCTGGGTTAGACCTGGGTTAGACCTGGTTTAGACCTGGGTTAGACCTGTGTTAGACCTGGGTTAGACCTGGGTTAGACCTGGGTTAGACCTGGGTTAGACCTGTGTTAGACCTGGTTTAGACCTGGGTTAGACCATGGTTAGACCTGGGTTAGACCTGGGTTAGACCTGGTTTAGACCTGGGTTAGACCTGTGTTAGACCTGGGTTAGACCTGGTTTAGACCTGGGTTAGACCTGGGTTAGACCTGGGTTAGACCTGGTTTAGACCTGGGTTAGACCTGTGTTAGACCTGGGTTAGACCTGGTTTATACCTGGGTTAGACCATGGTTAGACCTGGGTTAGACCTGGGTTAGACCTGGTTTAGACCTGGGTTAGACCTGGTTTAGACCTGGGTTAGACCTGGGTTAGACCTGTGTTAGACCTGGGTTAGACCTGGTTTAGACCTGGGTTAGACCTGTGTTAGACCTGGGTTTGACCTGGTTTAGACCTGGTTTAGACCTGGTTTAGACCTGGGTTAGACCTGGTTTAGACCTGGTTTAGACCTGGGTCAGACCTGGTTTAGACCTGGTTTAGACCTGGTTTAGACCTGGTTTAGACCTGGGTTAGACCTGGTTTAGACCTGGGTTAGACCTGGTTTAGACCTGGTTTAGACCTGGGTCAGACCTGGTTTAGACCTGGGTTAGACCTGGTTTAGACCTGGTTTAGACCTGGTTTAGACCTGGTTTAGACCTGGTTTAGTGAGTATCTGCTGCAGCTGAAGGAGTGGCTTATTGTTACATTTTGCTTTTGTGTCTTTTAGTGCAAACTTCTCTAGAGAACACACGACAGCCATCTTGTCACTATTAGGTGGTTTGGTTTAAATCTTGGGTAGACCTTATTTAATCCAGGTTTAATTGAATTCAGTTTATATTTATCTCTGTAGCCCACAGAACCAGGTTTAGAGCTGTTTAGCTTTGATCTAGACTTTGTTTAGTCCTAGTTTAGACCTGTTTGGACCTGGATTAGTCTAAACAGAATTAAACCAGATTGAAACCAGAATTAAACCAGATTGAAACCTGATGATTTAGACCTGGACAAATCCTGGTTTATCCCTCTCTTTAGATCTGGTATTGTGCAGCTTTAGGCCTGATTTGGTCTTTGTTCAGTCCTAGTTTAGACCGGTTTTGGATCATGTAATGGGGTTAGTATTTGTACCTGGTTTAGTCCAAGGAGTTCAGGTTTAGATCCGTTAAGCCATGAACTAGGCTCTCAGTCCTGGAGTGTTTCTTATCTGAGTTGTCATGTTTGGGTTAAAGTTTGAAGGCTTGGTCTGGCATTTCTGGTTTGATAATCTTTTTAATAAGACCTTATGAAATTTTTGGTTTTGTACTTTTTGCAAATTTATATCACGCTACTGTTTAGATATTTTAAACCAACACACAACCTTCCCTCTGCGGCAGCCTTTGAGCCCCTACGGTAGCCCTGCAGTGACACACTATTGCCTCTGAACCAAACTCAGTGAGCCATCAGTGAGTGACAGGAGGCCATCCCAGAGTCAGATCTCAGAGGCAGAGGGAAAGCACCTGACTCAGGGCACAAAAACCCCAGGGCAATACCTGCAGCTGAGCCCAATGACACGACAAAGTGGAAAATTACTGAAACCTTTAAACACTTTTAAGAACGTATTCCTTTGATAATGACTGATTAAAGAGAGATGGATTAAACTGACTCAGACACTTAAAAGCACTTCTGATTAGGTTGAAATTAAATTTGTGGTGATTAGAAAAGGCTCAAAAGACCTGGTTTTCTAAAGGCCATGCAACATTGAAAAACTTTCTTAAAAAAGATGTGCATCAAAAAAATGACTAAATGTTGTCAGCACTGTTTCACTGAAAAAAGGGCCAAATTTGTGTCTTAACAAATACTTGAACCTGTGGCTTTAGATTAGACCAGAAACTAGAGAAAGAGGAGATTTGTGTTTAGAACTGTCACCAACAACAAAATCTCATTAATTTGATTGGGACAGTGCAAGTTAATGAACTTACATGAGACACAACCACATGAATGTAAACATGCCAGATTGTAGTCGTAGGCTAATTTCCATCCGTTGTCGACAACATTCTCACACGTTCATACACCAGAGCTGTGTCACTGGAGGCATGGGGAGGGTTAAGTGTCTTGCCCAAGGACACAACGACCTGTGAACTGTGGGGAGAGCAGGAATCAAACCGCCTACCTTCCAGTTGAAGGGCGACCGCTCTACCACTGAGCCACTGCACCCCAACAAGGAGACTCTGAGTTTAACTAGTGGGGGTTTAATCCATTAAAACCTGCACTGCAGTCTCTGGTTAGTAGCAGGATGGTTAGTGCATGTTCTGTAAAAGGTCTTATGGGTTTAATGCAGAGAATGAGTTGGCCCATGCGTATAATGAAAGAACTGTTGTGTTATTTTGTGCAAATAAACACAGGCAGCAAATGGCCTTTAGGTGCATTGTACATTTAAAAAAAGGTAATAAAGTACATATTCACACAACATAGTGAGAGTTTTTTTTTTTCTGTGCTACATTCCTCAACAAAAAAGTCAGTGTCTTTAAACAAAGACACACCCAACACTGGCCTTAGTCCAACAGTGGAAACATTTATAACTTTTTTTTTTTTCCGTCCTTAAACTTTAATTATTGCTTTCTTATAAAGCCCCAGTGTATTTTCGTATGTCGACTTTAGTGGAATATGTGTCATGTTGGAGCGAAAAGGAAAGCTTGTAATGCTCAGAGGAAAGAGTAGAACCAGGAAGGGTTACGCAATGTTTACACAAATGTCACAGGGACGCTTTTAAGAAGCAGCTGTTGCATCCTCTATTATGAGTTTAAAATACTTGAAAAAGGAAAGAATCTCCTGAGTGGGCACATTAAAGAACTTGTATATGTCAGATATGTTCAAATCCATCAAAAATCTGTTCAAATCCTTTGAAAATCTGTTCAAATCCATCAAAATTGTGCTCAAATCCATCTAAAACCTTTACAACTCTAGCTACTCAATCTTCTTTGGGAAGTGTCTGTGAAGGTTCTCAGTCATCCAGGACATCTTGAAAAAAAGGTTGAAGTAACAGTGGAAAAGTGAAAACTCCTTTGAAAACTTCTTTGGGAAACCTTTTCAGTGTTTTCTGTTATTTCATGCTTCGATACTAATGATGTGTTATTTTCTTTTAGTCCTCGGAGAATCCTCGTGCAATGAACCCCTAGAAGTCCGGGCTTTTGAGGGCCTCGACGTGACCCTCCCGTGTAATAACACCCTCCCCAAAGACACTGAGGTCCCGACTGTGGAGTGGTCAAAACTCGAGCTGGAGCCTTCGCCGTACGTCTTTGTTTACCGACAGAACTTTGAGGTCTACGACGAGAAGCACCCGGACTACGAGCAGAGGACCCACCTTTTTATGAAGCAGGTCCAGTACGGAAACTTCTCCATGAGACTTTCCAACGTGAGGAAGGAGGACGCAGGGATATACTTCTGCAAAACCATCTGGGATCGAAACCATCAGGAGTCTGACAAACTGAAGCTCGTTGTTGGTAAGTCATAAAGAAAACATTCTTTTAAGCAAGAGTCTGACGTGTGTCGAAAAGAAATGATTGTGTTTCACAAAAGAAGGGTTGTGATTGGAAACAGAAGAATAGAGAGTGGACAGATTTGTGGTTTAGAAAAAAAGGACAGTATTGACAGCTTGAGGTCACGTTACATAAAATTGTGTTGTGCATCTTTGTTTATTCTTTGTAAAAGCCTTAAACCTGAAGAGCAGCTTTTTGTCTGGCGTTTAACCCACGTCACACATTTACATAATCACTCTCTGTAACTACACTTTGCACTCATCTTTCCTTCATCAGTGACCAACGACGTAACCTCATGCATTTACTGAGCGTGATGTAATTCTTTTGTTTTACGTTCTCGCCTCAGTTACAGTCAGTGAGGGACAGAGATATGCAGATACGAGGCTGTTCAGAGCAGGAGCTGTGGTGCGTTCACTGACACCAGAGCAACTGCAGTGAGATTTTAGATGAGCGTGAGTCCTCATCAGCTCTATTCTTATGAATTATGCTCAAACATTATGACCTCAGTGGAAAATTACATTTAATTTGCTGCTAATGAGCAATTATGGAAAATAATGCATTAGTTTGGTCACTGTTCATTTACAACAAAACAATACTGTCATTAAAATTTAAAAATCACTGTAATCATGCCATAGCTTCAGCTTCAGAGTTTGTACGACAGGCAGCATTAGCACCGTCAGCAATAACCTTTAGGGGAAACATTTTAAAAGCAGTTTGAAAATGTTTTTGAGTAAATAAAATAAATAAATAAAAAAAACATAAATTGATTTCTTATGAACTTTTTTATGCAGCTTTTCTACTGTGTGTCTTTAAATCAGGCACAATCATGACTCGGTACTTTTCCTACACATTGTTCCTGGAGCTTAACGTTCAATACCAGCTCTGAGTCTGAGGGGAATCTAAGAGAAAGCATAAAACATGAAAGACTTGCTGCAAGCTTCACAAAGCTACACGACCAGATCAAAAGTCAGGACATCAAATTAAAAGGCTTTTCCAACACAATGGGCTGTGATTTAAAAAAGGCGTTCACATCAGTGACAGTGACGGATGATACAATGAGGTCAAACCCGTCGCATTAAACATAGTCTTGACTATGTTTATTCAAGACATAGTCATAGTCGGAGTCGTCACAGCAGAGTTTGTTTTAACCAGAGCAAATATCTCAAGTGTGTCTGATTTACAGTGATCTCAACATAATGGGCTGTGATTATGAAAGTATGCACAGTATTTACTTTTACTTCTACGGTTTTCACCCTGTAACTTTAAACAATAACAAGGTGTGATCCTGTTTCCAGTCATTTGTGACAGAAAAGCTGACAAATACATTGCTCTGTCATTAGTTTGTATCTGTGGTGACTCTAGTTTAATCTTGTTCTGGATAAGTCCCCAGGGTTTGATGTAAATTGTCGTTGGGCAATAAGAACATGTTTCTGACACAAACACATGACCTTCTGCAGGTATGAACGGTAACTGAGGTTTTAAAGTTCTTTGCAGAGTCATGCCTGTGACTGCATGTGAAGAAGAAGCACAGACACATTTCCATGGATTTGAAAGAGAAATAAAACAGAATCTCCCAAAGAATGAAAGCAGAATCTACGCTGCATTATTCTCAGGGTCAGCTGCAAACAAAACGTATAAAAAAAAGAAAAGAAAAACGTAAACAAATAAATTAATTTTAAAATGTTCATACTATTATTTATTTATTTTAATTTATTATTATTACAAGCGTCACGAGTATTCTTCAAAAAAGGCACTAAACTCTTGCTCAGCTCCACAAACTGACTGAACTGGCCGAGTGTAAATGGTATATTTACTTTATCTTCTTCCTTGGATTGTATTGTTTAAGTGATTAGTGCTGATTTAAAAACAACACTTTCTCTGGTTTTGAATCTGATTTATTAGATTTAACTCTAACTGGGATCATGTGACATACGATGGTTAAGAATTGGCACAATAACACTAAAAACTGTCTCAAAAGTGGCTCACATTAGCTCTAATTATTTCATTGTGAAAAAAAACCAAAGCTGTCACTATGTTATTAATTATTAATGATGTTCTTTTTCCTGACAGATGTCATTCCTGAGCCAAAGATGTCGGTGGTTTTGTTGGAGAGTGGAGAGGTGACGCTGAGCTGTCAAGTGAGCGTTTGTTCATTGGAGGCACGTCTCTTGTTCTGGGACGGACAGGACAACGCTCTGGAGGCACACGAACCAAAAAGGAGCCTCGAAACCTCCACTGGATGTTTCACAATGACCCAGAGAGTCACTGCACGGACTTCTGCCAAAAGGTAAAGAGCTGACCTCACTTTTGTTTAATCTCACAGAAACAACAGGGCAGATACAGAAAGTACAATCCCCACAAAACTGAGTAATGTCCACACACTGTAGGATTTAATATGAATGAGACAAGATTAAGTCTTTGAGGAATGAGCCCGGGTCAAGAACCAGCATGTTTTGTTTTTCCATTTATTAAAAAAGACACACTGAATTTATTTACGACTTACAACTGAACAATGAAACACTAGAAAATATGTTTTAGACATGTTTCTTTATCTGAGGTTTGTTTAAGGCTGGGGCCCAAAAGTCGGTCACAGAGAATTTTATTTAAGATCTCAGAAATATTCAATACAAATACAGAAAAACCTGTTGGAGCTCAAGTGCATTTAATGGACAAATGGCAAAAGTAAAAATACATGATTGTCTGCAGCAAGAAAACAATAAAAAGGAATAACACTAGCTCAGAATAATCACAACAGAGAAAAAAGAAAAACATGACAAAGCCCAATTCAATATGAAATAGTTGAATTGCAAGTGTTGCCACAGGTTCTCACGACAGACTTTCTTTATAAAACAATACTGTGTAGGATGTCACACAATGAGGATTTAAACTGATGTCAACATTTACAATTTCAAACACATTTCTATGACTAATAACATCATAAAAAACGTGTTTGGATATCATTTTGCCTTCTTTCCAGTTTATTTAAGGTCTTTATGAAAGGTTTTTTAGAGTCCAAATCCAAAACAGCAGCTTCTTTTAAAGACGTTATCTGTAATTGTTTTTGAGTTTTAATAAAAAGAGGTTTCCATTAAGTTACAATAATAATACCAACATATGGATATGATTTTTTTCTTGTTCAAGACTCGAAACAGTGCTAAATGGGTCTGTTATTTTATTTTAACACGTCTCTGTCACAGATAACTGTCTCTGGATAAGAACCTGTCCAAACACACTTTACACAAGTCTCTATCGTTTTAAAACATCTTCTAATCTTCTAAACTCCATCTCACTAAGGACAGTGTTGAGACAAAAGATAACAGCTGATTTTTATATTCACCTAACCTGCTTTTTATAATGCAACACCTGTACAGCCACTGACAGATACTGTTGTGGAAAAAGATGTTCAAAATGTTTACAGTTTACAAGGAAGATTAAATTACGAGTGTTTAGGGTCCTCGGGTATGAGTCACTAAATACTTTACGTTTTCTTTGTCGTAGCGTCGTCTGCAGAGCTGAGTTTGCAGAGATAAACCAGAGCCGAGACACACACCTGCTCATACCAGGTAAAGACACACCTGTATGAGCTTATGCTAACCTAACCCCTGATGACCTGAGTGAGCTAAAAATAAATGTTGATGAACGTGATACAGGAAGCTGGTGTTTCTAACGTTTCATCACTGTTCAGTGTTTAGTTGAACACCCTCTGTGCTAATAATAGTCTGTCAGCTCTAGTAAAAAAAAACATGAACATCTATTATAATCTGCTTTTGTTTACTCTTTTCTTTGTTAAACACTTTGTCCTTAAGCCCCTCCCCCTGAGCTCAGCCTCCTTTCATTGGTCAAAGGACCCATAAAACATAATAATGTGGCTTTGTTGAAACTTCAACCACACATTGCTATCATTTTTCAAAACTCGCACTCCTGTGTTTTATGCAAGTTAGTTATGTTATGTTAATAAACACAGTTATCAACCTTTAATTGACTTTTAATTATGAAGTTATGAGGTCGTTCATGTACGTTCAAGAAAAGTTTTTTTTTTAAAAAGGCATCAGGACGTAGCTTTAAAGGTGAAGGTGTTAAATTGGATGAGGACAAAACATCTTCAAAGCTACGTCAAGGTAAACAACTGAAATATGTGGTTTAAAATGACATAATAAATAAAAAAGGCACACATTTGGTTTCTAAGACGGTAAAGTTGATAAAGTAACAGCACTACCTTCACTTCTCCACTCAGCTATTTAAGAAGCTTAGAAATGAAATGTAATCTTTAATTATTCAACATCATTATCTGTAACTCAAAGCCTTATCTTTGTTGCTGTATCTGATAACTGTCCGATAATTCATTTACGTCAGTGGGTTTGTTTGTGTTTCAGCTGAAACTAAAGACTCCTGTGCTGCGTACATGATCTACACTGGACTCGGGACAGCTGCATTCTTCATTATTCTGGCAGTCGTCGTTCGTGTTGTGTTAAAGAAATGCTGTGGATCTGGTAAATTGCCAACACTTATAATCTTGATGTTTTTCTTTTCCAGTTCATCCTCTGAGCCTTGAGTCTGTGTTGTACTAAACTCCCCTTGATCTTTAAACAGATCATTGAGCACTTTCTGATGATATGAACATTCAATGGTTTACTTTTGCACAAGCTGGAAAAATAACTGGAAATTTGGATAAAAATTTCTTCGATTTTTATCTTTTGTTTAGATAAGTTTAGATCTTCTGTTGCATGGTTTAATCCTGCTTTGATCCTTAGTTGAGTCCGTTCTAATTAGTCTGGTTTTTACCCTTTCTATTTAGTTTGGCAGAATAATACCTGGGTGAGTCATTTTAAAAGACCGCCTTCTCAGCTCCTGGTGTTTGTTTTGAATTGTTGCGTCAGTGTGGACTCTGGGTGAAGTTGAATGGAAATCTAAGACATGATTCACTGTCACGCAAAAAAAAAAAAAAAAAACATTCAAATAATACCAGGTTTAATCCATTTAAAACTGGTCGAGGGTTAAACAAATAAAAGCTTGTCTAAACCTGGTTGTAACAAGGCTTTTAGAACTGTTTAAAGTCTGCATCCAGCTGTATCCTGAAACTTTAAACTAATTACAGTTGAAGTTAAAGCACCAAAAATCTCCCTAAATCCTTCTGTAATCTGTATAATTCCACTTAAAACCAGTTAAGATCCAGTTGAAACCATTTTAAACGCGTCCCAATCCAGTTTTAGGCATGTTAACAGTTACTCACTTTTTAATGCCAGAGTTTAATAAATCAAAACGCCAAATCCTGGCCCGGTGTCGTAAACATTATTAACATGCAACAAGGGTTTTTACTATTTTACATATTGGATGATATATTGGATTTGCATAAAACAAGCTTAACCTGTAAAATAAAACACCAAAAATATCACCCACTAAAGCTATTGAAGGGCCAAATAAGAGAAGTTATAGTTATATAAGGACTTATGGTCATGTTCATATTTATTAGCATTAGCATTTATCTGACTTGTAGCAGTGTAAGCAGTGTTAAATGTAAAAATGTATAACTGTGTGAGTTTGTGAGAAGCAATATTAACATTCAGGCCTTACAAGTTAACATCACATAAGTATTTAAAACTCCAGAAAATATAATTAAAATTCAACACAAGGTTGTTTATTTGAATTTGAATTTACTACAACTACAACCACTAACTACTTTTTTATAATATATTTACAGCGAAGAAGAAGAACATGTCCAGACAATCAACAGATGACAGTTCAATCTTCAACGAAATCGAGAGTTGGCAGCTTCTGGGACGTCCCAATGAAGTCGCAATCAAAATCCCCGAGATCAATGAGACCCAGAACACTTTGACCAAAGAACCGGACTTGATCAGCTCCACGTCGAGTTCAGTCAGTTCTAAAGCTGACGGAAAAGCCAGCAGCCTGAGCTCTCTTTTCGCTGATGCTAATGCTAATGCTAACAGAACAAGTGATGATGCAAAGCTACCGACTTGTGAACTAAGTGAGCCTTCAAACCCAGTCAAATTCAAAATCAAGACAAAGGTTACCAGACAAAATGCTTGCATCAGTGATTGTACTTCACTAGAAAAAAGTCTCTTTTCTTCTTCAGTTGATGCAAACGATACCAATGTAGCTCCAGCTAAAAAGAAGACAATTTATCGTTCACAAAGTGTCTCAGACTCAAATCCTCTGCCTGCTTTTGAAGAAAAAAATCAGCGTCGCCGACATTCTGTTAATTCCGTGTTTTCCCGTTCCCAGAAGTTTGAACATTTACAGGAAGAGCCAGAGCAGGATTCATTTTGAGGTTTTAGAGTAAATTGTAGAAGTTTTAACAAAACATGAACCACTTGTTGAACAGTTTAACTTTTTAATAATAATTTTCATCTTTATTTTAGCACCTTTTTAAAAAACAAGGTGTTTAACAAAACAAACAAAAACCCGAAAGGGAGACAGACGGGCGTAGAGTTGAACACATGGTCAAGTGCTTGGGGTCAGGCTAAAACTATAAATAGACTATAATTTAAAACCTTAATAAATTTAAAAAAAAAGATTGAAAAACAGCCAACAGGAACCCTAAAAATACCAAATACAAGAAGCTTATTACTTTATCCTTAGTGTTACTTTTTTGTTTTACCAGTTTTATGCTAGTTAGCTTAGCCACTACATTAGCTTTTACTAAAACAAAAACCCCATTTTACTGTGCAATTGTTAATTCCAGTAGCATCCTTTTATTTACTATTAATTTACTTCTGTCCGTTTGACCTGCTCTATTTTATTGTAACGTTAACTGTACTTTTTTTTTCTTGTTTCGTTAATAGATCTTGATGCACTTTAAAGCTAGCTGGCTTAGCAGCTCTATTAGCTTTCATAAGAAACAAACAATAAAATAGCCTCTTCAAGTCTTAGTTTTACAGTTAACTTATAAATAGAAAGCTTTTTAACATTTTTAATGAATGTGTGCATTCAGCTGATTTCTTTTTTTTATTTAAAAATACTTATTTTAATTTAAATGTAACAAAATGTTTCTTTGTCAGTGTCTCCCACTGTTAGCCCTGCAATAACCCGGTGATTGTTTCCAGTTTTAGATTTTAATACGTTTTTTTTTTTAATGCACTTAGAAACATAAAAGTATGAGACACGTCTGTGTTTTTTTTTCTATTCCATGTTTTGTTGCTTTTTGTTGTCATATTTTGGAAGATTGTGTTTTATATATATTTTTTTGTAAATAGAGTTGTAAATATGCTGTAAATGGTTTTTAATGAATTTGTTTATATATACAAAATTCTATATTTATTGTATTGTAAATTTACACTTTTTTTTACTGTTACATTCTTTAAGAAAAAAAACACTTTCACATTAATTCAGTTTGTGTTTCTTCAAATGAATAACGCCCTCTAGTGGAAAAATCATGATAGTGTGATATTTGTAACAAACAAGTTTAAAAAACTGCAAAACTATACCAACCTGTGACAGGCTTTTTTGCATTTACAGATTTGTTCACTATACCATAATATAACTTTAATATAACTATATCATACCTATACTATTCAGAATATAGACAATTATTGTTCATATTACAGGAGCTCCACCTTGTGACTCAAACAAGTATACACACTAAATTAACTAAAAATGTTAAAGGACAATAACTCTGTTTAACTTGGAAAAACAGACATTTAAAAATCCATTAAACCAAGTGAAAACCATAAACTTATACAGGTACAGGCAGCACTGAGGGGGCTAATGACGTACGGGTTCCTTTAAATGGGTTCTGTGGAGCTTTAAATGTATATTTCTTTAAGACAGACAAATGCAAAGAGTGTTATCTAACATTCCTCTACCAAGCGGAGGAAAATGAATGAATCGTTTTTAATGGCATGTGGAGTTTGCAGGTAGTGAGTGCAGATTACAATCCCACACATTACAGTTCTCCTGTTCAGAGCATGTGAACAGCTACGGAGACTTGTTAGGACATGCCATTGTCTGTGAAAAAACCTAGTCTTAAGATAATTTAACAAACACATTAGTGCTTTTATTTTATAGATACACGTCATCTTTGAAATGTAATAAAAATGTTCCTGGACCTCTTCTGTTTGGGGTCCTATGCTGTTGTTTGGCTGGTCTCTTGGTGTTAAACTGCAAAGGGAGGGGTTTGTCGGTGGAAATTCAGAGCAGTTGTCATTGAGAGGGTCGACAGGATGCAGCTAACACCGCTCTGTCTTCTGCTGCGTGAGTACAAACTTTTCATAAAACAAAATAATAATCTATCCCTCAAACTATCCCAATGCTTTTCTCTTTAAGTAAATTGTGTTTAAACTCACCTCTGTTTTGATTTATCACTGTTTTACACAATAACTTTCTCAATGTTTTTTTGGTTCAAACTTCACACCTTTTTGCATTTTCTTTCCCTTTTCACTTCCTGTTGCCACCTAAATCTTTTTAAATGTCAGCCTCAGAGAAAGCAGTTTTTAAAATTCAAACTAAAGGATCCTAAAATGATTCAAATATTTGGTTTTAATTTTATAAAGGCACTTGAGACATGTGTCCAGACAAATGCACATGCTTCTGACCAACCCTCATTGTTCTTTTCATTCTCAGCTATCGTCTGGTTCGTCTGCGTCTTTTCCCCGGCGGCCGGTATTCGGGTTTCTCTGGGTGAGACAGAGTTTAACTTGTACGACTCGGTGTCTCTGAGCTGCGAGGACCACGTGAACTCGACTGATTGGAGGGTAAAGAGAAGTACGAAAAACGGTGGCATCAAGACGTGTTTGTCCGGCTGGGGATCGATCGAACTGGGATCACAGTGCATCCTCAAGAACATCTATCCGTCCGACATCGGGTTGTACTGGTGCGAGTCGGAAGACGGCGTCCAAAGTAACATCCTTAACCTCACGATTATTGGTACGTTTATCTGAAAGTAAGGGTTTTCCTATGAATAAGTCATTTAATCTAATGCTAATAATAATCACAATAGCACTGCTTTAATATTTATAATGAACATAACTTAACACAAACAGGAATATGTGAAACCAGGATTAATACAAACATTATATTGTATATTATATTGTAGCTCGTGAGTCCAATAAACTGTAAACTGTCACTGTTAATCCATTACATTACATAAACAACCCAGAATTTACTACATTTTTATGTGATAAATGTAATTCTGTCCTATCTTTATAAAAAACAGCACTGGGGGCATTTGTTACTGTCTTACGCAAAGCCTAATTATGGCTTAAGTTAAAGTGGAACAACCTGAATCTCTTTTCTTGTCCCTGTCTCAGAGCCACTCTCCCAACAACAGCTGCTTTCTTTTATTAAATAAATTAAAAGCAGACCATTTTTTCCTCCACAAAATACTACTACATTACATCAAACTGAAGTTTAGAGCTGACCGTAAAATTTTTATCTCCTCCTCGTTAAACATTACGTGATATTTATCCCTGTTTCACATTGCCTCTCTTTTCTGTCTGGTTTTTGTGCTGTTTCTTTGTAAAAAGACTGAATATACACTCTCTCTGTTTTATAGGCAGCCGTTACTTCCTTATTGACATCAGTGTCGACCAATTGGAGCCCACCTTTTTCCGTAAGTGAGCTGTGATTGGTCAAAGCCTCCCGTTCAGGACTGAAAATTCTTGATAATTAAGTCTAGATGATGTGTTAAAGTCTTGTTTTTTCTGATAATTCTTGTTAAAACATGCTTTTAGGAGATTTTTAAAAAGTTATTATTTGAAAATAAATCAGATACTCTCTGTTTAAAGTTTGATTAAATCCCACTGGGCACAAAATACATCAACCTGCTCTACTTTTAAACACTTTGCAAACCAACAGTTGCTTTGTTTTTCAGAGAACGCTACAAAACCTGTGAATACCACATCAGAGTGTGGCACTGCCACAGGTAAGAGCCCAGTCCGACAGAACAAGTTAAACTTTTAAACTCAGGTTATTTCTCATAAAGTCTATTGTAAGAGTAATTATCAAAATACTCTCCAGATTCTTCGGCGCCTTGTTCGTTGTCCGTGTTCCAGATGTTGCGTCACCTCGTCGTGGGCGCCCCCTACCTGTTGTCCACGGTGCTGCTGGGGCTCATTTACAGAGACAAGAGGACAGGTGAGATTAGACTAGGCCTGGCTCATACAATAAGATAATAATAATTATAATAATATTATTATATTAATAATAATAATATACTAAGGTGTAGACCAGTCTTGTCAAACTCAACGTGGTCAGGGGCCTCTATAGTCTCTAAGAATCCAATCAGGGGCCAAAGACTGTAACATTTAGAAAGCTTTTATGAAACTTTGCAGAGGTTTCATTTTCTTTTGAGTCTTTAAAAGTTTTTCTTTTCCTTTAATTGACTTCTTTTAGTCATATTTCATGAACAACTCAAATTCATTTGTTTCAAATTTATTTAAAATCTGTTCAAATCTATTTAAAACTATTTAAAGATCCAACTTAAACCTCCTTAAAACAATCTAAAACCTTTTCAAATCCAACTTAAATCTGTTCAAATCTATTTAAAACCTGTTCAAATCCAACTTAAATCTGTTCAAATCTATCTAAAATGTATTAAAAATCCAACTAAAACCTGTTTAAATCCATTCAAAACCTGTTAAAATCCATCTAAAACTTGTTCAAATCCATCTAAAACCTTTTCAAATCCAACTAAAACCTGTTCAAATTTATCTAAAACCTGTTCAAATTCATTTAGAACCTGTTCAAATTCATTTAGAACCTGTTCAAATCCATCTAAAACCTTTTCAAATCCATCTAAAACTTGTTCAAATCCATCTAAAACTTGTTCAAATCCAACTAGAACATGTTCAAATCCATCTAAAACCTGTTCAAATCCAACTAAAACCTGTTCAAATTCATTTAAAACCTGTTTAAATCCATTCAAAACCTGTTCAAATCCATCTAAAACCTGTTCAAATCCATCTAAAACCTATTCAAATTCATTTAGAACCTTTTCAAATCCATCTAAAACCTGTTAAAATCCATCTAAAACTTGTTCAAATCCATCTAAAACCTTTTCAAATCCAACTAAAACCTGTTCAAATTCATCTAAAACCTGTTCAAATCCAACTAAACGCTGTTCAAATCCAACTAAAACCTGTTCAAATTCATTTAAAACCTGTTCAAATTCATTTAGAACCTGTTCAAATCCATCTAAAACCTGTTCAAATCCAACTAAAACCTTTTCAAATCCATCTAAAACCTGTTCAGATCCATCTAATGCTAATCATCTGGAAAACCTGTAAAACCTGGAATATCTCAGAGCAGATTCAAAGGAGATTCATTAAAAAAAGGGGGAAAAATAATCACAAAACTGATAACATTGTGATCACAAACGGTTATTATATTTTCCTACAGTTTGTTTTCTTGGTTCCTTTGCACCTGTTTTTGTTTTTGTTGTAAAAGTCTTGAGGATGTGTAACGGCTGACTGGACATAAACTCTTTGTGTGGTTGAACCAAACTCAGAAAGCTGCTGCTTCTAAACCGATGTACACGTCAAACGCTTTATACTGACCTCGTTTCTCTGCTTTTTTACTAAACCTCTGCAGAATTATAGCCTCTTCTGCCCACTCTGCACTTTTTACAGAGACACAGGAAGAGATTGATGTAAAAAGTGTGTCTGGACGTTTGATCAGCAGGAAGTTTCCAACCACAACAAAAAAAGGCCACTGACTAGTTTATTACTTTGTTTTAACAGAAAATACAATCTCAGGAGAAACACAGACATGCTTTTGAACAAATGCAAGGTGTGACTGAAAAATACCAGAGGGACATTGCATCAAGATTAAAAAAGTGTATCTCAGTCATTTACAAAGTGTGAATTTGTAATGAACAGCGGAAAACAAAAACAAAAAAACACAAAACAACTTAATGGAAAAAGACTTTAATAAAAATGTACAAAATAATATGAAAGGCATGTTAACTGTGTGACCTTTAGCCAGCAGAGGGCGCACTCACCTCTACAGACTCTATGTGTTGTGATGTTGTTTGTTTTTAACCCTTGTGTCCAGCTGAGGGCGCTGTGTCAGTGACATAGACATGACTCTATTCTCTGTTAGAACAATATATATTTAGGGTCTTTAACCTTTGAACTCCGCTGCTGTGTTCACTGGTGACTTGGCCTGGTTCTAAATACTCTGTTGTGTTTGTCCTTAAACTGGTAACTCAGACTCTGCTGTAGTCCTGCTCCTGGCTAAGACTTTGTTCTTATCGTGTTTGATTTGTGTCAGTGTGTGTGTGTTCAGAGATTACACTTTCTTCAGTTCAACAAATCGTTAAATTAAAAATGATTAAATAAAGTTGTAACAGAGACATTTCGAGGCCACTATAAAAAGTATAATCAGTTTATTTTATGCATGTGTCAAGTATATTTTAATGCTTTTTGATTTTTAATGAACTGTATGAATGTAAAATACTGTGTTATTTTCTGTTTCCTGTTTGTCTGAGCTTTATTTCCTGTTTGAGTCTTAGGTGTGTTTGGTACTTTCCGCTGAAGTCACCAAACACAGGTTCTAATGTTCTTTATCAAATCAAATGAGTTAAAAAAACACACTCACAAATAAAGTCTTCACTGAACTTTTCTACAGGAATACTTTATATTAAAAGTTCTGGATAAACATGTGGTGAGGTTGTCTTCAGTGTCTTCAGGTCAAAAGGACACTTCTCAGAAACAAAAAGATTAAAAGTGTTAATTACCATTTTCTGGTATTTTGACCGATTTCAACTCAATGACCAGAAACACCAAATACAATTTCCTTTAAAACATTTTTATTGGTAAAAAAGCACATCACATTTTTCAAAACAGACTTTTAAACTCTATTAAATCGTCCTGAGTAAACATATTTTTTCCATCTAGAACTTTCTAAACACAATGTCTTTGGCAGGATTCCACAGT
Source organism: Perccottus glenii (assembly GCA_024416835.2). Classification (NCBI taxonomy): domain Eukaryota; kingdom Metazoa; phylum Chordata; class Actinopteri; order Gobiiformes; family Odontobutidae; genus Perccottus; species Perccottus glenii. The sequence continues at coordinate 2,115,141 of CM044546.2, read as the reverse complement.
TTTCCACTCGTTCACATTTAACTCAATCACAGACGTGACATTATTCTGTCCCTGAGCTTCTTTTTCAAGTGTTTAAACTAAAACTGAAAGTGCTGGAAGCCCTTAGATTGTGTCTGGAGCAAAAACAAAAGAAAGAACCGAGAGTACTTTAGGTTCAAGTCTCAGTGGAAACACCAGAGAACTTACAGACCCGACCAAAACATCATTTAGAGATATATTTAACAGTTTCATTTACATTTACAGGAGGTTTTTGGTTTAAACCTCAACCAGAAAAACACAAGCACCAACCAATAAAGTCTCTCCACAGAGCTTTTTACAAGAAAACCTGAACAATATTCAGATTTACAATATTACAAAATTACAGAAGACTAACATAATATTCAGATGTGTATAAAATGAACTGATTGATTTTTTTTTGCACAAAAACACAAGATTAAGCACAACATTTATAAAACATGAATTAAAAGGTCTTATACAGACACCTCTCCCAGTTACATGTAGTTTAATAAAAGTATTATTAAACATATCTATGTTTAAAGATATATACAAATAAGATACAAAGGAAGTGTTGGTGACATTAAATGTACTCTGTTTAATGAACAAACATCACATGGAGCTTTAGGTTTGTTCAAGAGCTGCCATGTTGTTTCTGTAGAGTTTGGCTCAGTTTTAAAACTTTAACTAGTGTTTGTTCTTGTACCATTTTATTATAAAAGAAAACATGTTCAAAGACAATGTTCCACAGAAATATATAAAAATAAAGTAAATACATAGATTTATAAGAAGAAGAAGTTTGTTAGTTTTTTAAAGTCCAGTCAGGAGCAGCTTGAGCCTGTGACTAGTGTCTGTGTTTAGTTCAGAGCAGATAAATGCAGTGGTTTTAATTCATGTTCAGACACAAAATGTCACGTTGTCTTTCTCAGTGATTTCATAATTCATCTCAAACTGGAAACAAAAGAACATTACTTTTAGGTTTTAACATTTCTTTTTTTTTAAGTTCCAAAAGTTAAATCCATTGGCAAATATGAAATGGTTCAAAGAGGAAACAGAAGAGGTCAAAGTGGAAATAAAACAGTAATAAGTCAATTTAAATGTGTTTTTTTATGATTGTTCAATTACTGTTTTCTCAATTAAAAATTAAAAATCTTTCATCTAAAGATACTAGTTGTTAATGTGGACTTTTGTTCATTTTGTAACTTTAAAGCTCCTCTGTTGAGCTCATTTCTTGCTAAATCCTTTTCATCTTTGAGCCTCAGGTCAAAGACACACAGGTACAAACTGGTGCAGTCCAGATCTCAGTGGATGTGTCAATAGGGCTTTAGAGGCTCTCCCCCCCCGCTCACTGTGTAACAGGACGCCTCAGAGAAAACCAGTCTGCTTCAGCTCAATGTGGCTTTAGGAGTTGGTCCAGCTTCATTTAAACCAGAAAAGATCAACAGAGGAACTTTAACACATTATTTTTTTATAAAACTCATTCTTCTGAAATCACATCATTGATATTATTGAGAGGCCCTTCCTCATTGACAGGTGGTTGTTGCTGATTGGTCGGCTGGTCTGCAGGCAAATTATTGAGAGGCACTTGCTCCTCATTGACACGATTTGTCTAATTCTAATCATTCTGGAGAAGAGGCTGAGAAGGAGATGGTTGATCAGCCTTTTGTCGATGACCTGTGGACAAAATGTATTTGTACAGAAGTAAATAAACATGTTTTAAAGTTAAATAAATATCTCAAATTAACCTGGACCAGTTTTTATTGATTTAAAGAAGCAAGATTTTTCACCATATTGTCTTTTTTTTGGGTGAAATTTCCAAAATTAATTTCCAGCAGTTTTCCATTTATCTTTCTTACCTTTGTGTCCTTCATTAATCCCAGGCTCCTCTGAACGACAAAGAAAAAGAAACATGAGTTTCATGAAAAGCTTCACACACTGTCAGTAAAATACATCTGTTTAAACAGTTGTGTAGTTCTTACCAATAATAAGTGTAACATGGTCTTTTATGCCTTCCTTCTCCGGCCAGTGCACAGTACAGGTGTAAGTTCCTTCATCTTCTTTGGTCACGTTGAAGAGTTTTAGTGAAATGTTTCCATCTTTCATTTCTTGATGGAAAAGCTCAGTGCGATCTTTGAACAAAGGGTCTTGCTCGGCTGTTATGTCATAGCCTCTTACACTCGTGTGCACAGTTTGTGAACCTCGTGTCCATTTCACTAACAGTGTGGACACATCAGGTGGAGGCTCGAGATGACAAGGTAAAATGACGTCACTGCCTTTTTCTGCTTTAATTGGATCATGTGAAGTCTTCACAGTGTATTCTGGAGAAAAAGTAAAAAAAAAAGAAATATTTCTGAGTGCACAAACTTTAGACCAAAACAAACAAACACCAAAACAAAGGCAGGAATAAAACTGATCTGAGATAAAGAGTTTAAAGAATAGAAGAAGTAGGTCTATTATAAATGTGAACGCTAACATTTAAGGCACAATAAACAAACTGTTCCATGGACCGACTGAATTCAGACTGATACTAATACATTAGATTAAACTGAGGTTTAGAGCTGAGTGTAAACATTTACACATGTTTACACTCAAACATGATCCCTTAAAATTAAACAAGTCATTTAAATATAACACATTAAAATAACAAGACACTGTTAGTTGTAAAGCATTCATATGTGATTAATGATGAAGTCATGAATAAACATTTTTAGACTCTGTATTTTACTAAACATGAGGTTATTATTTAAAACTAAAACATTCAAACCAATGTTTATAACTTATTGTTACAACTTTACTATTGTTTAATATTGTGTAGTTTTTATAATAAATGATCAAAAATACTGAAGTGAGGCCCACTTTGTGCAACAAACACTTTTAAGATTTACTGAGCTCTGTTAAAGAAGGATGTGGTTTAAAAAGGTATAAAGAGTAAAATGTTGAATGAAAACAGTAACAATGGTGTGAAGCAGTCACATGAAATGATGGCATTAGTCTGTAACTGGAGTTTTAGAATGGATGTAAAAGTCTGATTGGAGAGTTTCTCTTAATCAGACCCAGATAAAGCTGTTCTGTCGACTATTGCAGCTTGTTTACAGCTTCCAGGAAACAGAGAGAGGCCCGAGCGAGTGCCTCCAGAATAAACTGAATGTCTGAGAAGATTCAACACGTTTCAAAAACCAGTTACTGCTGCATGTAAACGGTGTTGTGGGACTGGAGCTGGACTCACTGGAAACAGGTTTGTGGCAGATGGATAAATGAGGATCTATTCTCGAAGAACATAAACTCAAAAGTGGCTTACCTCCTCTGTGTTTTCTCCAGAAAACTATTGCAGAGATGATGATGATGATGATGACGCAACCGAGAACTATCGCAGCAATGTCACCAGCACTTAAGCCTTTCTTCTCGCAATCTAGAAGAAACAAGGTCAACAAACAAAGTCAGGAAAAAGAAGTCTACGTACATTTTTTTTTACTTCAGGAGCTATTATAGATTTTATTTGTTAAACTAAACTTAAACAATACTTTTGTCGATAGATCTTCAATCATTACAAAACTGTTCTATCCAACATATTGGAGAGAAAAAAAAGAGACAAACTATTGGAAATCATTAAAGTCTTTAATTCTCAAAATAATTAAATCATAATCCAGGTAAATGTTTATGTAACTGTCAGCTCTGGGCTTTTCGAGGCCTGTAGGTTTATAAAAGTGAAAAAAAGAGATACTTACTTTTCTCAAACTCCGCTGCAAAAGAAAAAGAAACATGAGTTTCATGAAAAGCTTCAGACACTGTCAGTAAAATACATCTGTTAACATTCATGAATCTTCTTAAAAATAAATTTGTCTTAAGCGTGTTTTATGAATATTATTAGAGTTAAAGTGTCAGAATACATTTAAGTCTTTATTGTCTATAATTCACAGAACATGATTAAATCCGTCTCCAGGTAAATGTTGATAAGAGCTCTGGGCTTTAGAGACTCCAGAGTCACTAAAGCAGCAGGTGTGTGAAGTTTTCAAGGCCTGTGGGTTTATTATTAAAGTGAAATAAAGAGATTTGAACATGATGGATTGTAATATTTCCTGGTCTGAAGTGGTCACTACAGTTCTCCTCCTGAGTTACTGTAGGATACACTTCTCGATGGAAACTTTAAAAACAATATAAATCTTGTGCTTTTCACTTTTCTGAACTTGTTTTGGAGTCCACTGCACAACTGTCTACAATATTACTGCAGACAAAGACACTGGACAAATACAAAGGCTTGTTTTTTGGTTGAGCTGTGCGTCTGTCGGGCTTCACTGCCTCGACACACCTTCAGGAAGCTCTGGTCTTAAGTCCATATATGGGCATTGACGTCTTACCATCAGGATTCTTTCTCACTTTATCCTCCAAAATGAATCTTCAGCAGTTTTCATTTATCTTTCTTACCTTTGCGTTCTTCTTTAATCCCAAGCTCCACTGCAATAAAAAGAAAAAGAAACATGAGTTTCATGAAAAGCTTCACACACTGTCAGTAAAATAGATCTGTTCAAACAGTTGTGTCGTTCTTACCAATAATAAGTGTAACGTTGTCTTTTATGCCTTCCTTCTTCAGCCAGGGCACAGTACAGGTGTAAGTCCCTTCATCTTCTTTGGTCACGTTGAAGAGTTTTAGTGAAATGTTTCCATGTTTCATTTCTTGATGGAAAAGCTGAGTGCGATCTTTGAACAAAGGGTCTTGCTCTTCTGTTATGTCAAAGCCTTTTACACTCAAGTGCACAGTTTCTGAACCTCGTGTCCATTTCACTAACATTCTGGACACATCACGTGGAGGCTTGAGATGACAAGGTAAAATGACGTCACTGCCTGGTTCTGCTTTAATTGGATCATGTGAAGCCTTCACAATGTATTCTGAAGAAAAACAGTGAAAGAAAAGATATATTTCTGAGTGCACAAACTTTAAATCAAAACAAACAAACACCAAAACAAAGACAGGAATAAAACTGATCTAAGAGTTTAAAGAATAGAAGAAGTAGGTTTATTATAAATGTGAACGCTAACATTTAAGGCACAATAAACAAACTGTTCCATGGACCGACTGAATTCAGACTGATTGTGTCCTTGGGCAAGACACCCACCTTGGCTCTAGAGGTGTTAGCTGTAACACTGGTGAATGGAACCTTAATGTAAGTCGCTTTAAAATAAAAGTGTCAACTGAATGTAACAAAATGTTAAAAATGTAAGTCATTTTGGATAAAAGCACCTGCTAAATGACTAAATGTAAAATGTAAATGTAAAAATGTCAGGTCAAGTTGATGATTTGTTGAATTGTTATACTTCAGGTGTTTTAAATGTTATAGACACCATTGCTCCTGTTAAGGTTAAAGTGATCAGGACGAGGCAGAAGGCTTCATGGAGCAATGCTCACTCTGTCAGGGCACAGAAAAGGGAATGAAGAAAAGCCGAAAGATCATGTGTAAAATAAAACTTAATTCAATATGAGGTATACAAAGAGAATTTGTATATTTTCAATCAAACTTTGCAAAAAACAAGATAAATATTCTTCTCAGAGATCAACAGCAGTAACAACTCTGTCCTGTTTGCTCCAGTGAACAGATTAACAAACCTCCAGCTCCAGTTCCTCTAGAAATACTTTCCACTAAATGCAAAGAGTTTGTTTTTCATCGACAAGGTTGAAGTCATTAAACCTGCTCCAGTCACAGAACATTAAAACACACAGTAGTCGTAACAGACTACTTTTCTTTCTCTTTCTTTTTGACAGAAAGTTCATTTAAGTCTTGTTAGGGTCATGACCCTCTTCACAGCAACAATATCAAAGTCATCCATGTTTTGTCAGAGGCAGCTTTTGTTCATCAGAAGGAGCTTAGTTTAGTTTAGTTTATTGATTTATTATTATGTGGACAGTCCCTTTTTTAAAAAAAGAGCAGCTTTAGCCTCTACGGCTAATTTCCAGCTGTAGTCCCCGGCCCGTTGTTAATAGGCATACATCTGATAAAATAAACTCTGAGTCAGTTATTGAAGGAGCTCACTCTGGACTAGAACTGGATTTGGAGAGACTTTATTCTTGTTTAAAGTGAAAGTGTAGAGGAGTAACTGATGTGTAGGGTTCAAATAAAATCTTAATTTATTTATTTGGCATACACTGCCTTGACCTCTTTACATTTTTTGTTAATCTGTGAAAATTAACATTTGTCTTCTATTACAGAGTAAGTCTGAGTTTAAATGACACTGACACAAAGAACAGCTGTAAAAGAACTGTAAGCATCAGAAAGATAAATGAAAGTGAACAAAAATCTAATGGACTTATTAAAACTGAAATCATCTCGTATTTACAATGTTTTTTATCTGTTTAAAGTTTTTCTGTGAATGAGGAAATAAACCGTGTTGAGCAGGTTTTATTGTTCTGTTTTTACAATCCTAGTTCCATAAATCATACTGACATCATCTTTAGCCTGATCCTGGGATAATTATATTAACATGAAACAATATGAGAAGTTTTGTTTTTAAAATTAAAAAAACACCTTTTCCATAAAAACTGTCACAAACACTTTTCCCACAAACTCACATTAAACACTGACGTATTTTTATCTAAACTTTAGCCTCTGGTTTAAGTGCGTTGATATTGAAAACCCGAAGAAATGACAGCGGCGTTTACAGGAAGTGCAGCTCGTCAATAAATGCGAATAATAAAGATTAAACTTACTCAGTTTGTTGGTTTGGCTGAAGAGTGTTTTCACAAAGAAGAAAAGGAGTAGTATCCTCAGTTTTAACCGCGCCATTGAGACGTTCACACGATTAAAGACTGTCGAGAGAAGCCTGCCGTGTTAATACTTTTACTTTCGTTTTTTTTTTACAGGAAGCCCATATAAGTACAATGTCATGTACAGAATATGGAACCTATTACATTCTCAAAGGCATCAAATAAACAATCTATCTTTCTTTATTACAGAATCAAAAAGGATCCATATAAAAAACATGGACAACAACAAAGAGTTCATATAAGCACTTTCTCCAGAGCCTCCAGAGTTCAGAGTTGAACCTGACACTGCTCTTTTCTAAAACCAACATCAGTTCTTTTTTAGAAATCTCAAGTCATTTTATATTTTTTTATTTAACCTTTATTTAACCAGGAAAGTCCCATTGAGATTAAAAAACCTCTTTTTCAAGGGAGTCCTGGCCAAGATCCAACAACATTTACACAATTAATAAACATACAAAGAAACATTAAAATAAGACAGGTTATGAAAAACAATTGCACATTATTGAGGCAGTCTCCATTGCTTTCAGCTTAGTTTTAAAAGTGTTTAAGGACAAGAGCTCAGTCAGTTTCCAGTCCTTCTGCAGCAAATTCCAAGCGAAAGGAGCCAAAGGCTTTTTTCTCAAACTCAGTGTGGGCGAAAGGAACAGAGAACAACAGCTGATCATTTGATCACAGGGAGTAAGAGTCAACACTTCTCTGTGTGATTAAAGTACAAATGTATGGTGGCAGTAATCCAAGCATAGCTTTGAAAATAAAAGTGCACCGATGTCCCTGCCTCCGAGTGGCCAGAGAGGGCCATCCCACTCGTGCCACAGAGATGGTTCTACAGTTCGTAATGAACCTCAAAGAAGCATGATAAACCGTGTCCACCATTTGAAGACATGAAGAAGAAGCATTCATATAAAAAAGATCACCATAATCTAGCACAGATAAATAAGTTGCAGTGACAAGGCACTTTTTTACTTCAAAAGAAAAACACAATTTATTACAGAAGAAAAACCCCAGTTTGTTCTATGTGTGGTTTAAAAGTGAGGGAGTTATCAATCAAGACATCAAGGTATTTATATTCATGAACCACCTCGATCATATTCCCTTCAAGAGTAGACAGTACTGGAACAGTCTGAGGCACCTTTGTAAGATGAAAACAACATTAGCTTAGTTTTGTCAGCATTAAGGTTTAGTTTTAACTGAAGAAGTGAATGCTGGACAGAAACAAAAGCTTTCTGCAGGGTTTCAATGGCCTGAGCAAGGAATGATCCATAGCAGTAAATAATTGTATCATCAGCATAAAAATGCATATTAGCATCAGAAACATTTTGACCCAAATCATTGATATACAAGATAAATAGGTGGGGCCCCAAAACTGAACCCTGTTGCACCTTCTTATGGACAATAAAATCAGAACAGAGTCCCTCATATTTAATGCTGTTTGTAACAGTATTAGCATTCAATGTCCCATTGAGCTGTGTTCAGGTGTGTTCTTTTTGCGCCATCTACTGGTAGATTATAGCGGGTACAATTGTTTATGTTTGTGTTTCTGCCCGAGCCCATTTTTGCTGAGACACATGCTATCTGCAGGCTGCAGCTGCCGCTGTGACGGATCAACTGGAGTAAGGTTATCTGGCGGCACTGTGCAGCTGCAACAACAACAAAACACAGTATAGGTGTCTAGAGAGATGCCTGTTCAAAACACATACTCACTAAGTCCCAGGTCTAAACCAGGTCTAAACCAGGACTAAACTAGGTCTAAACCAGGTCTAAACCAGAATTAAACCAGGACTAAACCAGGTCTAAACCAGAATTAAACCTGGTCTAAACCAGGTCTAAACCAGGTCTAAACCAGGACTAAACTAGGTCTAAACCAGAATTAAACCAGGACTAAACCAGGTCTAAACCAGGTCTAAACCAGGTCTGACCCAGCCAGGGTTGACCCGTGTCTAAACCAGGTCTAAACCAGGTCTAACCCAGGTCTAAACCAGGTCTAAACCAGAACTAAACCAGGTCTAAACCAGGTCTAACCCAGGTCTAACCCAGGTCTAAACCAGGTCTAACCCAGGTCTAACCCAGGTCTAAACCAGGTCTAAACCAGAACTAAACCAGGTCTAAACCAGGTCTAACCCAGGTCTAACCCAGGTCTAACCCAGGTCTAAACCAGGTCTAACCCAGGTCTAACCCAGGTCTAACCCAGGTCTAACCCAGGTCTAAACCAGGTCTAACCCAGGTCTAAACCAGGTCTAACCCAGGTCTAACCCAGGTCTAAACCAGGTCTAACCCAGGTCTAACCCAGGTCTAAACCAGGTCTAACCCAGGTCTAAACCAGGTCTAACCCAGGTCTAAACCAGGTCTAACCCAGGTCTAACCCAGGTCTAACCCAGGTCTAAACCAGGACTAAACTAGGTCTAAACTAGGTCTAAACCAGGTCTAAACCAGAACTAAACCAGGTCTAAACCAGGTCTGACCCAGGTCTAAACCAGGTCTAACCCAGGTCTAAACCAGGTCTAACCCAGGTCTAACCCAGGTCTAAACCAGGACTAAACTAGGTCTAAACTAGGTCTAAACCAGGTCTAAACCAGAACTAAACCAGGTCTAAACCAGAACTAAACCAGGTCTAAACCAGGTCTAACCCAGGTCTAAACCAGGTCTAAACCAGAACTAAACCAGGTCTAAACCAGGTCTAACCCAGGTCTAACCCAGGTCTAACCCAGGTCTAAACCAGGTCTAACCCAGGTCTAACCCAGGTCTAAACCAGAACTAAACCAGGTCTAAACCAGGTCTAACCCAGGTCTAAACCAGGTCTACACCAGGTCTAAACCAGGTCTAAACCAGGTCTAACCCAGGTCTAAACCAGGTCTAACCCAGGTCTAAACCAGGTCTAACCCAGGTCTAAACCAGGTCTAAACTAGGTCTAAACCAGGTCTAAACCAGGTCTAAACCAGAACTAAACCAGGTCTAAACCAGAACTAAACCAGGTCTAAACCAGGTCTAACCCAGGTCTAAACCAGGTCTAAACCAGAACTAAACCAGGTCTAAACCAGGTCTAACCCAGGTCTAACCCAGGTCTAAACCAGGTCTAACCCAGGTCTAACCCAGGTCTAAACCAGAACTAAACCAGGTCTAAACCAGGTCTAACCCAGGTCTAACCCAGGTCTAACCCAGGTCTAAACCAGGTCTAACCCAGGTCTAACCCAGGTCTAAACCAGGTCTAAACCAGGTCTAACCCAGGTCTAAACCAGGTCTACCCCAGGTCTAAACCAGGTCTAAACCAGGTCTAACCCAGGTCTAAACCAGGTCTAACCCAGGTCTAAACCAGGTCTAACCCAGGTCTAAACCAGGTCTAAACTAGGTCTAAACCAGGTCTAAACCAGGTCTAAACTCACACAAATCACACTTGAAACAGGTTTGAGACGGAAAAAAACCCCAGTGTTTGTTGGTTTTACATATTTTACAGTTTTTAATTTGATAAAAACACAAAACACTTTCTGCTGCAGATGTTGTTGTTGTTAATTTATTGAATGAATCTGAGCCGTCAGATGTTTTAGCTTCACGGATCAGGTTCAGTTCAGTCCGTCATAAATGACAAACGAGAAATGCATTCTGCAACAAGTGGCTCTATTTCCCTCGGGGCCACTGGAAATGAAACTAGTATCAAGAGCTAAATATACAGCTTTATTTAATGCAGAGATTTGTTGTAAAAAACACAAACCAAAAATAAATCAGGGACTAAACAAAGCCAAAAGTTAGACTAAACCTTGACTAAACTTTTGAAACTGGATTAGGTTAGTTTCAGTTGTGTTTTTAGTTTCAAAGCTATTTAACTTTCTAGTAATTGTTGACGGTAACGTACACTAATGTGGCTTATGAGCTCCTGAGCAGGTGAAGATCCAGGTAAACGATAGAAACATGGCTCCTGAGGAAGAGGAGGGGGAAGAGGAAGATCTCAAATCAGGGACGTTATTTGAGGAACAAATATCAGCTGTTCAACTTGTGACTTAAACCTAACATTACTCAGACAGATATGTCCCGCCAATGAGCACTTTCAATTCAACCATTCTGAACTTCTTTTTAGGCTTTTAGGAACTTTGACACTGAAATAGAAATGAACCCAAGTCTCACACTTTGTCCCACATTTCTCATGAGAATATTACCCTTTTTTCAAGAACTAAATACATAAGTTCAAGGCCCATTTCCAAACCTCATCTTACAACTTTCACTCCTTATGCATTTAAACTGACCATACATTTAACCACTCTGAACTCAAGGATCTTTCAAGCTCTTTCAAGCCCCCCATTTCCAGATCACACACTTGATCAGACTCAGATTACATGGTAATTTTCAACTTTACCTTAAATTTAAGCACTTCCAAGGTCCATTTCCTGTATGTCCTTGTGTAAAAAAACAAAAGGGTGTAGGTGTTTAAGAAGCTTGTTTGCTGTTTGTGCTTTTGTCACGTGATCAGCTCAGACTGTAGATACAGATCAGGGCAAGAATAACACCCAGCATGAGGAATAATCTGTCAATGTTAATTCTGACGCAGATGTGTTCAAAACATAACCATGTTACGTTTATTCATTCATAAAGAGGCGTACACTCACATTAATTCACTCTGAGACATTTCATTCACATATTTACCTTTACACACATGTCTACACCACGAGAGGAAGTCATTTTGATTACACCACAGTCTCTTTTACAAACCCAAGTCCCCTGCTCTACAGGAACGTGTGCAGAAATAGATATATTTCTCCTAAAGTCCAACTATTTTTTAAAAAGTTTAATTGGACCTGAAGAAGTTTGAATTGAATTGAGTTTTAGCTGGATTTGAAGAGGTTTTTGAAAGGTTTGAACAGGTTTAAGTTGGATTTGAACAGGTTTTTGTTAAAGTTGAAAAGGGTTCAATTGGATTTGAACAGGTTTTAATTGGATTTGAAGAGGTTTTGTCAGGATTTGTACAGGTTTAGATTGGATTTGAAGAGGTTTTTATCAGGTTTTGAACAGGTTTTAGTTGGATCCGACGAGGTTTTATCAGGATTTGAACAGGTTTTGATTGGATTTTAAGAGGTTTTATCAGATTTTGAACAAGTTTTAACTGGATTTGAGAAGGTTTTATTTGGATTTAAACAGGTTTTGATTGGATTTGAAGAAGTTTTATCAGGATTTGAACAGGTTTTGATTGGATTAAGTGGCCACTGCAGGAGGTAGAGTTATTAAGACTCGACAGGGACAGTTCAGTGAGTTGTTTCAGATTCAGACGAGCTGCAGGAAGAGCTCTGACTGATCTTTTACCTGTAAGTTTAACACAGTTTAACACAGTTTAACACAGTTTAACACAGTTTAACACAGTTTAATTTGGATTACAGTCATTTAAAGTCATTTAGAAAAGATTGTTCCACCTAATCAATCAATAGATTAACAGCATTACTGGCTCTTATCAAACACGAGCACAGATCATAATCATACAAACCAACAAAAACTTACTAATAAAGCACATAGTGAACATTTCCTTGGCACAAATATACAGTGATAGTCCCCTAGAACCACAGACCTTAGAATCTCTCAGGGGCCCCTCAACCTCATAGGCCCAGTTTATCTGCCCTGGCTGCACAGCCTATTGCTACGCCTATGCATCAAGACATTTAGAAGAAGAAGGAAGAGAAATACTATAGACATTAATCCAAGCAACCCATACATAGATGTTTCATGTCTATGTTTGAGGAACTGTTTTGTAGGTTGTCTTTAAACACATCTCGAGGGCCGTGGTGGAGGACACTCAGGGGGGGAGTGAGATACAGCTATACAACATCAAAACAGAGCTGCTGCTGCAGTAGGACGGAGCGCTTCAGTCCACCTGTTCAGCTTCTGTTTGAACAACACACCGGGGCCAGAGAACCAGGCCAAGGTGAGAAGCTCGTTCTTCAATAATCACATCCGTATGTTACAAAAAAGTTTATTAAATCCCAGTTTTCTGCTGTAGGTTATGGTGAAGCAGGTGATGGATGGACTCATAGATCTTCACTCAAAAAGGATCTTCCATTGTGATTTTAAACCAGACACCGCTCTGATTGAACAGTTACTAGAGAGGATTAAGGGTTTATGTTGGATAAAGTGAGTTAATCATAACTTCATGTTTTCCGTCTGTGTTTCAGGCACCAGGGACTTTGTTTCTCCAGAGTCCCTGACCCGTGGCAGATCCTACAGCGCTGCTCCTACATCGGTCCTGATTTACGATCGCCTCTGATCTAACAACAATGAAGAGTTCACCACAGCTTACTTTTCTCGACAGAAAACTGACACATCTGAGTCATCCGTCTAAAGGTACAGCCACCAACAAACTTCAAATAACATAGCACACTTTCTGTTTTCTGTTGTTTTATGTTTTATGCTTTATGTTAGTTTGCAGCACAGTGTCTTCACAATCATCAAACCCCTCTTTGAAGCGCCAACTGTTTAGAGACACAGAGTTTCAGATGTTTTTCTTCACATTTCCTCCACGCGCCACATCAGCTTAGTTTGTTATAGTTTCCATCCATCCATCCATCTTCTACCGCTTCTCCGGGGCCGGGTCGCGGGGGCAGCAGTCTAAGCAGACCCTGCGGAGAAAGCCCATTTCGGACGCTTGTATCCGGGATCTTGTTCTTTCGGTCATGACCCAAAGCTCATGACCATAGGTGAGAGTAGGAACGTAGATTGACTGGTAAATCGAGAGCTTTGCCTTACAGCTCAGCTCCTTCTTCACCACGACAGACCGGTACATCGACCGCATCACTGCAGAAGCTGCACCGATCCGTCTGTCAATCTCACGTTCCCTCCTTCCCTGACTCGTGAACAAGACCACAAGATACTTGAACTCCTCCACTTGAGGCAGGATCTCTCCACCAACCTGAAAAGGACAAGCCACCCTTTTCCCACTGAGAACCATGGTCTCAGACTTGGAGGTGCTGATCCTCATCCCAGCCGCTTCACACTCGGCTGCAAACCGTCCCAGTGCACACTGAAGGTCCTGGCTTGATGGAGCCAACAGGACAACATCATCTGCAAAAAGCAGAGACGAGATCCTGTGGTCCCCAAACCAGACTCCCTCCGGCCCCTGGCTGCGCCTAGAAATCCTGTCCATAAAGATAATGAACAGGACCGGTGACAAAGGGCAGCCCTGCCGGAGTCCAACATGCACTGGGAACAAGTCTGACTTACTGCCGGCAATGCGAACCAAGCTCCTGCTCCGGTCGTACAGGGACCGGACAGCCCTTAGCAAAGGGCCCCGGACCCCATACTCCCAGAGCACCCCCCACAGGGCGCCACGAGGGACACAGTTGAATGCCTTCTCCAGATCCACAAAACACATGTGGACTGGTTGGGCAAACTCCCATAAACCCTCCAGCACCCTGGAGAGGGTATAGAGCTGGTCCAGTGTTCCACGACCGGGACGAAAACCGCATTGTTCCTCCTGAATCCGAGGTTCAACTATCGGTCGCATTCTCCTCTCCAGTACCCTGGCATAGACTTTCCCGGGGAGGCTGAGGAGTGTGATCCCTCTGTAGTTGGAACACACCCTCCGGTCCCCTTCTTAAAGAGGGACCACCACCCCAGTCTGCCAGTCCAGAGGTACTGTCCCCGACACGCGATGTTGTAGGCGTGTCAACCAAGACAGCCCTACAACATCCAGAGACTTGAGGTACTCAGGGCGTATCTCATCCACCCCCGGTGCCTTGCCACTGAGGAGCTTCCCAACTACCTCAGTGACTTGGCCTGGGTGATGGACGAGTCCACTTCCGAGCCCTCGGCCCCTGCTTCCTTCAGTGGAAGGCGTGTCGGTGGGGTTGAGGAGATCCTCAGTATTCCTTCCACCGTCCAACAATATCCCCAGTTGAAGTCAGCAGGTTCCCACCTCCACTGTAAACAGTGTTGGCAGGGCACTGCTTCCCCCTCCTGAGGCGCGGACGGTTTGCCAGAATTTCTTGAGGCCGACCGATAGTCTTTCTACATGGCCTCACCGAACTCCTCCCAGACCCGAGTTTTAGCCTCCACGACCACGCGGGCTGCAGTTCGCTTGGCCTGCCGGTACCTATCAGCTGCCTCAGGAGTCCCACGGGCCAACCAGGCTCGGTAGGTCTCCTTCTTCAGCTTACCGGCATCCCTTACTTCCGGTGTCCACCACCGGGTTCGGGGGTTGCCGCCACGACAGGCACCGGAGACTTTACGGCCACAGCTTTGAGTGGCCGCATCGACAATGGAGGTGGAGAACATGGTCCACTCGGACTCAATGTCTCCAACCTCCCTCGGGATCTGGTCGAAGCTCTGCCGGAGGTGGGAGTTAAAGGTCTTTCTGACAGGGGGCTCTGCCAAAGCGTTCCCAACAGACCCTCACAGACGTCTGGGCCTGCCGAGTCTGTCCAGCTTTCTCCCCCGCCATCGGATCCAACTCACCACCAGGTGGTGATCAGTTGACAGCTCCGCCCCTCTCTTCACCCGAGTGTCCAAGACATATGGCCGGAGGTCAGATGAAACAACTACAAAGTCGATCATCGATCTCCGACCTAGGGTGTCCTGGTGCCACGTGCACTGATGGACACCCTTATGCTTGAACATGGTGTTCGTTATGGACAAACTGTTGCTAGCACAGAAGTCCAATAACAGAACACCACTCGGGTTCAGATCCGGGGGGCCGTTCGTCCTAATCACGCCCCTCCAGGTGTTACTGTCGCTGTCCACGTGAGCGTTGAAGTCCCCCAATAGAACGACGGAGTCCCCGGTCGGAGCACTTTCCAGCACCCCTCCCAGAGACCCCAAGAAGGCCGGGTACTCTGCACTGCCATTTGGCCCGTAAACACAAACAACAGTGAGAGACCTATCCCGACCCGAAGGCGCAGGGGCGACCCTCGTTCACCGGGGTGAACTCCAACACATGGCGGCTAAGCTGGGGGGCTATGAGCAAGCCCACACCAGCCTGTATTTATTCTATTACATGCACAACCTTCTTTCACTTCTTGCACTTTACCTGTTTCTAAGAGCTGCTGGAGGGACTTACCCCTCTGTGGGATGATCAATAAAGTCTTATATCTTACCTTATCGTTTGTAGATCCACCTTCAGCAACAATAACTGGAGGAATTTTTGCCGAGGTGAACTTATCCTCTTAGATTTCATCAAGAAGGGCCATTCAACTGCCAACTTTAATTTATTGTTTGTTATTCTAAAATTGAGGTTGTATTTTCCTCATACTAAAAACTTGTTATGATGAAATAATTTATTATTTTCTTTAGCGTTAATTTCTGTATCTTCAAATAACAACATTCCCGTGGCCCAGTCAGTGAGTCACAGACTATCAGCAATAAAAGTAGGCGTTTCACGCTGCCCTCTTGAATTCATTCCAAAATGGTTTTTAAAAAAACAAAAGATAATGTGTTTACGATGTGTCATTCGACCGGATGAGCAGGTTTGGTGAAGTATTTGAGGCAACTCTTACATAAGTTTGCCCTGATACTGCATCTTAGATACATCACAGATATACACATGTTTGAGGGACAAGGACAAGACTCAAGCCTGGACTTAAGTACAAATAATCCGTATATAAATATAAATAAAGCTTAAACCGGGACTAAACCCAAGACTAAAGAAGAACAAATCTGGTATCAACCAAATCTAATTATTTAATTAAATCGACAGATAAACCCAGACCATAACCAAGATTAAAGATAGGACTTAAATCCCCTCAAAAAATCTAAACTCAAACCCAAGAGTAAACCAGCACTAAACCTGGACTAAACCCTGGTCAAACCCCAGACAATAACTGCAGCAGACGGTGAAAAGTCAAGACTTTATTGTGTTTAAACTGAATCCAGGTTAAAGTTGGTGCTACAACACTTTGAAAAGAGGATAAAATAAAATTAAAGCCGCAAGCGGCGATAAAGGCCCTCGCCTCCCTTGAGACCGCGGGGACACATATATTCGGAGGATTGCATGTCGTGCTTTAAAGCAAATTTGGAGCTGTTTAGATGAAAACCCTTTAGCACAAAGTGTACGATTTAGGTGGTCATGTATTCCACCCAATATTTTCTGTTGAGAAGGATCCTGGCAATTGTGAAATGGCATTTATTTCCCAATAGTTGCCTCTTCACAGACTCATTACGACCACAGCCACAAATCTATCAAAAAACAAATTGATAACTTTTTTTTGCACATGTGTCTAGATGATACTCACCAAATTTGGAGCTGTTTAGATGAAAAGCCTTTAGACACAAGGGGTGCAATTTAGGTGGTCACGCATACACCCAACATAGTAGATTTCCTGTTGAGTTTACGATATGGCTGTAATACATTTTTCTGTTCGCCCTGAGGTGTCCTATGGATGTACCAAGTTTCATTTTTCTACGTTGGAAAAAAGTTACTTTCACTTTCCATAGGCCCGATGTATTTTTACTTTTCTAGGGGTCGCCACTGAGTCATTTTTCGTATTTTTTTTCGGGGACTTCAAATACATAAATTTTTCGCTGGGCTTGAAATCTGGGACCAATAAAAATGACTTTTAGTTGTACGTTTACTGGGTTAAATTGAGGATCATTTTGCAGAAAAATATGATAAAAAATATATACCGAATTATAATTAAAAAATATAACTCGAGCAAAAAGTCTAGAAAAACACTTGTCTCATTTACATACATGTGTTTAGCTCATTTTGCCCAAGTTTGGTGTCTGTGGAATGAAGCAGCTATTTTCTGAGTTCTTTTAAAAGAGGTGTATTTTAAGTCGGTTCACATTTTCAATTCAAAATGGCCGCCTTCCGTGTGTGATAGGGTGTGGTCCCCATTGGCTTTTTGTTCATAAGCCCATGCTGGATGTGTGTACCAAGTTCCATTTGCCTACGACAAACTAAAATTTTCACTTCCCATTGACTTTTTCCAAATATTTGGGGACGTTGCTATGGCAACACATTTATAGATAGGGGATGGTTGTCATTGGCTTTTATGCTCGTCATGACATAAGAGATGTGTGTACCAAATTTTATGTCTCTATGACAAA
The DNA here is from genome assembly GCA_024416835.2 of Perccottus glenii. Classification (NCBI taxonomy): domain Eukaryota; kingdom Metazoa; phylum Chordata; class Actinopteri; order Gobiiformes; family Odontobutidae; genus Perccottus; species Perccottus glenii. The sequence continues at coordinate 2,097,383 of CM044546.2, read as the reverse complement.
CTAAATTCTTGGGTCCCATTATAAGTTTGTAGGGGCGCTGGAGAGCCATTTCTAAAGATAACCCTTTTATTTACATATTTTTGTGTTCAGGTCATGAATGTGCACAAACGCCTTTTTGGGTCCAACTCGATCCGAGAAGCCGTTTGAGAGTTAAGAGACGTTTATTTTCACAAAAATGGCCACCTCGTTACAGGCTTGCCACACCCATACCCGATAAGATATCAACAACAAAGTCACAACTTTGGTTGGCACATGTGTCTAGATGATACTCACCAAATTTGGGGCCATTTAGATTAAAACACAATGATTTGCATCTTTCTGCGCAAGTGCGAATTTAGTGGCCGCCTTTCACCCCACATGGCGGACTTCCTGTTAAGTTTAGGGTGTGACTGTCATTGACTTTTCTGTTTGCCCTGAGGTGTCCTATGGATGTACCAAGTTTCATTTTTCTACGTTGGAAAAAGTTACTTTCACTTTCCATAGGCCCAATGTATTTTGACTTTTCTAGGGGCCGCCACTGAGTCATTTTTCGTATTTTTTTCGGGGACTTCAAATACATACATTTTTGCCGGGCTTGAAGTCTGGGACCAATAAAAATGACTTTTAGTTGTTCGTTTACTGGGTTAAATTGAGGATCATTTTGCAGAAAAATTATAATAAAAAATATATAACAAATTATAATTTAAAAAAAAAACTCGAGCAAAAAGTCTAGAAAAACACTTGTCTCATTTACATACATGTGTTTAGCTCATTTTGCCCAAGTTTGGTGTCTGTGGAATGAAGCAGCTTTTTCTGTGTACTTTTAAAAAGAGGTGTATTTTAAGTCGGTTCACATTTTCAATTCAAAATAACCGCCTTCCTGTGTGTGATAGGGTGTGGTCCCCATTGGCTTTTTGTTCATAAGCCCATGGTGGATGTGTGTACCAAGTTTTAGTTGCCTACAACAAACTAAAAATTTCCACTTCCCATTGACTTTTTCACATTTTTGGGACGTTGCTATGGCAACACATTTATAGATAGGGGTGGTTGTCATTGGCTTTTATGCTCGTCATGACATAAGAGATGTGTGTACAAAATTTTATGTCTCTATGACAAACTAAATTCTTGGGTCCATTATAAGTTTGTAGGGGGCTGGAGAGCCATTTCTAAAGATAACCCTTTTATTTACATATTTTTGTGTTCAGGTCATGAATGTGCACAAACGCCTTTTTGGGTCCAACTCGATCCGAGAAGGCGTTTGAGAGTTAAGACATTTTATTTTCACAAAAATGGCCACCTCGTTACAGGCTTGCCACACCCATACCCGATAAGATATCAACAACAAAGTCACAACTTTGGTTGGCACACGTGTCTAGATGATACTCACCAAATTTGGGGCCATTTAGATTAAAACACAATGATTTGCATCTTTCTGCGCAAGTGCGATTTTAGTGGCCGCGTTTCACCCCATGGCGGACTTCCTGTTAAGTTTAGGGTGTGAATGTCATTGACTTTTCTGTTTGCCCTGAGGTGTCCTATGGATATACCAAGTTTCATTTTTCTACGTTGGAAAAAAGTTACTTTCACTTTCCATAGGCCCAATGTATTTTGATTTTGTAGGGGTCGCCACTGAGTCATTTTTCTTATTTTTTTTTTCTGCGACTTCAAATACATAAATTTTTCGCCGAGCTTGAAGTCTGGGACCAATAAAATGACTTTTCGTGCATGTTCACTGGGTCAAATTTAGGATCATAGGTCGACAAGAAAGATAAAAAAAAAAAAAAAAAAAAAATCCGAGCAAAAACAATAGGCCCTCCCGGCCATCACCGGCTCGGGCCTAATTAATAAACCAGGATTAGACCCAGGAATAAATTGAATTAGAAGACTTAAATCAAACTCTAATGGACAAAAGCTATTGTTAACTAAAGTGATATATGCTGTGTTGTTTTTTGTCTTCATTGGGTGCCTTCAAAAGTAAAAGACCAGAAGCTTTTGGAGCAAACAAAGCTTCTCTTTTCTGAGCAGCTGATGTCTCTCCACTCACCGTCCACTGAAAAACCAGGACGATACTGTAATAGATTTAAATATATTTATATCATGTATAGTTAAAGGTTTTACAGGTCTCTACGCAGCTGCCTTCTGGTTCACAGTAGCTCATCTCAAAACCGAAGAAAGAAGTCAAACTCAGACCCATCAGTGTTTTATAATGAGCCCTGAGAAAACAGAAAGAACAACAGAAAGGCTTTTTAACAAGAATGTATCAGAGAACAATCGCAGCTCCTGAAGGGGGCGCTGTCAGAGATCTGCTGTAGATCTGTCTGGACCGTTCCAGCTCCTGTGGCTCTTGTAACTATTTGTTTTGTTCTCAATAAAGAGTGTTTAGCACCTGGGCTGTGTAATGACTGGAATATTTTGTTTTACAATAGAATTTAATGAATTTGTAATGACTTACAATCTCACGAGTATCCATCTTGAACTGCTCCAAGCAATGTATTTACATATTTCAGGTTTGGGCCTGTTTTATGTTTAAAAATGTAGCAAACCTATTACATAAACAAACTAAAGCGGTTGTTTCTGATTGGATAAAACTGTGGTTGATAAATCCAATCACCTCCAGGTTTTCATTAAAGCTACCTCCCTTTTTGCAAACCCTTTATAATACAAATACTTAAGTCCATACGAAACAGTAACAAAACTGGTTGAGACTATTTAATGTGGTTTGTTAAATTTTCTGCATCTGGTTCATGTTTCTGGGCCATAGACATTTACTGTATGTTTGACTCAAAATACACTGAATGTCAAATAGACCTTTAAAAAAAGGACCAGTCTTTGAATCTGTAGTATTATATCATTGTGATGAAACAGTGTTTACCCCAGATCTGACCGCTCCTGATCTAGCCCCCGACCGGTTTCCCGTGGCTCATCAGAATCACACATTTGACCGTTGTGTTCTCCTCGTTGTTGTGAATGGACACCAGGCTGGAGTTGTGGCTCTCACAGTGGCTCTAAAACCAACAAGAGTCCGGGTCAAGACCCAGAGGGAACGCCTCAGGTCGGTGTGTGTGGACTCTGTGTGTTGTTACCTGTGCTTCGTTAAAAGGCAGAGCAAAGCTGAAGTGTTCGGAACAAAGGTTGCCACTGGTTTGATACCAATCTACGCCACATGTCTCGAGTTGTTCCTTCACACAATTCTGTTTCTTGAGATAATCTGATGAAACATGACAAGTGTTACAAAAGGGTTCTTCATTCTAACTTTTCAGTTTATTTTCATTGTGTTATTATATTAGTCTGTAAATACGCTCTGTGAAACACAGAAATGCTCAACATCTCACCTGTAGACTATACAGTATATAGTCACAGTGTAATACGTATGTTACAACACTGGGTGGCAGTAGTGGTGATAGAAGGTCAATGATAATAGGCACTTATAAATCACAGTCGACGTGGAAGCCATTACTCATGGATGCTGTATTATTTTGTGTTACAGAATAAATCTTTAGGATTCCTCTGTTGTCGTAAGTAACACATGTTTCAAGTTTTTCTGTCTGTCAATCTATCGATGAAATAAAAAAAATAATAATTTTGAAACCAAAAATAAAATTATTCATTTTGTTGAGCCAAGTAAAAACATTATCACTTTCAACTGCAGAAAGATAAAGGCTTGACATTCCTTAAGAGGGACACTAGATGGCACTATAAGTGACTCGTGCCAGACCCTTATAGGACATTTAAACTCATCATTGCTCCACAAACCAAGTCTTTACCTGGTCTGAGCAACTAATTAATTGGAAATATGTTCATCCTGAAGTCCCTTTGTCCACTAAGATTTCTTAAAAACAAATATGATTATGTTTTCTTTGCAATTCTTTTTTTTTAGCAGCCATAAACCATAAGCCATAAACTTTATATGACTGTTATAATCATTTTAAATTTCCTATTGTTTATATTATTTATAGTTACTGGGTGCTCATAGTTCTCTTTAGGTCATGTCAAATCTGTTTATGTCATGTCCTTCATGTTGATCCAAGCAGGAACTAGACATGACTAGACGTAGACATAACTTGCCACAGGTGGACTTCTGCACCTGGAGCTTGTTCTGGAGAAGGGTGTATGAAAGATACACTTTTCACAAGATATAAAATCTAATGTATTGTTTACTTCTCTAAGCAAACCTTACCCTGTACCACTTGTGACATGTTTGTACTTTGCTTCATTCTTGCAAGAATTCAAACGGCCCATTGCTTTTTTAAATTATACTCTGTCTACGTGTCTCTCTGGATAATATAAGGATAAAGAACAGACACTTATTTCCTGGAGGAGAAGCATTTTTACCAGTAATTTGTTTAGAAGGACAGACAGTGTACCATTGCTGTCACATGATGAGAACACTGACGTTCTCTGAGTCTTGTTTTAACATCCACTGAGTCGTCATTTCTTTAACAGTCAAACGTTCCTAAACATTGCTGTTGAGCGATAAGGGGGTCCCAGACAGTGGGGCAGGTTACACTGGTGATCACGTTCTGGAGCCTCGCAGTTATTTTTTGTGTTGTACATTAGTGCTCAGGCCCTGCTGAGGCTCGGGGAAGTGTGAGGGAAAAATGAAAAAATGGACATTACAGCATTGTCCCCCCCAAAAAATAAACTATAAACTTGAAACTAGGTTTTGGAATGTTTTTATTTTTCAACCTATAAGGCAGTTTGAGACAAAACAGTTCAGTGAGTTCTAGTAAAGCCTCTGATGTCCACCAGGTGGTGCTCTCAGCTGCCCTTTGTTTTGTGCTCTTCTATTTTCATCCAGATGTGGCCAGGATTTTGAGGGAAAGTAGTTACTCCTAAACAAATTCTTGAAAAAAAATTCTATATTTTTTAGTTTCAACAAAAAAAAAAACTGAAAATAATAAAAAATACAATAAGTTTTAAATTTTTTTGTACAGTACAGTTTTTTTTACAGAATATTCACAGTGACTGTCACTGAGGTCAGTGTAATAAGAGAATGGGAAAGTGGGGGTGAAAAGGGTAAAACGAGGAGAAGGGGTGTGGTCCAGGTTTTAGGAGGTCTATGTGGGGCCAGACTGATCCTCTCCAGTGGCTCCTGAAGGTCCTGGCCCTCGGTTAACGCAGACACAGGAGACACTTTATTATGTGCATTTTGTAACACTTTATAATAACTACCAGTAAAGCATTGATATTTTTTATAATTTACAATAAACAGAGTGTAAGTCATTTTCTTTTTGGACACTAGATGGCAGTGATGTGTTGCAGGAACCGTGTGAGCCGTATGAAGCAATAGTCAGGATTTATTTCTAAGCTGCCAACAAACATCACACAAACATTATGCTCTATTCTGCGTAAATGCCCATCTCTGTTCACTACTTATCACGATGCATTGTGGGAAACTGTGTGTGCACTACAGACACCAAGACAAAATGGAGTGAACAGTATTTAGTGCCAAAAGTAAGGAGTAATAAACAAGCCCTTTAGGAAAAGTTTAACCGAGGATGAGTGAAGACGAGTCAATGAGACACGATGAGTCTTAGGCAGAGTTCCCACTCTTTCATAAACATCAGATTAAAGGAACCTGACCTTTTGACCTCTTACAGCACTACAGTCACTTACACTTTGAAAAGTTTCAGAGTAATAATGATGTTAATAATGATGTTCTGAATGTGTAGGTTTCATAAATTTAAACCAGTTACAGCAGTTGCCTTCAAAGAAATTGCATCAAATCCAATGAAGTCAGTGGATTACTGGTAATATTCAAATACAAATTCTTAAATATTGATTAAAAAAAAACACATTTTCTGGCATTAAACTGATTTTTTTTTTTTTTTTTTTTTGCTGTAATGGTAAATGGTAAATGGCATGCATTTATATAGCGCTTTTTTGCACCCTTCTCGGGCATCCAAAGCGCTTTACATCGTGCTTCCACTCACCCCATTCACACACATTCACACCTGGGGCAGACAGAGATGGGGGCTGCCATACAAACTGCGCTCAACCTTCTCCGGCCACCACCAAACACACCTCTACAGTCACACACATTCATACACCAGTGCTACGGACACTGGAGGCAAGGTGGGTTAAGTGTCTTGCCCAAGGACACAACGAAAGTATGAACAGGGCAGAGTGGGAATCGAACCGGCAACCTTCTGGTTATAGGACGACTGCTCTACCACTGAGCTACTCCGTCCGTAATCCTTGTAAAAGATTTAAATTAGAAAGAAGGTCAATTAAAATTTTTTCAATGTAGTAATATTACAGTAAAAAAAAAATTCAATGTAGTAATATTACAGTAAAACTGTTATTAAAAAATTTATTCAAGCACTTTAAGGACTTATTTTTGTTTTTAAGTATTTTTCAGTCCTTGAATCTGCGTGCCTGTAATTTAGGTACTTTCTAGTGGGAGCTCTGCAAACACTTTAAAATTACAATAATTACTTAAAAGTATTTGTTAAGTGTTGGTAACAACAAACTCCTACCATTTACAAAGCCTTACTCCTACAATAATAAGCCCTATTATGTTATAAACACTGTTATTAATGTTTTAGTCTTGAACAATAAGCTCATGTATAGTTTTATAAACAGCGATTAACCCTGTGATTGACAGATGCATACGACCCACGACCTCTAACCCCACTAAGCAGAAGAAAATCAATGAAGTCGGTTTGGCATTAAATCTGGAACAGTCCAAATATCTGCAAAAAAAATTTAAAAATACTTAACTTTTACAACGATCTAAGAAAGAAGAAGGGGTCAAATACAAAAACATACAAAAAACTTTAAGCACAAGATTACTATTGTGTGAAAATATGAAAGTATGTCCTGTTTTATAACCCAGTTGCCTGAGCACACATCATGGGTAAGGTTTAACAAACTAAGCTGCTGTGGCACGTGGAGGAAATGTGAAGAAAAACATCTGAAACTCTGTGTCTCTAAACAGCTGGCGCTTCAAAGAGGGGTGTGACGATTGTGAAGACACTGTGCTGCAAACTAACATAAAGCATAAAACATAAAACAACAGAAAACAGAAAGTGTGCGATGTTATTTGAAGTTTGTTGGTGGCTGTACCTTTAGACGGATGACTCAGATGTGTCAGTTTTCTGTCGAGAAAAGGAAGCTGTGGTGAACTCTTCATTGTTGTCAGATCAGAGGCGATCGTAAATCAGGACCGATGTAGGAGCAGCGCTGTAGGATCTGCCACGGGTCAGGGACTCTGGAGAAACAAAGTCCCTGGTGCCTGGAACACAGACGGAAAACATGAAGTTATGATTAACTCACTTTATTCAACATAAACCCTTAATCCTCTCTAGTAACTGTTCAATCAGAGGGTGTCTGGTTTAAAATCACAATGGAAGATGTTTTTTGAGTGAAGATCTATGAGTCCATCCATCACCTGCTTCACCATAACCTACAGCAGAAAACTGGGATTTAATAAACTTTTTTCTCTTCAAATCCAATCAAAACCTGTTCAAATCCTGATAAAACCTGTTCAAATCCAATTAAAACCTGTTCAAATCCAATTGAATCCTTTTCAACTTTAATTAAAACCTTTTCAAATTAAAATAATTTTTTTTAATATCCAATTCAAACTTCTTCAAATCCAACTAAAACCCGTTCAAATCTTTCAAAAACCTCTTCAAATCCAGCTAAAACTCACTTCAATTCAAACTTCTTCAGGTCCTATTAAAACTTTTTAAAATCCTGCTCTCTTCAAATGTGACCCTCTTTACAAATAGTTGGACTTCCCTGATTTAGGAGAAATATATCTATTTCTGCACACGTTCCTGTAGAGCAGGGGACTGTGGTTTGTAAAAGAGAATGTGGTGTAATCAAAATGACTTCCTCTCGTGGTCTAGACATGTGTGTAAAGGTAAATATGTGAATGAAATGTCTCAGAGTGAATAAATGTGAGTGTACGCCTCTTTATGAATGAATAAACGTAACATGGTTATTGGTTATTCTCGCCCTGATCTGTATCTACAGTCTGAGCTGATCACGTGACAAAAGCACTGACAGTAAACTTCTTAAACACCTACACCCTTTTTTTTTTTACACAAAAAGGTTTGTAGATGTGTTTTTGTTTATGATAAGTGCTTTATTGTGCTCTAATTCTAAATAAATCAACATGGAAGTGTGAGACCAAATTTTAATCGCTGCAAAAAGAAAATAAACTTTGTGTACAACATCTGAGATTAAAAGGATTTAAATCCATTTAGCGGAAAGGGTTTTGTGGTCATGACTCTTGAGATGAATCATAGGAAAAGGAAGTGAACGTCTTCCTCTGACAAAGTGAACGTCTCTCTTTCCTCTCATCTGCATTAAAGCTGCAAAAAAAAAAAACAACAACACACAAACACAAACAAAATAACAACCTGTTCAAACTGGATTTGAGCAGGTTAAACATTAAGAGGTTAAACATTAACATAAAACATGTTTTTATCTGATTATTACAATGTTTTAGCTGCATGTTCTAAAAGACCAGATGGATGTTTCTGAGTTTGCAGAGGATTCAGTCGGATTGAGAGAGTTTAAGATGAAATATTTGAACAGGTCTAGCTCTGAACACAGCCAGTCTAGTCTAGACTTCTCTGAGCTCGTGATTGGACAAGTCTGTGAGCTGCTCAAGTTCAACTCTTTTGTAAAAGAATAAAAATACATTTTTACAGAATTTGTAGAATGTTTGTAAATTTGCACTGGCTATGTATAATTTATAATATAATATTTCAAAACACAAAGTAAAGTTCACTAAATAAAGTACATTAAAGTAAACACTACTCTTGACCCTTGACCCTCCAAAAGAAGGGGTAGGGTTAAGATTACAGGCTTTATAATATAATTTAACATTTACAAGTCTTTGTAATATAAGCTATAGTTAATCTAGTTTAAAATGTATATTTTAATACTTGACGTAATATTATGAGGTCTAATAATACATCTGTCGACATTATAAGAGTTTGAACGTTTTTTCTATAGAATAGAATGTTTTATTAAAAAAACGAGCTAATGTTTTAGTCGTTATCGTCTTTGACTTGAGTCTTGTCTGAACAAGTCCCTGTCACAGAAATAAGACTCAAACAGGACTGTTTCTTTACAACATATTAACTTAAACTGTCAGCAGTGTTATGCATTAGTGAATAAAACGTTCTGTAAATACAAGACTGTGACAAGGGTTAGGAGTCGAGTCAAGGGTTAGGGGTCGAGACAAGGGTTAGGGGTCGAGACAAGGGATAGGGGTCGACACAAGGTTAGGGGTCAAGACAAGGGTTAGGGGTCGAGTCAAGGGTTAGGGGTCGAGACAAGGGTTAGGGGTCAAGACAAGGGTTAGGGGTCGAGCTGGGATTGGGCCTAAATGACTTCACGAGACTTAACGCTGCTCTGAACTCACATCTGTCACTTCTGAATTCTTCTGTTCTCTGGGAAAGTTGATCAGATGTGTGTTAACCCTGTTGTGTTTTTCTTGGAACAGTTGCGGGCTCATTAAAGAGAATATCACGAGTGATTTTGTTAATCATTTGTGAAAAGGCACTGGTTTTATGAATCATCTTGACTCATCAGGACTCGACAGGAAAAGTGTAATTCACGTTTGACCGCAGCAGTTTGTGTTTTGTTTTCTTTAAAGGTTTCCATGGTGACATAAACCGGTGCTGCAGGTCCACTCTGGGATTTTTACATTGACACACCTTTTGGATTTATATTAAAGCAATACCTCCTTAATAGATATATTAATACAGATATAGATACGTATTTAGAGATTAAGTACATGTTTTAGTGTCTGTTTGTTCAGCTGACCTTTAACATCTAGGTTTACAGATAACCTAAGTAACACAAGGGCCTTTTGATTAAAGCTTAAACCGAACATGAGTACGATATATTGAAAGGTTAAAGGGCGATGTTGAGGACAGTGTGTTTGTCAGTGTCAGATATAACATTACAGCCCCAGCTCACTCCCATATGATCATTTAACAGCTGTACGTGTCTGCGTCTGTGTGTGGCATTCATGAGCGTGGGAGACATCTGTACTTCCTCATGTCTCTTTCCGAAAGTGTGAGGGTAAGCGTGTTTTTGTTTTTGAACAGAAATCTCTCTCGTGTAAAAAAAGGTTTGGACATTCCTTGTAGAAGCTAAATACAGAATTATTAAACACTGTCGTACATCTGGGGGTTGTTCTGCTAACATTAGTTGTTTTACTCCAGTATTCTGGATAAGTTTGTGTCTGTTTTTACTGATAACTGTTAAACCAAAGCAGAACAGACACATTTTACCTCAAACAAGATCATCATTAGGAATTCTGTTTCAGGTAAAGCTGAGGGACTGGGACAGTGTAATAATCTTTTTTCCTTGATGACTCTAAATGCCTCCTGACGGTGAAATGGTTTGAGTGATGTTTGTGGTTTTTGCACACACCTCCCTCTGCGAAAGTTTTTCTTTCTTAGAGATTTTTCATTGTTGCTCAAACCTTTGAATGAGCAGGACGTACGTTTTAAAGCTGAAGCTGAATCTGCCCGAGACAAGGATATTTATTGGACATGAATCACCTTTTGGCTTTTCTTCTGCTGGGCTTTAAAGGTAACTGCTCTTTTAAATTGTTAATTGTGTGGTTGTATTTAAAAGACACTCCTCATAGACCTGTGTGGTTCCTGTGTGGTAAATCATTTTCTGGCAGATGCAAAAAGTATGAGGTGAGGTTTGGGAATGGGCCTTGAAAAGTGTTTGAAAAGTCCTTTAAACTTAAACAATAACCTGAACTCTAAAGTGCTTGCAAATGTTATCATACCACAGTATAACAAAGCCTTAAAGGGTTTAAAAAGTCTTTGAACTTGAAAGTTTACCTCAAAGACTAATTATTTTTTCAGTATTTGTCAACATTTTGTGGTAAAGTCAGGAAATGGACCTTGGAAGTGCTTAAATTTAAGGTAAAGTTGAAAATTACCAATATGTTTTTTTTATTGTGATCTGTGTGAAGCCTGGAAATGGGGGGCTTGAAAGAGCTTGAAAGGTCCTTGAGTTCAGAGTGGTTAAATGGATGGTCAGTTTAAATGCATAAGGAGTGAAAGTTGTAAGATGAGGTTTGGAAATGGGCCTTGAACTTATGTATTTAGTTTTTATGAGAAATGTGGGACAAAGTGTGAGACTTGGGTTCATTTCTATTTCAGTGTCAAAGTTCCTAAAAGCCTAAAAATAAAGTTCAGAATGGTTGAATTGAAAGTGCTCATTGGCGGGACATATCTGTCTGAGTGATGTTAGCTTTAAGTCACAAGTTGAACAGCTGATATTTGTTCCTCAAATAACCTCCCTGATTTGAGATCATGCCCCTCCCCCTCCTCCTCCCCCTACCCCTCCTCCTCCCCCTCCTCTTCCTCAGGAGCCATGTTTCTATCGTTTACCTGGATCTTCACCTGCTCAGGAGCTCATAAGCCACATTAGTGTACGTTACCGTCAACATTTACTAGAAAGTTAAATAGCTTTGAAACTGAAAACCCAACTGAAACTAACCTAATCCAGTTTCAGAAGTTTAGTCAAGGTTTAGTCTAACTTTTGGCTTTGTTTAGTCCCTGATTTATTTTTGGATCTTGTTTTTTACAACAAATCTCTGCATTAAATAAAGCTGTATATTTAGCTCTTGATACTAGTTTCATTTCCAGTGGACCCGAGGGAAATGGAGCCACTTGTTGAATGCATTTCTCAATTGTCATTTATGACGGACTGAACTGAACCTGACTGAACCTGAAGCCAAAACATCTGACGGCTCAGATTCAATTGATAAATTAACAACAACAACATCTGCAGCAGAAAGTGTTTTGTGTTTTTATCTAGCTTTAGTGATGGGTCATTTCTGGTTTTAGTCTTAGTTCAGCACTGATTTTAGATCGAAACCTGGTTTAGGTTTGGTCTTAGCCTGCTTTAGTTGAGGGTCTAGTCTGGACTTGGGTCTTGTGTTTTTCAGGTGCAGGTCCTGGTTTAGTTCAGGTACAGCCTTGATATGGACTAGAGTTGATGTTTTATTTAGTCCTGCTTTTAGCAAGTCTTAGTCTTCACCCATTAGACCTGGTTTAGACCTGGTTTAGACCTGGTTAGACCTGGTTTAGACCTGGTTTAGTCCTGGTTTAGACCTGGTTAGACCTGGTTTAGACCTGGGTTAGACCTGGTTAGACCTGGTTTAGACCTGGTTTATACCTGGGTTAGACCTGGGTCAGACCTGGGCTAGACCTGGTTTAGACCTGGTTTAGTCCTGGTTTAGACCTGGTTAGACCTGGTTTAGACCTGGTTTAGTCCTGGTTTAGACCTGGTTTAGACCTGGGTTAGACCTGGGTCAGACCTGGGTCAGACCTGGGCTAGACCTGGGCTAGACCTGGTTTAGACCTAGTTTAGACCTAGTTTAGACCTGGTTTAGACCTGGTTTAGACCTGGTTTAGTCCTGGTTTAGTCCTGGTTTAGACCTGGTTTAGACCTGGGTTAGACCTGGTTTAGTCCTGGTTTAGTCCTGGTTTAGACCTGGTTTAGTCCTGGTTTAGACCTGGTTTAGACCTGGTTTAGACCTGGTTTAGACCTGGGTTAGACCTGGTTTAGTCCTGGTTTAGTCCTGGTTTAGTCCTGGGTTAGACCTGGTTTAGTCCTGGTTTAGTCCTGGTTTAGTCCTGGTTTAGACCTGGTTTAGTCCTGGTTTAGTCTTGGTTTAGACTTGGTTTAGATCTGGGTCAGACCTGGTTTAGACCTGGTTTAGACCGGGTTTAGACCTGGTTTAGACCTTGTTTAGACTTGGTTAGACCTGGGTTAGACCTCGGTTAGACCTGGATTAGACCTGGGTTAGACCTGGTTTAGACCTGGGTTAGACCTGGTTTAGTCCTGGTTTAGACCTGGTTAGACCTGGTTTAGACCTGGTTTAGACCTGGGTTAGACCTGGGTCAGACCTGGGTTAGACCTCGGTTAGACCTGGATTAGACCTTGGTTAGACCTGGTTTAGACCTGGTTTAGACCTGGGTTAGACCTGGTTTAGACCTGGGTTAGACCTGGGTCAGACCTGGGTTAGACCTCGGTTAGACCTGGATTAGACCTGGGTTAGACCTGGTTTAGACCTGGGTTAGACCTGGTTTAGTCCTGGTTTAGACCTGGTTAGACCTGGGTCAGACCTGTGTTAGACCTCGGTTAGACCTGGTTTAGTCCTGGTTTAGACCTGGTTAGACCTGGTTTAGACCTGGTTTAGGCAAGGCAAGGCAATTTTATTTATATAGCACAATTCATACACTGGGTAACTCAAAGTGCTTTACAGGAATAAAAGACAATTTACAAGATTTATATTAAGAAACATAAGAAAAAATTAAAAACATTTTAAAAGAAGAGTGCAGATAAAAGAAAAAACTAACACTTTAGGTTGTAGTGTAGGCGGAGCTAAAGAGGAAGGTTTTAACCTCCCTTGAACATTGTTAAAGTTGAGGCTTGTTTTAGGTTTTTGCTGCATGAAACTTAAACGCTGCTTCACCCTGTTTAGTTCTAACTCTGGGCACGAGCAGAAGGCCTGTCCCAGATGTTCTCAGAGTCCGAGGAGGTTCATAAGTAACTAGCATGTCAGAGATATATTCTGGTGCTAAACCATTTAGAGACTTGTAAACCAGAAGTGCTGTTTTAAAGTCTATTCTCTGAGCAACAGGAAGCCAGTGCAGAGATTTTAAAACTGGCGTGATGTGGTTGTACTTCCTGGTTTTGGTTAGAACCCGAGCAGCCGCGTTCTGAATAAGCTGCAGCTGTCTTAACCCTCGTTTTGAGAGATCAGTGAGCAGGCCGTTACAGTAATCTAACCTGCTGGAGATAAAAGCATGGATAAGTTTCTCTAAGTCTGGTTGAGACATCATCCCTTTGACTCTGGAAATGTTTTTAAGGTGATAAAATGCAGATGATGTAATTGACTTAATGTGACTGTGGAAATTCAAGTCTGAGTCCATGATGACCCCTAGATTTCTAACCTGATTATTAGATTTTAGAGAAAGAGACGCGAGGTGGCTGCTGACACTCTTTGTTTCTGTGGCCCAAAGATGATTAGTTCAGTCTTGTTTCTGTTCAGTTGGAGAAAATTATTTTGCATCCACATGTCAATCTGTTCGATGCAGTGACACAGTGAATGGATTGGTCCATTTTCACCTGCTGTGAGTGAAATGTAAATCTGAGTGTCATCTGCATAATTATGGTAGGATACGCCACAGCTGTGTATTAACTGGCCTAAAGGAAGCATGTAGAGATTGAATAATAGAGGTCCCAAGATAGACCCCTGTGGAACCCCACATGTCAGGGCCATTTGGTTGGTCTGACACACAGTTACCAACCAAACAAAGTACTTCCTGTCTTCAAGATAGGACTGAAACCATTTAAGGGCAGTTCCAGTGATACCTATCCATTCCTCTAATCTTTGTGTCAGGATTTCATGGTCCACTGTATCAAACGCAGCACTCAAGTCCAACAGAACTAAGACAGAGACTTTGCCTGCGCCAGTGTTCATACGGATGTCATTTGTGACTTTGATAAGTGCAGTCTCAGTGCTGTGATGGGGCCTGAATCCTGACTGAAAAGGATCAAAGCAGTTGTTAAGTAATAGAAAGTCATTAAGTTGCTGATATACAACTTTTTCGATGACTTTCCTAAAAATGGCAGGTTTGATATGGGCCGATAGTTGTTGAGCACTGTAGCATCAAGACTGCTCTTCTTTAGAGAGGCTTAATGACAGCAGTTTTTAAGGCCCTTGGAAATGTTCCAGACTGTAAGGAATTATTGACTATATTAGTGAGTTGTGGTAACAAACTGCTTAGTACTGATTTTAGAAATCTAGTGGGTAAAACATCGAGGCAGCAGGTGGATGAACTCAGGCTGGAGACAGTTTTTTCAATTGTTCTGTCATTAATGGGAGTAAAATGTGTTAAACCAACCAAGTGTCTCCTAGGTGGCTGCAGTGTTGTTGTATGCCCTTTGGACTGTATCGCATGTTTAATGCCTTGAACCTTGTCGTTGAAAAACAATGCAAACTCATTGCATTTAGTGGTGGAAACTAATTCTGGTGGAAATGGAGCTGGAGGGTTTGTTAATCTGTTCACTGTAGCAAACAGGACACGAGGTTGTTACTATTGTTGTTAATGATCTCTGAGAAGAATATTTCTTTCTTTTTGCAAAGTTTGATTGAAAACATGCAAATTCTCTTTGTATACCTCATAATGAATTAAGAGTTTCAATTTACGCCATTTTCTTTCGGCTGCATTCCCTTTTCTGTGCCCTGACAGAGTGAGCATTGCTCCATGAAGCCTTCTGCCTCGTCCTGATCACTTTAACCTTAACAGCAATGGTGTCCATAACATTTAAAACACCTGAAGTATAACAATTCAACAAATCATCAACTTGACCTGATGAGGCATTTTCAAACCTGATTGCCTCCATAAACTGTGTCCTGGTGTTATCGTTAATGTATCTCTTTTTTACAACAGTAGGCAAAACAGCAACTTTTGGAATTATGGACAGATGAAAAAAGACACATGAATGATCAGATAGAGCAACATCAATCACAGTGACATCTGAAATATGAACACCTTTAGTAATGACCAGGTCCAGAGTGTGACCTCTGTTATGGGTCGGCTCATTAACATGCTGACAAAGACCAAAAGTAACAAGAATAGTAGAAAGTTCTTTGGCATTTCTGTCACAAACATTATCCACATGCACATTAAAATTACCAGATATGACTATTTGTTCAAATTCTGTGCAAATAACCGAAAGTCTGACCTGGGTTAGACCTGGGTCAGACCTGGGTTAGACCTCGGTTAGACCTGGATTAGACCTGGGTTAGACCTGGTTTAGACCTGGGTTAGACCTGGGCTAGACCTGGTTTAGACCTGGGTTAGACCTGGGTTAGACCAGGTTTAGACCTGGGTTAGACCTGGGTTAGACCTGGGTCAGACCTGGGTCAGACCTGGGCTAGACCTGGTTTAGACCTGGTTTAGACATGGTTTAGACCTGGTTTAGTCCTGGTTTAGACCTGGTTTAGTCCTGGTTTAGACCTGGTTTAGACCTGGTTTAGTCCTGGTTTAGACCTGGGTTAGACCTGGGTAAGACCTGGTTTAGACCTGGGTTAGACCTGGGTTAGACCTGGGCTAGACCTGGTTTAGACATGGGCTAGACCTGGTTTAGACCTGGTTTAGTCCTGGTTTAGACCTGGGCTAGACCTGGGCTAGACCTGGTTTAGACCTGGTTTAGACCTGGGTCAGACCTGGGCTAGACCTGGGCTAGACCTGGTTTAGACCTGGTTTAGTCCTGGTTTAGTCCTGGTTTAGTCCTGGTTTTAGTCCTGGTTTAGACCTGGTTTAGACCTGGGTTAGACCTGGGTCAGACCTGGGTCAGACCTGGGTCAGACCTGGGTTAGACCTTGTTTAGACCTGGGTTAGACCTGGGTTAGACCTGGGTTAGACCTGGTTTAGTCCTGGTTTAGTCCTGGTTTAGTCCTGGTTTAGTCCTGGTTTAGACCTGGTTTAGACCTGGTTTAGACCTGGTTTAGACCTGGTTTAGATCTGGGTCAGACCTGGGTTAGACCTGGTTTAGTCCTGGTTTAGACCTGGGTCAGACCTGGGCTAGACCTGGGCTAGACCTGGTTTAGACCTGGTTTAGTCCTGGTTTAGTCCTGGTTTAGTCCTGGTTTAGACCTGGTTTAGACCTGGGCTAGACCTGGGCTAGACCTGGTTTAGACCTGGTTTAGACCTGGGTCAGACCTGGGCTAGACCTGGTTTAGACCTGGTTTAGTCCTGGTTTAGTCCTGGTTTAGTCCTGGTTTAGACCTGGTTTAGATCTGGGTCAGACCTGGGTTAGACCTGGTTTAGTCCTGGGTTAGACCTGGGTTACTGTTATGGACTGGCAGATAACCCAAACGCAGAGACACACGTAAAGTAACAAAAGAGATTTATTTGGACAAAAGGACAACTTAGGAATAGCGAGTTCTTCGTGGGTAGCGATGTGTAGCAGGACAAGACCGGGGCTGGGCTGGAGCGGGACCGATGACTGGACTGGATGTTACCGGAGAAGACAGAGGTGGAGCGGGAACAGGACTGACGGCAGGACTGGAAGGATCTGAGATGAACAAAAGGAACAGGTAAGTAATCATAAATATCACAAGGCATACGAACGCCGAGACGAGTACTAACGGTAGTAAGTGTTACGATCTGGCATCGAGGAGCAGGCTGCAGGGCTTCTTAAACTCTGTTGATTATCAACTCGGATCAGCTGGGCATGCTCCGCCGGCGCTCCACACCTGTTTCCTCTGCGAATCAGTAGGGCGGGGAGCCGGGTGCGGAATCGCGCCAACTGTGCAGAGTCCTGATCCACTGTGACAGTACCCCCCCCTCTATGGACGCCACCTGGCGGCCTATCCCGCTTCTCCGGATGGCGAAGAAAAAACTCCCGAATCAGAGAAGGATCTAGAACCAACAGCGTTCCTCCGGCCCATAACCCTCCCAATCCACTAAAAACTGCAGGCCCCACCCCGGCGCCAGACATCCATGATCCGCCGTACCGTGTAAGCTGGATGATCGCCAATCATCCTGGGCGGAGGCGGGGGAGGACAGGGAGGAATCAGGGAACTGGACCTGACCGGCTTGATCCTGGACACATGGAAGGTAGGGTGAATTCTAAGAGACCGAGGAAGCTTCAGTCGAACTGCCGCAGGGTTGATGACCTTCTCTACTTCAAACGGGCCGATGAACCGTGGTGCCAATTTCGTAGCCTCAACCCGCAACGGCAGGTCCCTGGAGGACAGCCAAACCTTCTGTCCCGGAGAGTATCTAGGGGCCGGAGTGCGGTGGCGGTTGGCTTGAACCTGTGACTGGGCGGAAGCACGACCAGAGCTGAACGGGCCCTTCTCCAGACCTGATGGCACCGACGCAAGTGTTCCTGAACCGAAGGAACTGCCAGCTCTTGTTCCTGATCAGAAAATAAAGGCGGTTGATACCCATAACAACACTGAAATGGAGACATACCTAGGGAGGCGTTCACCAACGTGTTGTGGGCATATTCTACCCATGGCAGCTGAGTGCTCCAACTTGCAGGATTGGCGGATGATGTGCACCTCAGTGCCACCTCCATCTGTTGGTTTGCCCTTTCCGTCTGTCCATTGGTCTGGGGATGATAACCAGAGGAGAGACTAACCTTGATTTCCAACGCCGTACAAAACGCCTTCCACACCTGGGAGGTAAACTGTGGACCTCTGTCGGACACTATGTCCCAAGGGATCCCGTGTAACCGGAACAGATGACTCACCAGAAGATCCGCAGTCTCCCGAGCGGACGGCAGCTTGGGTAACGGCACAAAGTGAGCTGCTTTGGAAAACCTGTCGACAATCGTCAGCACCACCGTGTCCGTTAGATGGTGGCAGCCCGTGACAAAGTCCACTGCCACATGAGACCAAGGCCGGCTAGGAATGGGTAATGGTTGTAACAGTCCTGCTGGAGGTCGATGGAGAGTCTTATTTTGAGAACATACTGGACAGGCCAAAATGTAGTCCTTAGTGTCTCTGTCCATGGTGGGCCACCAAAACTTACTACGTAGGACAGCCAGGGTGCGACCAATACCCGGATGGCAAGTGAGGCGTGTCCCATGGGCCCAGTGCAACACCTCCGACCTGAGGATCTGGAACGTACATGGCGTTAGTCGGCCCCGCCCCAGGATCGGGATGCTGACGCTGGGCAAGCCCGATCTTCTATTTCCCAGGTGAGGGTAGCCACGATGCGCGACTGGGGCAGGATCTGCTCTTCCTCTGGAGATGGCCGCTCCGAAGGGAAGACTCTGGATAAAGCGTCTGGCTTGATGTTCTTGGACCCTGGGCGATAAGTAAGAACAAAATTAAAACGATCAAAAAATAATGCCCACCTGGCTTGCCGGGAGTTCAGTCGCCTTGCCGTCTGGATGTAGGTCAGGTTCTTATGGTCAGACCAGACCACAAACGGATGAGTGGCACCTTCCAACCAATGACGCCATTCCTCTAATGCCAATTTTACCGCCAGGAGCTCTCTGTTCCCCACATCATAGTTTCGTTCGGCTGAAGAGAGCTTCCGAGAGTAGTAGGCGCAGGGTGAAGCTTCTGGTCAGTGGAGGAGCGCTGGGAAAGAACGGCCCTACTCCCGCTTTCTGAAGCCGACCTCCACCACAAACTGTAACTCCGGATCCGGCTGGATGAGCACAGGAGCAGACGTAAACCGCTGCTTAAGTTCATTAAAAGCTCTCTGCCTCTGGTGTCCAGACAAAAGATTGTGCAGTGGAAGTGAGAGATGTCAAAGGGGCTGCCAATCGGCTACTGAAGTTACGGATAAATCTTCTGTAAAAATTTGCGAACCCCAAGAATCGCTGAACATCCTACGACTGGACGGACCGCCATTCCCGCATCGCCGTGAGTTTCTCTGGGTCCATCTGGATCTGCCCCTGAGCGATGATGTAACCAAGGAAGGTAACTGAAGGTGCGTGGAACTCGCACTTCTCGGCCTTCACAAACAGCTTATTCTCCAATAGTCCGTTGTAAAACTCCCGACATGTCTCTGGTGTTCCTCCAAGTCTTTAGAAAAGATCAGAATATCGTCCAAATATACAAAAACAAAACGTCCAATCATGTCTCGTAAGACATCATTAACTAAATTCTGGAATACCGCAGGGGCATTCGTAAGTCCAAACGGCATCACCAGATATTCAAAATGTCCTAAGGGTGTGTTAAAAGCGGTCTTCCACTCATCCTCCCTAATACGCACCAAGTGGTAGCGTTACGGAGATCAAGTTTAGTGAAGACCATGGATCCACAGAGAGGAGTGAAAACAGAACTGATCAAGGGAAGTGGGTATTTGTTCTTTATAGTAATCTTGTTCAGACCCGAAAATCGATGCAGGGTCTCAGGATTTGTCCTTTTGTCAACAAAAACCCTGCACCTACCGGAGAGGACGAGGGTCGTATTATCCCAGCTGCCAATGACTCCTGGATGTATTTCTCCATCGCCTCGTTCTCCGGCCTCGAGAGGGTATAGAGACGGCTGCTGGGTAGAGGAGCACCGGGGAGGAGGTCGATGGCGCAGTCATATGGTCTGTGAGGTGGAAGCGACAAGGCCTGATGCTTGCAGAACACCGCCGATAAGTCATGGTAAGTAGACGGAACCAAAGACAGATCCGTGGTTCAGGTACCGGGTGGACCTAGAAGAAATAGGAGGCAAAGCAGACTGCAGACAATGTAAATGACAAAAATCACTCCATGACAACACTTGGTATGCAAGCCAGTCTATGTGAGGGTTATGTCTCTTAACCAGGGTAACCCCAAAACTATTGGAGTGTGTACACAGTCAAAAATGTAAAACTAATAGTCTCCTTGTGATTACCCGACAGAAGGAATGTTACGGGAATAGTCTGTTCCCCGATCTGGGTCAAAACCTCTCCGTTCAAAGCCTTAACTTCCAAAGGCACCTCCAATGGCAAAGTCCGGATTCCCAACTTCTTAGCCACCCCACGGTCCAAAGGCTTTCATCAGCTCCGAATCGATCATGACCTCCAATGTCCGAGTCTGATCCGCTAAAATAATAGTTCCTTCCATCCGCACCGACTTGGGAGAAGAGCATCGGACTTGGCTCAGCAGTACCTCTCCCCTTACTGCCGAGCCCACCCTTTTCCCGGACGGAGCGGACAAGAAGCACGAAAATGTCCTAACTCTCCGCAATAGAGACAACTCCTGTAGTGACCCGACGATGTCTCTCCTCCTCCGTCAAATGGGTCCGGCCCAGTTGCATGGGTTCGGGTGTGGCTGGTTGCAGTGGACGACCCGGCGGATCTGTCGTAGAACTGGCTGAGCCTCTTCCATCGACTGTCTGCGTCCACCACCCCCCGTTCCTCTCTCGTTGAGGCTGGGGAAAGCCCCCCTGATGTGCTGTGGATCCAGACCATGGATTCGTAGAGGATCTCAGCGACGCTTGCAGGCCGGCCTTCTCCCTCTTACGCTCCCGGAGGCGGTTATCAATCCTAATGGCCCCCTTTATGAGTTCGTTAAGACTAGTAGGTGGCTCCCGCGCCGCCATCTCGTCCTTAAGTTCATCAGAAATTGCATTCAGAAAGGCTCCGTGAAGAGCATCCTCATTCCAACCACTCTCCACGGCGAGTGAACGAAACTCAATGGCAAATTCAGCCACACTGCGATTCCCCTGGCGAATGGAAAACAGTCTCTTAGTAGCCTCCCCTCCTCGAACAGGGTGATCGAAAATCAATTTCATCTCCGTGATGAATGCGGTGTAAGAGAAACAAATAGCCTCCTGTTTCTCCCAAACAGCAGAGGCCCAGTGTAATGCCTGACCCTTAGACAACCAAAAAAAGCAATCTTTGAACGTTCGCTCTGATAAGTCTGAGACTGTTGTTCAAAAACTAATGAGCACTGTGTTAGAAACGCCGACAAGAGCCCAGATCTCCACTATATGGGGCAGGCGGCGGTACGACGCTTCCTTGTACACCGGAGGCGGGCTTCCGTAGTCAGCGGAGAGAGCTGGAGCGCTGGTAGACGGCGGTGTGTTCAAGGAAGCCAACTTGTCACTCAGCACGGACAGGTTTCGGAAAACTCCTTCATGTGGCCCATGAGAGACTGAAGAGTTGCGTCATGCTGCTCCAACAGCGCAGTCTGAGCAGCAACAGTCTGTGGAAGAGTGTGAGGCTCTGCTGGGTTCATTTTTGGCCAGATCGTACTGTTATGGACTGGCAGATAACCCAAACGCAGAGCCACACGTAAAGTAACAAAAGAGATTTATTTGGACAAAAGGACAACTTAGGAATAGCGGAGTTCTTCGAGGATAGCGATGTGCAGCAGGACAAGACCGGGACTGGGCTGGAGCGGGACCGATGACTGGACTGGATGTTACCGGAGAAGACAGAGGTGGAGCGGGAACAGGACTGACGGCAGGACTGGAAGGATCTGAGATGAACAAAAGGAACAGATAAGTAATCATAAATATCACAAGACATACGAACGCGAGACGTATTACTAACGGTAGTAAGTGTTACGATCTGGCATCGAGGAGCAGGCTGCAGGGCTTCTTAAACTCTGTTGATTATCAACTCGGATCAGCTGGGCATGCTCCGCCGGCGCTCCCGCACACCTGTTTCCCCTCTGCGAATCAGTAGGGGCGGGGGAGCCGGGTGCGGAATCCGCGGCCAACTGTGCAGAGTCCTGATCCACTGTGACAGTTACACCTGGTTTAGTCCTGGTTTAGTCCTGGTTTAGACCTGGGTTAGACCTGGTTTAGACCTGGGTTATACCTGGGTTAGACCTGGGTTAGACCTGGTTTAGACCTGGTTTAGACTTGGTTTAGATCTGGGTCAGACCTGGGTCAGACCTTGGTTAGACCTGGTTTAGTCCTGGGTTAGACCTGGGTTAGACCTGGTTTAGACCTGGTTTAGTCCTGGGTTAGACCTGGGTTAGACCTGGTTTAGACCTGGTTTAGACTTGGTTTAGATCTGGGTCAGACCTGGGTCAGACCTTGGTTAGACCTGGTTTAGTCCTGGGTTAGACCTGGGTTAGACCTGGTTTAGTCCTGGGTTAGACCTGGTTTAGACCTGGTTTAGACCTGGTTTAGTCCTGGTTTAGTCCTGGTTTAGTCCTGGTTTAGTCCTGGTTTAGACCTGGTTTAGACCTGGGTTAGAGTGGTTTAGTCCTGGTTTAGTCCTGGTTTAGACCTGGGTTAGACCTGGTTTAGATCTGGTTTAGACCTGGGTTAGACCTGGTTTAGACCTGGTTTAGACTTGGTTTAGATCTGGGTAAGACCTGGGTTAGACCTGGTTTAGACCGGGTTTAGACCTGGTTTAGACTGGGTTTAGACCTGGTTTAGAGGGACAGGAAAGCACATCACAGTGCTATGGGGGTAAACACTAGGATGGGCATTTTCTGCAAGTTTATATACTCTTCAAATATTTAGACTCATAATTCATATTTGTTTATTTATTCATTCATTCATTTTCTAGACCTGCTTAATCCTGTTTAGTGACTGAGACCTATCCCAGCAGCTTTAGTCCTGGTTAGGTGGGGTAAACCCTGGTTGCCATTTTGTCACCTGGTTTAGACTGGTTTATTTAAATGAAGTTTAATGAGAGAGGTGTTTATTTCATTCCAGGCCTGGTTGCACTTGGTTTAGATGTCTTAGACTGGTTTGCATGAACTGCACATTGAGATCCTGGATTTAGACCTGGTTTAGTCAATATTGATTCCAGGAGACTTTAGACCTGCCTTAGTCCAATGACAGGTCATGTTAGATCTGGGTCAGACCTGGTTTAGACCTGGTTTAGACTTGGTTTCCAGTATTTTCCTGATAACATGCTGCATTCCTGGTTTCCTGTGCCTTTGTAGGTCACACATCCTAAAACATCAGCGATCCTGTTATGGTGTGAGACCTCAAGCCCAGTCTGTGTGTTGTCTTGTTTAGTCCTTGTCTCCTCATGTGGTCATTATGTTGTTAGAACTTGTGGCTTCTGGCTGGTTTAGGTCGGCAGTTAGACCTGTTTAGTCCCATCTCTCATCAACAGCAGTACTAAGACCTGGGTTAGGCTTGGGTTAGACCTGGTTTCATCCTGTCTAATCAGTTGGTTAGAATACTGGCCTAGCATATGATCTTGTGGCTTTTGCCTTGTAGACCTGGTTTAGTCCTGGTTTAGTCCTGGTTTAGACCTGGTTTAGACAGATTAGACCTGGTTTAGACCTGGGATACCATTTAGACATCGGGTCAGATCTGGGCAACTCTCTTCTCAGGTTTAAGACCTGGTTTATACCTGGGTCAGACCTGGGTCAGCCTTTCCTCTGGTTCCATCATTCTAAACCTTACCAACATCTGTGTCTGCTTTGAGGTCCTGGGTTCCAGTCCCTTAACAGATCCACCTTCATGGTTTAGACCTGGATTAGACCTGTAGACCTGGGTCATAGGCCTTGTTGACTCCTCCAAATTTAGACATTTATGGTTGTGGCCTGGTTCATACCTGGTCTCATCACTCCTGACCTTTGTTCCAGACCTGGTTTTGAGACCTGTCTTTGTGACCTTGTTTAGACCTGTATTGTAGACCTGGAATGTTTTCTGGCATTTTTTGAGACATCCACACCTTTTTTAGTTATTTAGACCTGGTTTAGTCCTGGGTTAGACCTGTTTCCTGGCAGTTGTGGTTAGACCTGGTTAGACCTGGTTTAGACCTGGTTTAGACCTGGTTTAACAGAATCAGACCTGGTTTAGACCTGGTTTAGACCTGGTTTAGTCCTGGGTTAGACCTGGTTTAGACCTGGTTTAGTCCTGGGTTAGACCTGTTTTAGACCTGGTTTAGACCTGGTTTAGACCTGGTTTAGACCTGGTTTAGACCTGGTTTAGACCTGGGTTAGACCTGGTTTAGACCTGGGTCAGACCTGGTTTAGACCTGGTTTAGACCTGGTTTAGACCTGGTTTAGTCCTGGGTTAGACCTGGTTTAGACCTGGGTTAGACCTGGTTTAGACCTGGGTTAGACCTGGTTTAGACCTGGTTTAGTCCTGGGTTAGACCTGGTTTAGACCTGGTTTAGACCTGGTTTATACCTGGTTTATACCTGGGTTAGACCTGGTTTAGACCTGGTTTAGACCTGGGTTAGATCTGGTTTATACCTGGGTCAGACCTGGTTTAGTCCTGGGTTAGACCTGGTTTAGTCCTGGTTTAGACCTGTTTTAGACCTGGTTTAGTCCTGGGTTAGACCTGGTTTAGTCCTGGTTTAGACCTGGTTTATACCTGGGTCAGACCTGGTTTAGACCTGGTTTAGTCCTGGGTTAGACCTGGTTTAGTCCTGGTTTAGACCTGGGTTAGACCTGGTTTAGACCTGGGTTAGACCTGGTTTAGACCTGGTTTAGTCCTGGGTTAGACCTGGTTTATAACTGGTTTAGACCTGGGTTAGACCTGGTTTAGTCCTGGGTTAGACCTGGTTTATAACTGGTTTAGACCTGGTTTAGACCTGGTTTAGACCTGGTTTATACCTGGTTTATAACTGGTTTAGACCTGGGTTAGACCTGGTTTATAACTGGTTTAGACCTGGGTCAGACCTGGTTTAGACCTGGTTTAGACCTGGTTTATACCTGGTTTATAACTGGTTTATACCTGGTTTATACCTGGGTTAGACCTGGTTTAGACCTGGTTTAGTCCTGGGTTAGACCTGGTTTAGACCTGGTTTAGACCTGGTTTATACCTGGTTTATACCTGGTTTATACCTGGGTTAGACCTGGTTTAGACCTGGTTTAGACCTGGGTTAGATCTGGTTTATACCTGGGTCAGACCTGGTTTAGTCCTGGGTTAGACCTGGTTTAGTCCTGGTTTAGACCTGTTTTAGACCTGGTTTAGTCCTGGGTTAGACCTGGTTTAGTCCTGGTTTAGACCTGGTTTATACCTGGGTCAGACCTGGTTTAGACCTGGTTTAGACCTGGTTTAGTCCTGGGTTAGACCTGGTTTAGTCCTGGTTTAGACCTGGTTTAGACCTGGTTTAGACCTGGTTTATAACTGGTTTAGACCTGGGTTAGACCTGGTTTAGTCCTGGGTTAGACCTGGTTTATAACTGGTTTAGACCTGGTTTAGACCTGGTTTAGACCTGGTTTATACCTGGTTTATAACTGGTTTAGACCTGGGTTAGACCTGGTTTATAACTGGTTTAGACCTGGGTCAGACCTGGTTTAGACCTGGTTTAGACCTGGTTTATACCTGGTTTATAACTGGTTTATAACTGGTTTAGACCTGGTTTAGACCTGGTTTAGACCTGGTTTATACCTGGTTTATAACTGGTTTAGACCTGGGTTAGACCTGGTTTATAACTGGTTTAGACCTGGGTCAGACCTGGTTTAGACCTGGTTTAGTCCTGGTTTAGACCTGTTTTAGACCTGGTTTAGTCCTGGGTTAGACCTGGTTTAGACCTGGTTTAGTCCTGGGTTAGACCTGGTTTAGTCCTGGTTTAGACCTGGGTTAGACCTGGTTTAGACCTGGGTTAGACCTGGTTTAGACCTGGTTTAGTCCTGGGTTAGACCTGGTTTATAACTGGTTTAGACCTGGGTTAGACCTGGTTTAGTCCTGGGTTAGACCTGGTTTATAACTGGTTTAGACCTGGTTTAGACCTGGTTTAGACCTGGTTTATACCTGGTTTATAACTGGTTTAGACCTGGGTTAGACCTGGTTTATAACTGGTTTAGACCTGGGTCAGACCTGGTTTAGACCTGGTTTAGACCTGGTTTATACCTGGTTTATACCTGGTTTATAACTGGTTTAGACCTGGGTCAGACCTGGGTTAGACCTGGGTTAGACCTGGTTTAGACCTGGTTTATACCTGGGTTAGACCTGGTTTATACCTGGGTTAGACCTCGGTCAGACCTGGGCAAGACCTGGGCTAGACCTGGGTTAGACCTGGTTTAGACCTGGTTTATACCTGGGTTAGACCTGGGTCAGACCTGGTTTATACCTGGGTTAGACCTGGTTTATACCTGGGTTAGACCTGGGTCAGACCTGGGTCAGACCTGGTTTAGACCTGGGCTAGACCTGGGCTAGACCTGGTTTAGACCAGGTTTAGACTGGGTTAGACCTGGTTTAGACCTGGTTTAGACCTGGTTTAGTGAGTATCTGCTGCAGCTGAAGGAGTGGCTTATTGTTACATTTTGCTTTTGTGTCTTTTAGTGCAAACTTCTCTAGAGACACCCGGCAGCCATCTTGTCACTTTTAGGTGGTTTGGTTTAAGTCTTGGGTAGACCTTATTTAATCCAGGTTTAATTTAATTCACTTTATATTTATCTCTGTAGCCCACAAAACCAGGTTTAGAGCTGTTTAGCTTTGATCTAGACTTTGTTTATTCCTAGTTTAGACCTGTTTGGACCTGGATTAGTCTAAACTGAATTAAACCAGATTGAAACCTGATTATTTAGACCTGGGCAAATCCTGGTTTTCCAATAGGATTTGGTCTTGTAAAATCCTGGTTTATCCCTCTGTTTAGATCTGGTATTGTGCAGCTTTAGGCCTGATTTGGTCTTTGTTCAGTCCTAGTTTAGACCGGGTTTGGATCATGTAATGGGGTTAGTATTTGTACCTGGTTTAGTCCAAGTAGTTCAGGTTTGGATCCGTTAAGCCATGATCTAGGCTCTCAGTCCTGGAGTGTTTTTTTATCTGAGTCGTCATGTTTAGGTCTGGCATTTATGGTTTGATAATCTTTTTAATAAGACCTGATGAAATTTTTGGTTTGGTACTTTTTGCAAATTTATATCACGCTACTGTTTAGATATTTTAAACCAACACACAAACTTCCCTCTGCGGCAGCCTTTGAGCCCCTACGGTAGCCCTGCAGTGACACACTATTGCCTCTGAACCAAACTCAGTGAGCCATCGGTGAGTGACAGGAGGCCCTCCCAGAGTCAGATCTCAGATGCAGAGGGAAAGCACCTGACTCAGGGCACAATAACCCCAGGGCAATACCTGCAGCTGAGCCTAATGACACGACAAAGTGGAAAATTACTGAAACCTTTAAACACTTTTAAGAACGTATTCCTTTGATAATGACTGATTAAAGAGAGATGATGACAGCTGCTCTTCTAATGGCTTAAACCAACTCAGACACTTAAAAGCACTTCTGATTAGGTTGAAATTAAACTTGTGGTGATTAGAAAAGGCTCAAAAGACCTGGTTTTCTAAAGGCCATGCAACATTGAAAAACTTTCTTAAAAAAGATGTGCATCAAAAAAATGACTAAATGTTGTCAGCACTGTTTCACTGAAAATAGGGCCAAATTTGTGTCTTAACAAATACTTGAACCCGTGGCTTTAGATTAGACCAGAAACTAGAGAAAGAGGAGATTTGTGTTTAGAACTGTCACCAACAACAAAATCTCATTCATTTGATTGGGACAGTGCAAGTTAATGAACTTACATGAGACACAACCACATGAATGTAAACATGCCAGATTGTAGTCGTAGGCTAATTTCCATCCGTTGTCCCAACATTCTCACACGTTCATACACCAGAGCTGTGTCACTGGAGGCATGGGGAGGGTTAAGTGTCTTGCCCAAGGACACAACGACCTGTGAACTGTTGGGTGAGCGGGAATCGAACCGCCTACCTTCCAGTTGAAGGGCGACCGCTCTACCACTGAGCCACTGCACCCCAACAAGGAGGCTCTGAGTTTAACTCCTGGGGGTTTAACCCATTAAAACCTGCACTGTAGTCTCTGGTTAGTAGCAGGATGGTTAGTGCATGTTCTGTAAAAGGTCTTATGGGTTTAATGCAGAGAATGAGATGGCCCATGTGTTTAATGAAAGAACTGTTGTGTTATTTTGTGCAAATAAACACAGGCAGCAAATGGCCTTTAGGTGCATTGTACATTTTAAAAAAAGGTAATAAAGTACATATTCACACAACATAGTGAGAGTTTTTTTTTTTCTGTGCTACATTCCTCAACAAAAAAGTCAGTGTATTTAAACAAAGACACACCCAACACTGGCCATAGTCCAACAGTGGAAACATTTATAACTTTTTTTTTTTCCGTCCTTAAACTTTAATTATTGCTTTCTTATCAAGTGATTAAAGTCCAGCTGCCCCAGTTGAGATTTGTATGTCGACTTTAGTGGAATATGTGTCACGTTGGAGCGAAAAGGAAAGCTTGTAATGCTCAGAGGAAAGAGTAGAACCAGGAGGGGTTACCCAATGTTTACACAAACGTCACAAGGACGCTTTTAAGAAGCAGCTGTTGCATCCTCTATTATGAGTTTAAAATACTTGAAAAAGGAAAGAATCTCCTGAGTGGGCACATTACAGAAATTGTATTTGTCAGATATCCATCGAATTCTGTTCAAATCCATCGAAAATCTGTTCAAATCCTTTGAAAATCTGTTCAAATCCATCAAAATTGTGCTCAAATCCATCTAAAACCTTTACAACTCTAGCTACTCAATCTTCTTTGGGAAGTATCTGTGAAGGTTCTCAGTCATCCAGGACATCTTGAAAAAAAGGTTGAAGTAACAGTGGAAAAGTAAAAAACTCCTTTGAAAACTTCTTTGGGAAACCTTTTCAGTGTTTTCTGTTAATTTCATTTTCATGCTTTGATACTAATGATGTGTTATTTTCTTTTAGTCCTCGGAGAATCCTCGTGCAATGAACACATCGAAGTCCGGGCTTTTGAGGGCCTCGACGTGACCCTCCCGTGTAATAACACCCTCCCCAAAAACACTGAGGTCCCGACTGTGGAGTGGTCAAAACTCGAGCTGGAGCCTTCGCCGTACGTCTTTGTTTACCGACAGAACTTTGAGGTCTACGACGAGAAGCACCCGGACTACGAGCAGAGGACCCACCTTTTTATGAAGCAGGTCCAGTACGGGAACTTCTCCATGAGACTTTCCAACGTGAGGAAGGAGGACGCAGGGATATACTTCTGCAAAGCCATCTGGGATCGAAACAGTCAGGATTCTATCAAACTGAAGCTCGTTGTTGGTAAGTCATAAAGAAAACTTTCTTTTAAGCAAGAGTCTGACGTGTGTCGAAAAGAAATGATTGTGTTTCACAAAAGAAGGGTTGTGATTGGAAACAGAAGAATAGAGAGTGGACAAATTTGTGGTTTAGAAAAAAAGGACAGTATTGACAGCTTGAGGTCACGTTACATAAAATTGTGTTGTGCATCTTTGTTTATTCTTTGTAAAAGCCTTAAACCTGAAGAGCAGCCTTTCGTCTGACGTCTAACCCACGTCACACATTTACATAATCACTCTCTGTAACTACACTTTGCACTCATCTTTCCTTCATCAGTGACCAACGACGTAACCTCATGCATTTACTGAGCGTGATGTAATTCTTTTGTTTTACGTTCTCGCCTCAGTTACAGTCAGTGAGGGACAGAGATATGCAGATACGAGGCTGTTCAGAGCAGGAGCTGTGGTGCGTTCACTGACACCAGAGCAACTGCAGTGAGATTTTAGATGAGCGTGAGTCCTCATCAGCTCTATTCTTATGAATTATGCTCAAACATTATGACCTCAGTGGAAAATTACATTTAATTTGCTGCTAATGAGCAATTATGGAAAATAATGCATTAGTTTGGTCACTGTTCATTTACAACAAAACAATACTGTCATTAAAATATAAAAAATCACTGTAATCATGCCATAACTTCAGCTTCAGAGTTTGTACGACATGCAGCATTAGCAGCGTCAGCAATAACCTTTAGGGGAAACATTTTAAAAGCAGTTTGAAAATGTTTTTGAGTAAATAAAATAAATAAATAAAAAAAACATAAATTGATTTCTTATGAACTTTTTTATGCAGCTTTTCTACTGCGTGTCTTTAAATCAGGCACAATCATGACTCGGTACTTTTCCTACACATTGTTCCTGGAGCTTAACGTTCAATGCCAGCTCTGAGTCTGAGGGGAATCTAAGAGAAAGCATAAAACATGAAAGACTTGCTGCAAGCTTCACAAAGCTACACGACCAGATCAAAAGTCATGGGGCTTAAAAGAGTTTCACACGAGAGTGGAAATGTCAAACAGGAAGAAGAGCTGCTTCAAATTGTGAAATGTGTGCCATTGCTCCAGTCAAGTTGTATATCAAGAGGTTTAGTCATTACTGTCTCTATTCATATTGAAGGACATCAAATTAAAAGGCTTTTCCAACACAATGGGCTGTGATTTAAAAAAGGCGTTCACATCAGTGACAGTGACAGATGATACAATGAGGTCAAACCCGTCGCATTAAACATAGTCTTGACTATGTTTATTCAAGACATAGTCATAGTCGGAGTCGTCACAGCAGAGTTTGTTTTAACCAGAGCAAATATCTGAAGTGTGTCGTGTGATTTACAGTGATCTCCAACATAATGGGCTGTGATTATGAAAGTATGCACAGTATTTACTTTTACTACTACGGTTTTCACTCTGTAACTTTAAACAATAACAAGGTGTGATCCTGTTTCCAGTCATTTGTGACAGAAAAGCTGACAAATACATTGCTCTGTCATTAGTTTGTATCTGTGGTGACTCTAGTTTAATCTTCTTCTGGATAAGTCCCCAGGGTTTGATGTAAATTGTCGTTGGGCAATAAGAACATGTTTCTGACACAAACACATGACCTTCTGCAGGTATGAAAGGTCATTGAGGTTTTAAAGTTCTTTGCAGAGTCGTGCCTGTGACTGCATGTGAAGAAGAAGCACAAACACATTTCCATGGATTTGAAAGAGAAATAAAACAGAATCTCCCAAAGAATGAAATCAGAATCTACGCTGCATTATTCTCAGGGTCAGCTGCAAACAAAACGTATAAAAAAAAAAAAGAAAAACGTAAACAAATAAATAAATTTTAAAATGTTCATACTATTATTTATTTATTTTAATTTATTTAATTTATTATTATTACAAGCGTCACGAGTATTCTTCAAAAAAGGCACTAAACTCTTGCTCAGCTCCACAAACTGACTGAACTGGCCGAGTGTAAATGGTATATGACACGTACTTTATCTTCTTCCTTGGATTGTATTGTTTAAGTGATTAGTGCTGATTTAAAAACAACACTTTCTCTGGTTTTGAATCTGATTTATTAGATTTAACTCTAACTGGGATCATGTGACATACGATGGTTAAGAATTGGCACAATAACACTAAAGACTGTCTCAAAAGTGGCTCACATTAGCTCTAATTATTTCGTTGTGAATAAATCAGAGCTGTCACTATGTTATTAATTATTAATGATGTTCTTTTTCCTCCTGAGCCAAGATGTCAGTGGTTTTGTTGGAGAGTGGAGAGGTGACGCTGAGCTGTCAAGTGAGCGTTTGTTCATTGGAGGCACGTCTCTTGTTCTGGGACGGACAGGACAACG
Source organism: Perccottus glenii (assembly GCA_024416835.2). Classification (NCBI taxonomy): domain Eukaryota; kingdom Metazoa; phylum Chordata; class Actinopteri; order Gobiiformes; family Odontobutidae; genus Perccottus; species Perccottus glenii. The sequence continues at coordinate 2,065,563 of CM044546.2, read as the reverse complement.
CTCTGGAGGCACACGAACCAAAAAGGAGCCTCGAAACCTCCACTGGATGTTTCACAATGACCCAGAGAGTCACTGCACGGACTTCTGCCAAAAGGTAAAGAGCTGACCTCACTTTTGTTTAATCTCACAGAAACAACAGGGCAGATACAGAAAGTACAATCCCCACAAAACTGAGTAATGTCCACACACTGTAGGATTTAATATGAATGAGACAAGATTAAGTCTTTGAGGAATTAGACACACTGAATTTATTTGCGACTTACAACTGAACAATGAAACACTAGAAAATATGTTTTAGACATGTTTTTTATCTGAGGTTTGTTTAAGGCTGGGGCCCAAACGTCGTTCACAGAGAATTTTATTTACGATCTCAGAAATATTCTATAAAAATACAGAAAAACCTGAGCTCAAGTGCATTTAATGGAAAAATGGCAAAAGTAAAAATACATGATTGTCTGCAGCAAGAAAACAATAAAAAGGAATAACACTAGCTCAGAATAATCACAACAGAGAAAAAAGAAAAACATGACAAAGCCCAATTCAATACGAAAAAGTTGAATTGCAAGTGTTGCCACAGGTTCTCACGACAGACTTTCTTTATAAAACAATACTGTGTAGGATGTCACACACTGAGGATTTAAACTGATGTCAACATTTACAATTTCAAACACTTTTCTATGACTAATAACATCATAAAAAACGTGTTTGGATATCATTTTCCCTTTTTTTTTCCAGTTTTTTTAAGGTCTTTATGAAAGGTTTTTTAGAGCCCAAAGCCAAAACAGCAGCTCCTTTAAAAGATGCGTTATCTGTAATTGTTTTTGAGTTTTAATAAAAAGAGGTTTCCATTAAGTTGCAATAATAATACCAACATATGGATATGATTTTTTCTTGTTCAAAACTCGAAACAGTGTTAAATGGGTCTGTTATTTTATTGTAACACGTCTCTGTCACAGATAACTGTCTCTGGATAAGAACCTGTCCAAACACACTTTACACAAGTCTCTATCGCTTTAAAACATCTTCTAATCTTCTAAACTCCATCTCACTAAGGACAGTGTTGAGACAAAAGATAACAGCTGATTTTTATATTCACCTAACCTGTCAGTGTTTAGTTGCAACACCCTCTGTGCTAATAATAGTCTGTCAGCTCTGGTAAAAAAAAAAAAAACACGAACATCTATTATAATCTGCTTTTTAAACACTTTGTCCTTAAGCCCCTCCCCTGAGAGCTTAGCCTCCTTTCATTGGTCAAAGGACCCATAAAACATAATAATGTGGCTTTGTTGAAACTTAAACCACACAGTGCTATCATTTTTCAAAACTCGCACTCCTGTGTTTTATGCAAGTTAGTTATGTTATGTTAATAAACACAGTTATCAACCTGTAATTGACTTTTAATTATGAAGTTATGAGGTCGTTCATGTACGTTCAAGAAAAGTTTAAAAAAAAAGGCATCAGGACGTAGCTTTAAAGGTGAAGGTGTTAAATTGGATGAGGGAGGACAAAACATCTTCAAAGCTACGTCCAGGTAAACAACTGAAATATGTGGTTTAAAATGACATAATAAATAAAAAAGGCACACATTTGGTTTCTAAGATGGTAAATTTGATAAAGTAACAGCACTACCTTAACTTCTCCACTCAGCTATTTAAGAAGCTTAGAAATGAAATGTAATCTTTATTTATTCAACATCATTATCTGTAACTCAAAGCCTTATCTTTGTTGCTGTATCTGATAACTGTCCGATAATTCATTTACGTCAGTGGGTTTGTTTGTGTTTCAGCTGAAACTAAAGACTCCTCTGCTGCGTACATGATCTACACTGGACTCGGGACAGCTGCATTCTTCATTATTCTGGCAGTCGTCGTTCGTGTTGTGTTAAAGAAATGCTGTGGATCTGGTAAATTGCCAACACTTATAATCTTGATGTTTTTCTTTTCCAGTTCATCCTTTGAATCTTGAGTCTGTGTTGTACTAAACTCCCCTTGGTCTTTAAACAGATCATTGAGCGCTTTCTGATGATATGAACATTTAAATGGTTTACTTTTGCACAAGCTGGAAAAATAACTGGAAAAATGTCCTCGATTTTTATCTTTTGTTTAGATAAGTTTAGATCTTCTGTTGCATGGTTTAATCCTGCTTTGATCCTTAGTTGAGTCCGTTCTAATTAGTCTGGTTTTTACCCTTTCTCTTTAGTTTGGCAAATAAATACCTGGGTGAGTCATTTTAAAAGACCGCCTTCTCAGCTCCTGGTGTTTGTTTTGAATTGTTGCGTCAGCGTGGACTCTGGGTGAAGTTGAATGGAAATCTAAGACATGATTCACTGTCACGCAAAAAAAATAAACATTCAGATAATACCAGGTTTAATCCATTTAAAACTGGTCGAGGACTCGGTTAAACAAATAAAAGCTTGTCTAAACCTGGTTGTAACAAGGCTTTTAGAACTGTTTAAAGTCTGCACCCAGCTGTGTCCTGAAACTTTAAACTAATTACAGTTGAAGTTAAAGCACCAAAAATCTCTCTAAATCCTTCTGTAATCTGTATAATTCCACTTAAAACCAGTTAAGATCCAGTTGAAACCAATTTAAACGCGTCCCAATCCAGTTTTAGGCATGTTAACAGTTACTCACTTTTTAATGCCAGAGTTTAATAAATCAAAATGCCTCCAAATCCTGGCCCGGTGTCGTAAACATTATTAACATGCAACAAGGGGTTTTATTATTTTACATATTGGATGATATATTGGATTTGCATAAAACAAGCTTAACCTGTAAAATAAAACACCAAAAATATCACCCACTAAAGCTATTGAAGGGTCAAATAAGAGAAGTTATAGTTATATAAGGACTTAAGGTCATGTTCATATTTATTAGCATTAGCATTTATCTGACTTGTAGCAGTGTAAGCAGTGTTAAATGTAAAAATGTATAACTGTGTGAGTTTGTGAGAAGCAATATTAACATTCAGGCCTTACAAGTTAACATCACATAAGTATTTAAAACTCCAGAAAATATAATTAAAATACAACACAAGGTTGTTTATTTGAATTTGCTTTGTAATTCAAAGTACTACCACTATGACTAACTAACTACTTTTTAATAATATATTTACAGCGAAGAAGAAGAACGTGTCCAGACAATCAACAGAGGAAAGTTCAAACAGCAACGAGAGCCAGCAGCTTCTGAGACGTCCCAATGAAGTCGCAATCAAAATCCCTGAGATCTATGAGACCCAGAACACTTTGACCCAAGAACCGGACTTGATCAGCTCCACGTCGAGTTCAGTCAGTTCTAAAGCTGACGGAAAAGCCACAAGCCTGAGCTCTCTTTTCGCTGATGCTAATGCTAATGCTAACAGAACAAGTGATGATGCAAAGCTACCGACTTGTGAACTAAGTGAGCCTTCAAACCCGGTCAAATTCAAAATCAAGACAAAGGTTACCAGACAAAATGCTTGCATCAGTGATTGTACTTCACTAGAAAAAAGTCTCTTTTCTTCTTCAGTTGATGCAAACGATACCAATGTAGCTCCAGCTAAAAAGAAGACTATTTATCGTTCACAAAGTGTCTCAGACTCAAATCCTCTGCCTGCTTTTGAAGAAAAAAATCAGCGTCGCCGACATTCTGTTAATTCCGTGTTTTCCCGTTCCCAGAAGTTTGAACATTTACAGGAAGAGCCAGAGCAGGATTCATTTTGAGGTTTTAGAGTAAATTGTAGAAGTTTTAACAAAACATGAACCACTTGAACAGTTTAACTTTTTAATAATAATTTTCATCTTTAGTTTAGCACCTTTTTTAAAAAACAAAGTGTTTAACAAAACAAACAAAAACCCAAAAGGGAGACAGACGGGCGTAGAGTTGAACACATGGTCAAGTGCTTGGGGTCAGGCTAAAACTATAAATTGACAATAATATAAAACCTTAATAAATTTAAAAGAAGATTGAAAAACAGCCAACAGGAACCCTAAAAATACCAAATACAAGAAGCTTATTACTTTATCCTTAGTGTTACTTTTTTGTTTTACCAGTTTTACGCTAGTTAGCTTAGCCACTACATTAGCTTTTACTAAAACAAAAACCCCATTTTACTGTGCAATTGTTAATTCCAGTAGCATCCTTTTATTTACTATTAATTTACTTCTGTCCGTTTGACCTGCTCTATTTTATTGTAATGTTAACTGTACTTTTTTTTCTTGTTTCGTTAATAGATCTTGATGCACTTTAAAGCTAGCAGCTCTATTAGCTTTCATAACATACAAACAAACAATAAAATAGCCTCTTCAAGTCTTAGTTTTACAGTTAACTTATAAATAGAAAGCGTTTTAACATTTTTAATGAATGTGTGCATTTGGCTGATTTCTTTTTTTTTCTTTTTTATTTAAAAATACTTATTTCAATTTAAATGTAACACAATGTTTCTTTGTCAGTGTCTCCCGCTGTTAGCCCTGCAATAACACGGTGATTGTTTCCAGTTTTAGATTTGAATACGTTTTTTTTTTTTTTTTTTATGCACATAGAAACAAAAAAGTATGAGACACGTCTGTGTTTTTTTTTTCTATTTCATGTTTCCATGTTTTGTTGCACTTTGTTGTCATTTATATTTTGGAAGATTGTGTTTTATAATTTTTTTTTTTTTTTTTTTTTTGTAAATAGAGTTGTAAATATGCTGTAAATGTTTTTTAATGAATTTGTTTATATATACAAAATTCTATATTTATTGTATTGTATATTTACACTTTTTTTTACTGTTAAATTCTTTAAGAAAAAAAAACACTTTCACATTAATTCAGTTTGTGTTTCTTCAAATGAATAACGCCCTCTAGTGGAAAAATCATGATAGTGTGATATTTGTAACAAACAAGTTTAAAAAACTGCAAAACTATACCAACCTGTGACATAGGCTTTTTTGCATTTACAGATTTGTTCACTATACCATAATATAACTATAATATAACTATAACTATACCATACCTATACTATTCAGAATATAGACAATTATTGTTCATATTACAGGAGCTCCACCTTGTGACTCAAACAAATATACACACTAAATTAACTAAAAATGTTAAAGGACAATAACTCTGTTTAACTTGGAAAAACAGACATTTAAAAATCCATTAAACCAAGTGAAAACCATAAACTTATACAGGTACAGGCAGCACTGAGGGGGCTAATGACGTACGGGCTCCTTTAAATGGGTTCTGTGGAGCTTTAAATGTATATTTCTTTAAGACAGACAAATGCAAAGTGTTTTCTAACATTCCTCTACCAAGCGGAGGAAAATGAATGAATCGTATTTAATGGCATGTGGAGTTTGCAGGTAGTGAGTGCAGATTACAATCCCACACATTACAGTTCTCCTGTTCAGAGCATGTGAACAGCTACGGAGACTTGTTAGGACATGCCATTATCTGTGAACAAACCTAGTCTGAAGATAATTTAACAAACACATGTGTGCTTTTATTTTATAGATACACGTCATCTTTGAAATGTACAATAAAAATGTTCCTGGACCTCTTCTGTTTGGGGTCCTATGCAGTTGTTTGGCTGCTCTCTTGGTGTTAAACTGCAAAGGGAGGGGTTTGTCGGTGGAAATTCAGAGCAGTTGTCATTGAGAGGGTCGACAGGATGCAGCTAACACCGCTCTGTCTTCTGCTGCGTGAGTACAAACTTTTAATAAAACAACTCTTTTGAAATTAAACAAATAATAATCTATCCCTCAAACTATCCCAATGCTTTTCTCTTTAAGTAAATTGTGTTTAAACTCACCTCTGTTTTGATTTATCACTGTGTTACACAACTTTCTCAATGTTTTTGTGGTTCAAACTTCACACCTTTTTGTATTTTCTTTCCCTTTTCACTTCCTGTTGCCACCTAAATCTTTTTAAATGTCAGCCTCAGAGAAAGCAGTTTTTAAAATTCAAACTAAAGGATCCTAAAATGATTCAAATATTTCGTTTTAATTTTATAAAGACACTTGAGACATGTGTCCAGACAAATGCACATGCTTTTCTTTTTCAGCTATCGTCTGGTTCGTCTGCGTCTTTTCCCCGGCGGCTGGTATTCGGGTTTCTCCGGGTGAGACGGGGTTTAACTTGTACGACTCGGTGTCTCTGAGCTGCGAGGACCACGTGAACTCGACTGATTGGAGGGTAAAGAGAAGTACGAAAAACGGTGGCATCAAGACGTGTTTGTCCGGCTGGGGATCGATCGAACTGGGATCACAGTGCATCCTCAAGAACATCTATCCGTCCGACATCGGGTTGTACTGGTGCGAGTCGGAAGACGGCGTCCAAAGTAACATCCTTAACCTCACAATTATTGGTACGTTTATCTGAAAGTAAGGGTTTTCCTTTGAATAAGTCATTTAATCTAATGCTAATAATAATCACAATAGCACTGCTTTAATATTTATAATGAACATAACTTAACACAAACAGGAATATGTGAAACCAGGATTAATACAAACATTATATTGTATATTATATTGTAGCTCGTGAGTCCAATAAACTGTAAACTGTCACTGTTAATCCATTACATTACATAAACAACCCAGAATTTACTACATTTTTATGTGATAAATGTAATTCTGTCCTATCTTTATAAAAAACAGCACTGGGGACCTTTGTTACTGTCTTACGCAAAGCCTAATTATGGCTTAAGTTAAAGTGGAACAACCTGAATCTCTTTTCTTGTCCCTGTCTCAGAGCCACTCTCCTCCAACAGCTGCGTTTCTTTTATTAAATAAATTAAAAGCAGACCATTTTCTCCTCCACAAAATACTACTACATTACATCAAACTGAAGTTTAGAGCTGACTGTAAAACGTTTATCTTCTCCTCGGTAAACATTATATTTATCCCTGTTTCTCATTCCCTCTCTTTTCTGTCTGGTTTTTGTGCTGTTTCTTTGTAAAAAGACTGAATATACACTTTCTCTGTTTTATAGGCAGCCGTTACTTCCTTATTGACATCAGTGTCGACCAATTGGAGCTTACCTTTTTCCGTAAGTGAGCTGTGATTGGTCAAAGCCTCCCGTTCAGGACTGAAAATTCTTGATAATTAAGTCTAGAGGATGTGTTAAAGTCTTGTTTTTTCTGATAATTCTTGTTAAAACATGCTTTTAGGAGATTTTTAAAAAGTTATTATTTGAAAATAAATCAGATACTCTCTGTTTAAAGTTTGATAAAATCCCACTGGGCACAAAATACATCAACCTGCTCTACTTTTAAACACTTTGCAAACCAACAGTTGCTTTGTTTTTCAGAGAACGCTACAAAACCTGTGAATACCACATCAGAGTGCGGCACTGCCACAGGTAAGAGCCCAGTCCGACAGAACAAGTAAAACTTTTAAACTCAGGTTATTTCTCATTAAGTCTATTGTAAGAGTAATTATCAAAATTCTCCAGATTCTTGGCGTTGTCCGTGTTCCAGATGTTGCGTCACTCGTCGTGGGCGCCCCCTACCTGTTGTCCACGGTGCTGCTGGGGCTCATTTACAGAGACAAGAGGACAGGTGAGATTAGACTAGGCCTGGCTCACACGATAAGATAATAATAATAATATTATATTAATATTAATAATAATAATATACTAAGGTGTAGACCAGTCGTGTCAAACTCAACGTGGTCAGGGGCCTCTATAGTCTCTAAGAATCCAATCAGGGGCCGAAGACTGTAACATTTAGAAAGCTTTTATGAAATTTTGCAGAGGTTTCATTTTCTTTTGAGTCTTTAAAAGTTTTTCTTTTCCTTTAATTGACTTCTTTTATTCATATTTCATGAACAAATCAAATTAATTTGTTTCAAATTTATTTAAAACTTGTTCAAATCCATCTAAAACCTGTTCAAATCTATTTAAAACTACTTAAAAATCCAACTTAAACCTCCTTAAAACAATCTAAACCCTGTTCAAATCCATCTAAACCCTGTTCAAATCCAACTAAAACCTTTTCAAATCTATTTAAAACCTGTTCAAATCCAACTAAACCCTGTTCAAATCCATTCAAAACCTGTTGAAATCCATCTAAAACCTGTTCAAATCCAACTTAAACCTGTTCAAATCTATCTCAAATGTATTAAAAAGCCAACTAAAACCTGTTTAAATCCATTCAAAACCTGTTCAAATCCATCTAAAACCTGTTCAAATCCATCTAAAACCTGTTCAAATCCATCTAAAACCTGTTCAAATCCAACTAAAACCCGTTTAAATCCATTCAAAACCTGTTCAAATCCAACTAAACCCTGTTCAAATCCAACTAAAACCTTTTCAAATCCATCTAAAACCTTTTCAAATCCATCTAAAACCTGTTCAAATCCATCTAAAACCTTTTCAAATCCATCTAAAACCTGTTTAAATCAATCTAAAACCTTTTCGAATCCATCTAAAACCTTTTCAAATCCATCTTAAACCTGTTTAAATCCATCTAAAACCTGTTCAAATCCTTTTAAAACCTTTTTAAATCCATCTTAAACCTGTTTAAATCCATCTAAAACCTGTTCAAATCCATCTAAAACCTGTTCAAATCCAACTAAACCCCGTTTAAATCCATTCAAAACCTGTTCAAATCAAACTAAACCCTGTTCAAATCCAACTAAAACCTGTTCAAATCCATCTACTAGGTTTAGTACTAAAGGAGAGCCAAACCAAACAGTGCAAAGGCATGTGGCCTTGAGTTTGACATGTCTGCTCTGGTCTTTGGAAAAATGTTTGTCTTGTGTTTGTAGCGGCTCAGACCAACACTAAAAGAAGTGGGAGCCATGACGTCATTATGGAAATAGAAGTGTGAGGAGATGAACTTTCAAAGATTTAAAGACTGTGCTGTTCATCTGGAAAACCTGGAAAACCTGGAATATCTCAGAGCAGATTCCCGTCAAAGGAGATTCATTAAAAAAGGGTGAAAAATTATCACAAAACTGATAACATTGTGATCACAAACGGTTATTATATTTTCCTACAGTTTGTTTTCTTGGTTCCTTTGCACTGACCTGTTTTTGTTTTTGTTGTAAAAGTCTTGAGGATGTGTAACGGCTGACTGGACATAAACTCTTTGTGTGGTTGAACCAAACTCAGATAGCTGCTGTTTCTCTTCTGCCCACTCTGCACTTTTTACAGAGACACAGGAAGAGATTGATGTAAAAAGTGTTGTCTGGACGTTTGATCAGCAGGAAGTTTCCAACCACAACAAAAAAGGCCTGTTCAAATCTATTTAAAACTACTTAAAAATCCAACTTAAACCTCCTTAAAACAATCTAAAACCTTTTCAAATCCAACTTAAACCTCCTTAAAACATTCTAAAGCCTGTTCAAATCCATCTAAAATCTGCTCAAATCTGTTTAAAACCTGTTCAAATCCAACTAAACCCTGTTCAAATCCAACTAAAACCTGTTCAAATCTATTTAAAACCTGTTCAAATCCAACTAAACCCTGTTCAAATCCATCTAAAACCTTTTCAAATCCATCTAAGACCTGTTCAAATCCATCTAAAACCTGTTTAAATCCATCTAAAACCTGTTCAAATCCAACTGAACCCAGTTCAAATCTATCTAAAAAGTATTAAAAATCCATCTAAAACCTGTTCAAATCCATCTAAAACCTGTTCAAATCTATCTAAAACCTGTTCAAATCCAACTAAACCCTGTTCAAATCCATCTAAAACCTGTTTAAATCCATCTAAAACCTGTTCAAATCCAACTGAACCCAGTTCAAATCTATCTAAAAAGTATTAAAAATCCATCTAAAACCTGTTCAAATTCATTTAAAACCTGTTCAAATCCATCTAAAACCTGTTCAAATCCATCTAAAACCTTTTCAAATCCATCTAAAACCTGTTCAAATCCATCTAAAACCTTTTCAAATCCATCTAAAACCTGTTTAAATCAATCTAAAACCTTTTCAAATCCATCTAAAACCTGTTCAAATCCATCTAAAACCTTTTCAAATCCATCTAAAACCTGTTTAAATCAATCTAAAACCTTTTCAAATCCATCTAAAACCTGTTCAAATCCATCTAAAACCTTTTCAAATCCATCTAAAACCTGTTCAAATCCATCTAAAACCTTTTCAAATCCATCTAAAACCTTTTCAAATCCTTTTAAAACCTTTTTAAATCCATCTTAAACCTGTTTAAATCCATCTAAAACCTGTTCAAATCCATCTTAAACCTAGTACTAAAGGAGAGCCAAACCAAAACCAAACAGTGCAAAGGCATGTGGCCTTGAGTTTGACATGTCTGCTCTGGTCTTTGGAAAAATGTTTGTCTTGTGTTTGTAGCGGCTCAGACCAACACTAAAAGAAGTGGGAGCCATGACGTCATTATGGAAATAGCAGTGTGAGGAGATGAACTTTCAAAGATTTAAAGACTGTGCTAATCATCTGGAAAACCTGGAAAACCTGGAATATCTCAGAGCAGATTCCCGTCAAAGGAGATTCATTAAAAAAGGGGAAAAATAATCACAAAACTGATAACATTGTGATCACAAATGGTTATTATATTTTCCTACAGTTGGTTTTCTTGGTTCCTTTGCACTGACCTGTTTTTGTTTTTGTTGTAAAAGTCTTGAGGATGTGTAACGGCTGACTGGACATAAACTCTTTGTGTGGTTGAACCAAACTCAGATAGCTGCTGCTTCTAAACCGATGTACACGTCAAACGCTTTATACTGACCTCGTTTCTCTGCTTTTTTACTAAACCTCTGCAGAATTATAGCTCTTCTGCCCACTCTGCACTTTTTACAGAGACACAGGAAGAGATCGATGTAAAAAGTGTTGTCTGGACGTTTGATCAGCAGGAAGTTTCCAACCACAACAAAAAAAGGACACTGACTAGTTTATTACTTTGTTTTAACAGAAAATACAACCTCAGGAGAAACACAGACATGCTTTTGAACAAATGCAAGGTGTGACTGTAAAATACCAGAGGGACATTGCATCAAATGAATAGATGAGGTACATTATTAATATAAACTCAAACAGCTGCTGTGTTTTAAGGGTCATGTGACCTTTGTTTTTACAACAGTCTCACAATGTCACCGATTCAACAAGTGGACACATTTTAATATCTTGTGTCATTTATTTGTTTATTAATTTTACTCAAAATCCTCTGCCTCTGGGTCACAAGATTAAAAAAGTGTATCTCAGTCGTTTACAAAGTGTGAATTTGTAATGAACAGCGGAAAACAAAACAATGTAATGGAAAAAGACTTTGATAAAAATGTACAAAATAATATGAAAGGCATGTTAACTGTGTGGCCTTTAGCCAGCAGAGGGCGCACTCACCTCTACAGACTCTAAGTGTTGTTATGTTGTTTGTTTTTAACCCTTGTGTCCAGCTGAGGGCGCTGTGTCAGTGACATAGACATGACTCTATTCTCTGTTACAACAATATATATTTAGGGTCTTTAACCTTTGAACTCCGCTGCTGTGTTCACTGGTGACCTCTGCTTCTGGCCTGGTTCTAAATACTCTGTTGTGTTTGTCCTTAAACTGGTAACTCAGACTCTGCTGTAGTCCTGCTCCTGGCTAAGACTTTGTTCTTATCGTGTTTTATTTGTGTCAGTGTGTGTCAGTGTGTGTGTGTGTGTGTATTCAGAGATTACACTTTCTTCAGTTCAGAACAAATCGTTAAATTTAAAATGATTAAATAAAGTTGTAACAGAGACATTTGGAGGCCTCTATAAAAAGAATAATCAGTTTCTTTTATGCATGTGTCAAGTATATTTTAGTACTTTTTGATTTTTAATGAACTGTATGAATGTAAAATACTGTGTTATTTTCTGTTTCCTGTTTGTCTGAGCTTTATTTCCTGTTTGAGTCTTAGGTGTGTTTGGTACTTTCCGCTGAAGTCACCAAACCCAGGCTCTAATGTTCTTTATCAAATCAAATGAGTTAAAAAAACACTCACAAATAAAGTCTTCACTGAACTTTTCTACAGGAATACTTTATATTAAAAGCTCAAAGCTGGATAAACATGTGGTGAGGTTGTCTTCAATCTATTAAATCGTCCTGAGTAAACATATTTTTTACATCTACAGAACTTTCTAAACACAATGTCTTTGGCAGGATTCCACAGTTTTCCACTCGTTCACATTTAACTCAATCACAGACGTGACATTATTCTGTCCCTGAGCTTCTTTTTCAAGTGTTTAAACTAAAACTGAAAGTGCTGGAAGCCCTTAGATTGTGTCTGGAGCAAAAACAAAAGAAAGAACTGAGAGTACTTTAGGTTCAAGTCTCAGAGGAAACATCAGAGAACTTACAAACCCGACCAAAACATAATTTATAGATATATTTAACAGTTTCATTTACATTTACAGGATGTTTTTGGTTTAAACCTCAACCAGAACAACACAAGCACCAACCAATAAAGTCCCTCCACAGAGCTTTTTACAAGAAAACCCGAACAATATTCAGATTTACAATATTACAATATTACAAAATTACAGAAGACAATGTCTGTGTTTAGTTCAGAGCAGATAAATGCAGTGGTTTTAATTCATGTTCAGACACAAAATGTCACGTTGTCTTTCTCAGTGATTTCATAATTCATCTCAAACTGGAAACATAAGAACATTACTTTTAGGTTTTAATCATTCTTGTTTTAAAGTTCAGAGAGCTAAATCCATTGGCAAATATAAAATGGTTTAAAGAGGGAACAGTAGAGGTCAAAGTGGAAATAAAACTGTAATAAGTCAATTTAAATATGTATTTTTATGATTGTTCAATTACTGTTTTCTCAATTAAAAATTAAAAATCCTTTCATCTAAAGATACTAGTTGTTAATGTGGACTTTTGTTCATTTTGTAACTTTAAAGGTCCTCTGTTGAGCTCATTTCTTGCTAAATCCTTTTCATATTTGAGCCTCAGGTCAAAGACACACAGGTACAAACTGGTGCAGTCCAGATCTCAGTGGATGTGTCAATAGGGCTTTAGAGGCTCTCCCCCCCCTCACTGTGTAACAGGACGCCTCAGAGAAAACCAGTCTGCTTCAGCTCAATGTGGCTTTGGGAGTTGGTCCAGCTTCATTTAAACCAGAAAAGATCAACAGAGGAACTTTAAACAGGGTTTTTTATAAAACTCATTCTTCTGACATCATATCATTGATATTGTTGAGAGGAACTTCCTCATTGGCAGGTTGAACTTCCTCATGAACAGGTGGTTGTTGCTGATTGGTCGGCTGGTCTGCAGGCAAATTATTGAGAGGCACTTCCTCATTGGCAGGATTTGTTTGATTCTGACGAAGAGGCTCAGATCATCTGATTAGCCTTTTGTCGATGAGCTGTGGACAAAATGTATTTGGTCAGAAGTAAATAAACATGTTTTAAAGTTAAATAAATATCTAAAATTAACCTGGACCAGTTTTTATTGATTTAAAGAAGCAAGATTTTTCACCATTTTGTCTTTTTTTTGGTTAAATTTCATAATCCCTTAAAATTAAGAAACCAAGTGCATTTAAATAAAACACATTAAAATAACAAGACACTGTTAGAAGTAAAGCATGAATATGTGATTAATGATGAAGTCATGAATAAACATTTTAGACTCTGTATTTCACTAAATATGAGGTTATTATTTAAAACTAAAACATTCAAACCAATGTTTATAACTTATTGTTGCAAGTAACTTTACTAATGTTTAATATTGTGTAGTTTTTATAATAAATGATCAAAAATACTGAAGTGAGGCCCACTTTGTGCAACACTTTTAAGATTTACTGAACTCTGTTACAGAAGGATCTGGTTTAAAATGGTATAAAGACTCAAATGTTGAATGAAAACAGGAACAATGTGGTGAAGCAGTCACATGAAATGATGGCATTAGTCTGTAACTGGAGTTTTAGAATGGATGTAAAAGTCTGATTGGAGAGTTTCTCTTAATCAGACCCAGATAAAGCTGTTCTGTCGACTATTGCAGCTTGTTTACAGCTTCCAGGGAAACAGAGAGAGGCCCGAGAGCGAGTGCCTCCAGAATAAACTGAATGTCTGAGAAGATTCAACACGTTTCAAAAACCAGTTACTGCTGCATGTAAACGGTGTTGTGGGACTGGAGCTGGACTCACTGGAAACAGGTTTGTGGCAGATGGATAAACGAGGATCTATTCTCAAAGAACATGAACTCAAAAGTGGCTTACCTCGTCTGTATATTCCCACAAATGCTCCAAGTGTAAATCCGATGAGGCCGATAATGAGGACGATGATAAGGCCGATAGCAATCGCAGCATTTCCACCAGAACCTAAGCCTTTGGAATCTAGAAGAATTAAGGTCAACAAACAAAGTCAAGAAAAAGAAGTGTACATTCATTCATTTTTTTTTTTTACTTCAGGAGCTATTATAGGTTTGATTTGTTAAACTAAACTTAAAGAATACTTTTGTCAATAGATCTTCGATCATTACAAGACTGTTCTATTCAACATATTGGTGAGAAAAAAAAAGACAAATTTTGGAAATCAATAAAGTCTTTAATCCTACATTTATTGAGCTTTAATTCACAAAATGATTAAATCCAGGTAAATGTTTATGTAACTGTCAGCTCTGGGCTTTTCGAGGCCTGTAGGTTTATAAAAGTGAAATAAAGAGATTCTTACCGTTCTTATCCTTATTCTCCTCTGCAAAAGAAAAAGAAAAAGAAACATGAGTTTCATGAAAAGCTTCAGACACTGTCAGTAAAATACATTTGTTAACATTCATGAAACCTCTTGAAAATAAATTTGTATTAAGCCTGTTTTATGAATATTATTAGAGTTAAACTGTTGAAATACATTAAAGTCTTTAATTCTACATTTATTGTCTATAATTCACAGAACATGATTAAATCCGTCTCCAGGTAAATGTTGATAAGAGCTCTGGGCTTTAGAGACTCCAGAGTCACTAAAGCAGCAGGTGTGTGAAGTTTTCAAGGCCTGTGGGTTTATTATTAAAGTGAAATAAAGACATTTGAACATGATGGATTGTAATATTTCCTGGTCTGAAGTGGTCACTACAGTTCTCCTCCTGAGTTACTGTAGGATACACTTCTCGATGGAAACTTTAAAAACAATATAAATCTGGTGCTTTTCACTTTTCTGAACTTGTTTTGGAGTCCACTGCACAACTGTCTACAATATTACTGCAGACAAAGACACTGGACAAATACAAAGGCTTGTTTTTTGGTTGAGCAGTGCGTCTGTCGGGCTTCACTGCCTCGACACACCTTCAGGAAGCTCTGGTCTTAAGTCCATATATGGGCATTGACTGGGCGTTTATGTTAATAATCTTAGTTCTATCTCAAAGCTGTTAATGAGACGTGAGCAGCACAGAGTCACACACACAGCTGAGGAGAACCAAACTGTTGGAGAACACTTTGTGAATCCAACTTAGACCCTCTTTAGAAATTCTTGGAGGAATTCTTAGGAAGCTTTAAACAAAACATTCAAGAACAAGGCCCAATATTCTTTAGTTTACAACAGCAACACAGAGTAAAGACAAAGATATGTGAAGCTGAGCTTGTGTTGTTTTTATCTCACTGAAGAAAAGCTCCAAAATAAATCTTCAGCAGTTTTCATTTATCTTTCTTACCTTTGTGTCCTTTATTAATCCCAGGCTCCTCTGAACGACAAAGAAAAAGAAACATGAGTTTCATGAAAAGCACCACACAATGTCAGTAAAATAGATCTGTTCAAACAGTTCTTACCAATAATAAGTGTAACAAAGCCTTTTCTGACTTCACTCCCCAGCCAGGGCACAGAGCAGGTGTAATTCCCTTCATCTTCTTTGGTCACGTTGAAGAGTTTTAGTGAAATGTTTCCATGTTTCATTTCTTGATGGAAAAGCTGAGTGCGATCTTTGAACCAAGGGTCTTGATCGTCTTTTATGTCATGGCCTCTTAAACACAAGTGCACACGTTGTGGACCTCGTTTCCATTCCACTAACAGTCTGGACACATCGACTGGAGGCTTGAGATGACAAGGTAAAATGACGTCACTGCCTCTTTCTGCTTTAATTGGATCATTTGAAGCCTTCACAATGGATTCTGGAGAAAAACAGTGAAAGAAAAGATATATTTCTGAGTGCACAAACTTTAGACCAAAACAAACAAACACCAAAACAAAGACAGGAATAAAACAGATCTGAGATAAAGAGTTTAAAGAATAGAAGAAGTAGGTCTATTATAAATGTGAACACTAACATTTAAGGCACAATAAACAAACTGTTCCATGGACCGACTGAATTCAGACTGATACTAATACATTAGATTAAACTTTTAGAACTGAGTGTAAACGTTTAGCTCTGACGTCAGTGTCAGAACGATAATTATCTCCTCCTCGTTAAACATTGTGTCATTGAATCAACAGCATTTATCTCTGTTTCACGTTGCTTCAGTTTTTATTAATTTAGATTTTTTAATTTAGATCTGAGTTGAAGTGGTGAGTGATGAGTTGAAAACTGAGTTGGGGCGACAGTGGCTCAGTGGTAGAGCGGTTGTCCTTCAACTAGAAGGCAGGAGGTTCGAGTCCCGCTCTCCCCATAGTTCATACTGTCGCTGTGTCCTTGGGCAAGACACTTAACCCTCCTTGGCTCTAGAGGTGATCTAGAGGTCAAGATAAAAGCACCTGCTAAATGACTAAATGTAAAAATGTCAGGTCAAGTTGATGATTTGTTGAATTGTTATACTTCAGGTGTTTTAAATGTTATGGACACCATTGCTCCTGTTAAAGTTAAAGTGATCAGGACGAGGCAGAAGGCTTCATGGAGCAATGCTCACTCTGTCAGGGCACAGAAAAGGGAATGCCGAAAAGCCGAAAGAAAATGTGTAAAATAAAACTTAATTCATTATGAGGTATACAAAGAAAATTTGTATGTTTTCAATCAAACTTTGCAAAAAACAAGAGAAATATTTTCCTCAGAGATCATCAACAGCAGTAACAACTCTGTCCTGTTTGCTCCAGTGAACAGATTAACAAACCTCCAGCTCCAGTTCCTCCAGAAATACTTTCCACTAAATGAAATGAGTTTGTTTTTCATCGACAAGGTTTAAGTCATTAAACCTGCTCCAGTCACAGAACATAAAACACACACAGAAGTCGGAACAGACTACTTTTCTTTCTCTTTCTTTTTTACAGAAAGTACATTTAAAGGTAGGTCTTGTTAGGGTCATGTTTGACCCTCTTCATTGCAACAATATCAAAGTCATCCATGTTTTGTCAGAGGCAGCTTTTGTTCGTCAGAAGGAGCTGATCTAAACTCTGAGTCAGTTATTGAAGGAGCTCACTCTGGACTAAAACTGGATTTGGAGAGACTATATTCTTGTTGAAAGTGAAAGTGTAGAGTAGTAACTGATGTGTGGGGTTCAAACAAAATCTTAATTTATTTGGCCTACACTGCCTTGACCTTTTACATTTTTTGTAAATCTGGGAAACATTTAACATTTGTATTTTATTACAGAGTAAGTCTGAGTTTAAATGACACTGACACAAAGTACAGCTGTAAAAGAACTGCATCAGAAAGATAAATGAAAGTGAACAAAAATCTAATGGACTTTTTAAAACTGAAATCATCTCGTATTTACAATGTTTTTATCTGTTTAAAGTTTTTCTGTGAATGAGGAAATAAACCGTGTTGAGCAGGTTTTATTGTTCTCTTCACAATCCTAGTTCCATAAATCATACTGACATCATATTTAGCCTGATCCTGGGCTAATTATATTAACATGAAACAATATGAGAAGTTTTGTTTTTAAAATATACACACCTTTTCCATAAAAACTGTCACAAACACTTTTACCAC
The DNA here is from genome assembly GCA_024416835.2 of Perccottus glenii. NCBI lineage: Eukaryota > Metazoa > Chordata > Actinopteri > Gobiiformes > Odontobutidae > Perccottus > Perccottus glenii. The sequence continues at coordinate 2,047,802 of CM044546.2, read as the reverse complement.
AAACTCACATTAAACACTGACGTATTTTTATCTAAACTTTAGCCTCTGGTTTAAGTGCGTTGATATTGAAAACACGAAGAAATGACAGCGGCGTTTACAGGAAGTGCAGCTCGTCAATAAAAGCGAATAATAAAGATTAAACTTACTCTGTTCGTTGGTTTGGATGAAGAGTGTTTTCACTAAGAAGAGATTGATTAGTATCCTCAGTTTTAACCGCGCCATTGAGACATTCACACGAAGACTGTCGAGAGAAGCCAGCCGTGTTAATACTTTTACTTTCGCTTTATTTACAGGAAGCTCATATAAATACAATGTCATGTACTGAATATGTAACCTATTACGTTCTCAAAGGCATCAACTAAACAATCTATCTTTCTTTATTAAAGAATCAAAAAGGATCCATATAAAAAAACATGGACAACAAACAAGAAGACAATCATCTAGAGTTCATATAAGCACTTTCTCCAGAGCCTCCAACATCAGTTATTTTTTAGAGACCTCAAGTCATTTTTTATTTTTTATTTAACCTTTATTTAAAGGACACTTCTCAGAAACAGAGGACAATGTGCCAGTTTTTAAACCACAAACGAGACAAAGGCTAAGTGTGCCTTTGTTTGAGGCATTTGAAAAAAACAGTGTTGAAATAGCTGTATATTAAAACATTTATCTAAAATTAAAAGTTATTAAAATTTTCACTGGTTTTAGTTGGATTTGGACTGGTTTTTGTTGGAGTCGAACAGATTTTAAGTTAAAACCTGTTCAAATCCACTAAAATGTTATATAGTATTGATCCCAAGGTGCTGCGCCCATATGTGCCACATAAAGTGCATAGTACCCCCTTTTTGCTCCACTGTTCTCACGTATTACTGTAACTAGAAAGGATTCTTGGTTTATGAACCCTGCTCAGCAACGTGACTTTTTTGTTGCAGCCGCCTTCTTGGCTGTAGAGTATGTATCGTAGCGAATAATTAATAAATCTATGTTGAAGATAAACAGCACCAACACAAATTCTTCTTTCTTAAATCACTGAACATGACATTTCACACAGGACCAATTGAAAACAATACATACGAGCTCAAAGGCATCAAACAAACAATTGTTCTTTCTTTTATTTCAGAATCAAGAAGGAGCCATATAAAAAATCATGGAAACAACAAAGAAGAGAATATTTTACATCTAGAGTCCATATAGATTAGATTAGATTAGATTAGATTCAACTTTATTGTCATTACACAAGTACAGGTACAAAGCAACGAAATGCAGTTTAGGTCTAACCAGAAGTGCAATAGCAGCAAGTGCAGGATATATACAATGGTTGCATAAATATAGGATATGGAGATGTACAGGATTTACAGGTAATATGTACAATGAATATAAATATACAGATGGTTATTACTATAAAATGTGAGTGTGTGCCATAAATATAATTACAGGTGTCTCTTTCTATAAACAGCATTTACAGGTGAATATGTACTCTAAATGTAATGTAATCACACAAGACACACACACATACACACACTCACTCACATACACACACAAACATACACACATACACACAGGGGAATTAAACCGGGAGAGCTATACACACACTCGCTCACATACACACACACACACACACACATACACACACTCACACATTCACACAATCACATACACACACATACACACACTCACTCACATACACACATACACTCGCATACTCACACACACACATACACACACACTCACTCACACACACACTCACATACACTCACTCACACACACTCACACTCACATACACACGTACACATACACACACTCACTCACATACACACTTACACATACACTCACTCACTCACATACACACGTACACATACACACACTCACTCACATACACATGTACACATACACACACTCACTCACATACACACGTACATACACACACTCACTCACATACACACGACACATACACACACTCACTCACATACACACGCATACACTCACTCACTCACATACACACGTACACATACACACACATACACACATACTCACACATACACACACTCACTCACATACACACGTACACATACACTCACTCACTCACATACACACGTACACATACACACACATACACACACTCACTCACATACACACGTACACATACACACACTCACTCACATACACACGTACACACATACACTCACTCACTCACATACACACACACACTCACTCACTCACACACTCACATACACACATACTCACACATACACACACTCACTCACATACACACGTACACATACACACACTCACTCACATACACACGTACACATACACACACTCACTCACATACACACGTACACACATACACACACTCACATACACACACTCACACACACACACTCACACATACACCCACTCACATACACATACACACACACACATACACACACTCACTCACTCACACACACACACACACACACACACACACACACACACACACACACACACACACACACACACACACACACACACACACACACACACACACACACACACACACGTAATATACAGATGTTTCTAACTATAAACAGAATTTTACAGGTAGGTGTATACAATTGTATGTTAGCTTAAGGTAAGCAGTAGATTTAAGCAAGTGCAAACAGTGAAATGTAAACAGTTGGTACTGTATGAACAATATAAGCACTTTCTTCAGTGTCTCCAGAGTTGAACCTAACACTGCTCTTTTCTAAAACCAACATCATTTCATTTTTAGAGACCTCAGGTCATCTTATAAATCTATAGCTACACAAAATGTCTGCCAACAGCACGTACCGTGGGCACATGGTTCTGAACAAACGCTGACTGACACTTGTTCACCGAGAGACTTTTAGTGAGAGTCACAGAATGAATGAATGAAATCTGCAACTTGTTAGATTTCATTCATTCTAACACACGTGGGCAGGTACAGTGGAGGGCAACAGGCTTTAAACAGAACTATTTAGACATCAGTCCACATGCTAAATGTACGAGCTAACATGTTAGCTTGTGCTCACAGTTTACAATAGTGTCTCTGAATGTCCTCATCGTCACAGAGGTCACTTCTGATGATGTGACCGAGATATTTGACCTTATTTACCACAGACACCTCCTGCATCCATAAAATCTGTGTCACGAGTCTAACTCTGAGAAACATTTTACAAAAAGAAAAGTCTGAAAGAGGAGGTTTTACTGGAGCCTTAAAGTTTTTCTCAGTCACTTTGGCTCAGTTCTTAAAACATTTACCCAAGAACACAAACAGTGACTAATGTTTAGAGCCAACATTAAGACTAATAACACTCAGACCAGTCACAGAGAACATTATCCATCCTGTTCTAAGACCTGTCAGATTAGAGCAGAGAGAAGCAGAGGGCAGAGGTCACAGGTCAGGCTCAAGAACAGCTGCAGTCCACTGTCGAAAATGTAGAAATAAAATCTAATAATTAGACCAGAAAACCCATTTTGTCTCATCACCACAAGAAAGTGACTCAAATGCAGATGCAGTCGACACAGTTCCAAAGGGTTTATTTAAAGCAGAAAGGTAAGGCAAGGCAATTTTATTTAATTCATACACTGGGTAACTCAAAGTGCTTTACAGGAATAAAAGACAATTTACAAGATTTATATTAAGAAACATAAGAAAAAATTAAAAACATTTTAAAAAGAAGAGTGCAGTTAAAAGAAAAAACAAACACTTTAGGTTGTAGTGTAGGCGGAGCTAAAGAGGAAGGTTTTTAACCTCCTCTTGAACATTGTTAAAGTTGAGGCTGTTCCAGGTTTTTGCTGCATGAAACTTAAACGCTGCTTCACCTTGTTTAGTTCTAACTCTGGGCACGAGCAGAAGCCTGTCCCAGATGTTCTCAGAGTCCGAGGACAGTGGCGGTTCTACATTGAAATAAACCCTGGGCGAGACCCCTTTCGAGCGCTTCTCCCACACGCACGCACGCACACACACACACACCCCCACACACACACACACACACACACACACACACACACACACACACACACACAAAAACAACAAAGTTCTGCACAATCAGTTATATTTTATTATACACACACACACGATATGCACACCTGAAAGCTCATACTGGGGAGAAGAAGAGGCAAAGAGGTCTTCATCCTCAATATCAGATATCTGTGGAGACATGTGTAGCGGAGGAGGTGGTTGGCTCATCCTGAAGGGTCGAGACCATTCCAGAAGAGGCCTGTGTAGCGGGGGAGGTGGTTGGCTCACCCTGACCAGTGGCAGAGGATGCTCCAAAATATTTTAGAAGTGCTCCTGAAATTGCAATTGAATTGCATTTGAAATCAAAAGACCATAGGATAATGTTTTATAAAGCTAAAACAGCCTGGGGTCAAATTGACTCAAAACATAATAGAAGGGTTAAATAAACATGCTCTTACACACTAAATGTCTGTCATTACACGCTATATCCTCCCAGAACCGGAAAAAAACATTTATTTATTTATTTATTTTTTTTTCCTTTCATGTCATCACATTGTTTAGAGCATAGAAACAAATGGTAAAAAAAAAAAATATTGAAAAATTAAATTTTATTCATGTTATGCTATGGTCACTAGGACTCAGTTGTTTAAAAAATAAAATTACTTTAAATTATATGTATAGGCAAAAATAATGGGATTTTATTTTTTTTTAATCACCAAAAACGTTTTGGGTTTCAGGATATTTTAATTTATATATTAATCTAACTTTCATGGAGGAACCATTAGCTCTTTGGTTACTGCCTCAAATTCTATGCATGACACACTTTTAGTTATGACTTGGACAACTATACTTAGGAAACAGTACTTAGATGGTAAATGGTAAATGGTAATGCATTTATATAGCGCATTTTTGCACCTTTTTCGGGCACCCAAAGCGCTTTACATCATGCTTCCACTCACCCCATTCACACACGGGGCAGACAGAGATGGGGGCTGCCATACACACGGCGCTCAACCTTCTCCGACCACCACCAAACACACCTCTACAGTCACACACATTCATACACCAGTGCTACGGACACTGGAGGCAAGTGTCTTGCCCAAGGACACAACGACAGTATGAACTGTGGGGCGAGCGGGAATCGAACCTACTACCTTCCGGTTGAAGGACGGCCGCTCTACCACTGAGCTACTGCCGCCCTTAGCACACTTAGCACACTGTGTAGCAAATAGCTACATAGCAAATGTTCGTCTTTAACCTAAACATTTGAAAATGCCGTTGGTTATTTACAGAGCCTAACGTTAAACCAACTGATGGAAATGATAACTGAACTTGTAACAGTTTTATTGCAAAGCACAATATTATAAATTAGATCTCGTGATTGAGTTGAAACCAAATTATTGTTGTATAAGTTAGCAAGCATCATTAGCAAAAAGGCTAACAAAGAGTTATACCCACCACCAGTTAACATTAGCCCTTCATTCATGAAATGGGTACTGTAATCATACAGAGAGAGAGAACATAGTTGCATACCTTAATCTTTAGCTTGTTTCTCCTCTTCTTCTTTTCTTTTTTTTTCCAAATTGGGCACCTGATGTCTTTGACCTTTTCTTCTCCATCTCTGTTTATTTGGCACTCGACAATCAACAGATTTCCCATCCCCCCAACTGTCACTAACGACCAGAAGTCAAGACTAAACCAATTCACCTTGATGACCGCATAATTGTTTTGTATTAACTAGTTTCATTTGCAGGAACTATAGGCTGTCCGTTCCATTTGAGAGAGACCCAGAGGTGAAATTTTGCTCGCGCCTCGCGCCCCACCCCCTTTTACACTTCTCTCACAACACACAGCTTCTGTGCATGGTACATTTTCAGCACCGGGGCGCCGGCAGCTGCAGGGAGCGCCAATTAGCCAATTACACACACAGTGAAATTATATAAATGATGAAAAACCGCTTCGCAACGCAGAGGAATTTTATTTTATTTATTTATTTATTTATTTTTTTAATTAATCTGCTCGTGCAGCCGCCCCCAATGTGTCACGAAAAAATGACGCCCCGGGCGGCTGCCTGGTTCGCCCGTGCCTAAAACCGCTACTGTCCGAGGAGGTTCATAAGTAACAAGCATGTCAGATATATATTCGGGTGCTAAACCATTTAGAGACTTGTAAACCAGAAGTGCTGTTTTAAAGTCTATTCTCTGAGCAACAGGAAGCCAGTGCAGAGATTTTAAAACTGACGTGATGTGGTTGTACTTCCTGGTTTTGGTAAGAACCCGAGCAGCCGTGTTCTGAATAAGCTGCAGCTGTCTTAACCCTCGTTTTGAGAGACCAGTGAGCAGGCCGTTACAGTAATCTAACCTGCTGGAGATAAAAGCATGGATAAGTTTCTCTAAGTCTGGTTGAGACATTATCCCTTTAACTCTGAAAATGTTTTTATGGTGATAAAATGCAGATGATGTAATTGACTTAATGTGACTGTGGAAATTCAAGTCTGAGTCCATGATGACCCCTAGATTTCTAACCTGGTTTTTACATTTTAGAGAAAGAGACTCGAGGTGACTGCTGACACTTTCTCTTTGTTTCTGTGGCCCAAAGATGATTAGTTCAGTCTTGTTTCTGTTCAGTTGGAGAAAATTATTTTGCATCCACGTGTCAATCTGTTCGATGCAGTGACACAGTGAATGGATTGGTCCATTTTCACCTGCTGTGAGTGAAATGTAAATCTGAGTGTCATCTGCATAATTATGGTAGGATACGTCACAGCTGCGTATTAACTGGCCTAAAGGAAGCATGTAGAGATTGAATAATAGAGGTCCCAAGATAGACCCTTGTGGAACCCCACATGTCAGGGCCATTTGGTCTGACACACAGTTACCAACCGAAACAAAGTACTTCCTGTCTTCAAGATAGGACTGAAACCATTTAAGAGCAGTTCCAGTGATACCTATCCATTCCTCTAATCTTTGTGTCAGGATTTCATGGTCCACTGTATCAAACGCAGCACTCAAGTCCAACATAACTAAGACCGAGACTTTGCCTGCGTCAGTGTTCATACGGATGTCATTTGATAAGTGCAGTCTCAGTGCTGTGATGGGGCCTGAATCCTGACTGAAAAGGATCAAAGCAGTTGTTAAGTAATAGAAAGTCATTAAGTTGTTGATACACATCTTTTTCGATGACTTTCCCTAAAAATGGCAGGTTTGAGATGGGCCGATAGTTGTTGAGCACTGTAGCATCAAGACTGCTCTTCTTTAGGAGAGGCTTAATGACAGCAGTTTTTATGGCCCTTGGAAATGTTCCAGACTGTAAGGAATTATTGACTATATCAGTGAGTTGTGGTAACAAACTGCTTAGTACTGATTTTAGAAATCTAGTGGGTAAAACATTGAGGCAGCAGGTGGATGAACTCAGGCTGGAGACAGTTTTTTCAATTGTTCTGTCATTAATTTGTGTAAAATGTGTTAAACCAATCAAGTATCTCCTAGGTGGCTGCAGTGTTGTTTTATGCCGGGGGTACTTAATAGGCGGACCGCGATCCGGACCTCGAGAGGCTTTGATCTGGACCGCAAGACATTATTCATAATTACAAGCACATTGTGTAAAACATATTTTTGAACCGGCACTTCTAGGACAGCTACGTCTACACGCGCGGGTCCTCAGGTTACTATGGTTACGAACAGAGCATAGACATAATATACGTAGACGCCTCATGACGTGCTGGAGCGTGATCCAGCATCGCCGCCATATTGGGTGGGTCTCTCCACTCAATGCTAGCACCAGAGTCAATCGGAGTCAACGGAGAGCGACAGGCTTAGAGACAGGCTTAGAGATGGTGCGACCCCATCTGTCTTCAACTTCCCATGTCATCTCCAAAGAGTAGGTGTATTTTACTCTACATGCTAACAGAGATGTCTATGATTCATATGTAAAGCAAAAACGGTAAAACCGTTAGATATTTCTGCATGTATTGGTGATATAGTGTGTATTAAAATACACTGTGGGATACTAAAACCTTTTTCAAGTGTTTTTAATGAAGTTGTTTTTAAGTATTATGTTTATTATATTTTAGCCTGTAATGACAAGGAACAAACAAACTTCAAGGAAAGCTGAAGAGAGCCTACCAGTGGACCTTTCTCAGCATTTTCATGAAAGTGAACCTCAGCCCAATGATGTGAGTATTTGTAGGCTATTTGATATGTCCCATACAGCTGTGAGCATCATGGCTGTGGTCATATCAAAATATCTCCCTTGCTTTCTGCAACTCTTTTCAGAAATACTCATACACTTATATGTGAATGAGTATATGTTATAAATAAATAAATACACACGTGAACAAATAAACACCTTCTTTCACTCACATTCTCTCATACACGCACCCTTTTTCTCTTTCCCTTACACATGATGCTGGCAGTGATATTACGGGTAAGAAATTAAGAATGTGTGCCTGCACATATGCACCAAACAACTGTGAGTGGTATGATATGAACATCACTGAAAATATTTTCATCCTTCTTTCTACTAGGAACACTCCTATGCATTGCCCAATTCTCCTACTCGTCCTAAGGCCAGACTCAGTGAAGCTTTGGCTAGAGTGGAGAGTCTAGAGCGGGAGAAGCAAAATGCAAAGACCCGAGAATGGAGAGCAAAGAAAACTGTAAAGAGTCTTCTGGAAGATCTGAATGAAAAGAACCTTATAAATGAGGAGTTGAATTGGCTTGGCTTCCATTCTGGTAAAAATAAATTGATAATACCACCTTGAATTGTATATTGTTTACACTCTTTGTCCGACTTTACAAAAGGTATTATTTCAAGGGAACTTTCTAACTAGTCTGTCTAACTAGTTTAACTGAATTTCAGATATTCAGGTAGACCTCTTTTCAAAGCGGGGCCATGAATACACCAAAGACCAGAGAGAGTTTGCCCTCACACTGCACCTCCATGGTCCGAAAGCCTACAGTTACCTGAGGGATTCTCTGCATCTTCCCCTGCCACATCCACATACATTGCAACGGTGTAGTACATGTTTTTTTATTACACTTGTAGCAGGACGATTAATAGTGGGTGTTTTTAACTCTTAGTCTATTTTATTGGCGGACACTATTCTTACCTGCCGCTCCGCGGCGCTGGTTGGCAGACTATAAAGGCCATAGACATATACATAGGTAGACGCCTCATTGGCCGCTGCGCGACGAGATTTGCGGCCGCCATCTTGAACCGGTCGTACTCATAGTTTGGTTGAGTAGCAGCAGTTAAGATGCCAGAGCACTGTGCAGCATTTTTATGTTCTAATCGGCGGACCATCGCAAATAGGGCTCGGGGGATTACTTTTCACAAGTAAGATTTAACATTACTATTGTACTTTTGGTTGTATTTTGTCCTTAAATCCACAGAATTGAGAAGGAGCAAGGATCTTTGATAGTACTGTACTGAAATCGTAGCTAGCTAACGTTAGCTAGACTATGTATCTCCCTCCCTCAACTCAAGTGTTTTCCACATAACTTACTATTCAGATAGGAAAAAAGTTCGAAAGCACTTGTTAGATGCACGAAACTTTCTTTTAGCGTTAGGTAACGTTAAGTGCCTATAAGGACAAAGATGTGAGGAAGAAGTGGGAAGTGGCTTTGAGGAGAGAAGGATTTCATGCAAGTGATACAACAGTACTTTGCTCTCATCATTTTAAGAATGATGATTTTGATAGAACGGGTCAGATTGTCCGACTCCAAGATGGTGTTATTCCATCTGTCTTCACCTTTCCGGTTCACCTCCAAAGAGTAGGTGTATTAGATTAGATTAGATTAGATTAGATTAGATTCAACTTTATTGTCATTACACAAGTACAGGTACAAGGCAACGAAATGCAGTTTAGGTCTAACCAGAAGTGCAATAGCAGCAAGTGCAGGATATATACAATGGATATGGAGATGTACAGGATTTACAGGTAATATGTACAATGAATATAAATATACAGATGGTTATTACTATAAAAGGTGAGTGTGTGCCATAAATAAATATTACAGGTGTCTCTTTCTATAAACAGCATTTACAGGTGAATATGTACTATAAATGTAAATGTAATATACAGATGTCTCCAACTATGAACAGAATTTTACAGGTGGATGTATACAATTGTATGTTAGCTTAAGGTAAGCAGTAGATTTAAGGTAGTGCAATGAGCATGGACAGTGCAAATAAGTATGATGCGAAATGTAAACAGTTGGTACTGTATGAACAGTTGGTTGTGCAAATGAGCATGTTCCAGCTAAGGTACAGTAGTGTATCCTCATAAAACTATTAGCATTCATAAATGTGAATGTTCATAAATGTAAATTATCAATCACATGGCAGGGTAAGATGCTTATACCTTTAATATGTATTGTATTATATTTTATGCTTCATCATTTTAGTTGGAAAAGGGCAGGGCTACTTCTACCTCCAGAAGAGCTGAAGAAAGCCTGTCCATGGCCTCTCAGGATTTCCAGGAAACGGCAACCTCAAGCCCACAACCTCAGCCTAATGATGTGAATATTTCTACTTTAAACATCGTATCATAATGTTCTCTGGACATATTCAAATCTCACTTTGTGCTTCCACTCATATTAAACACGCCACAAATAAACCAATACAAACACAATTTAAGACACATTGAACATGCATTACTGGTACGCACACACACACACACACACACACACACACACACGCACACACACACAGTGCTGGTAGTGGCTTTGACATGTGATGACTATAAGAAAGAATGTGGGCATTAAACTAGTGGTGTCAAAATAATGTTTTTGAAGTGAAACATTACTCAAACCATGTTCATCCCTCTTTCTTTTAGGATCATGGCTATGCCTTGCCTGCTTCTCCTACCGCTCTTAAGACCAAACTCACTGAAGCCTTGGCAAGAGTGGAACATCTAGAGCGAGAGAAGAAGAATTCCATGGCCAGAGAAAAGAGGGCAAATACCACAGTAAAGAGTCTTTTGGGGGATTTGAGGGAAAAGAACCTCATTAATGAAGAGCTCAAAGAGAAGCTTGAATTCTACTCTGGTAAGACAAAATTAACACTTTGAAATTCATGTACATGTTATTCTTACTCTTATTAAACTCTTTATTTATTATCTGAAGGGGACTTATTCATTTTAAATCATAACATTTCAGATCTTCAGTTAGACCTCATGGCAAAGCAAGGCCACGAATACACAAAGGACTACAGAGAGTTTGCGCTCACGCTGCATCTACATGGTCCAAAGGCATACAAATACCTCAGAGAGACGCAACATTTTCCCCTCCCACATCCACATACAATACAAAGGTAGGCTTAATGTTGTCCGAATTAATTTTTAGGAAATTATTAATGCAAACACACTGAAAAGCTTCTTCTCAATTTTTTTTTACAGGTGGCTGCGTTCAGTGGATTCCAAACCTGGCCTGAACAAGATGATGCTGGATATGCTGGAGAGAAGATGCCAGGGAGACCAGGCTAAATATGGCTGTGTTTCACTAATGTTGGATGCCATGTTTGTGTGTGTTTATGTGATAGAGAGAGAGAAGTGTGTGTGTGTGTGTGTGTGTGTGTGAGAGAGAGCGAGTTAGTCAAAATCATTATAAATTGTTTCTACGAAATATTAAAATGTTTATCTGCTACTATCTGTTTCTTTATCATATTTATAGTGTGTGGTTTATAAATTACCTTATATCCTAAATCACATATTTAGATTTTGAACGTCTGATTACTTTATATCTTTTAACAGAATATTATATAACTGTTAAGCCTACTATGAATATTAAAATACGCTGAACAATGTGTCCTGTATCAAAGCTACATGAATGACCTTTGCAGCAAAAAAGCCTGCGTCAAAATTAGTTGGGTATTCGGTGAGAAATTATTGAATAAATGCGCTGACAGCTCATTGCACCTGGCAAACAAGTTACACTGAGTGGGGCTGACGACCGGTCCAAGATGGCGGCTCCACGGCTCGTTCGTGCCAATAGGCAGTAGCGTTCGATGGGGCGTCTACCTATATATGTCTATGATAAAGGCGCTCGTCTCCCCTTGCGCTCCCGTTGACCTCACGCATTTCCGGGTCACCTGGGTTATGGTCTCATCCGTTATCACAGGTAGGAATAACAAATCTGAAGTTTTAAAGTGCAAGCCTCGGTTACTAATTTGCAACATTCTGTAGTGCCGCTGTACCTGGAGGTTTTGCGCTGTACCTTTTCATCGCTGTGGGTTGATTGTTGGCCTTCCTGGAACACGGTAAGCGGCGCGTTGTTGCCGGTTTGTTACGAGGGTTAAAACATTAACGGGGATTCTTTTTTTAGTTTCGCTGTGTGGCTGTGGTCTCGCCCCCCCTCTCATCGTCAAGTTGACGGGGCTCCCCCCTCCGCGGTCCCGTGAAGTGGACCGCTTTCTTACTACAATCGCCGGTACCGTGAGTTGGACAAAAGCCTACGCAATTGTGCACGTCAAAGCGGTAGGTCTTACGCAGCGGATAGATTGTTTAGATGATTTGTATGGGTTTTGGGGCCCAACCATAACTCGGTGATATTTTATATAGGCCTAGGTTTTGAAGCGGGTCGGCCTGGTACACTTAGGGCCTACTCACACTAGCCAGTTTGAACCGTGCCCGAGCGCGTTTGACCACCATAGCGCGGTTCGCTTGACTAGTGTGAGTGCTCGAACCGCGTGCCGGCGCTGCTCGATTAGCCGCCCCTGGCCCGCTTGGAAGAGGTGGGCCAGAGCACGGTTAGTTGGGCTCGGGCGCGGTTCGCATGTAGTGTGAGCGCCAACCGTGCTGGAGCATGGAACAAGACGCGTGACGTCACGGTTTTGCGACGCTCCATGCGACGCTCCAAAACAACTTGAATCTGTACTTGAGTGGATTATTTATAGCTGTGCTGACATTTACACTAGTCTGGTGTGGAAAACTCAAGTCTACACTCTCTTTTGATTCTGGCAATACTAGTGTTTTTCACGACAGGGAAATGTCACTCTTTGGATTCTTAATGTACATACCTGTTATTTTCTAAATGCTAGTCTGCAGACCGTTCATTTTATGCATGTTGCAATGTGGTAATGCACTTAGACTTGATTTAGGCTTTACCTAAGTTGTAAATTTAACTTTTGCTTCCAAAGTGTAAATCATCTGTGCCTGTTCTCCTTGGTTTAAAAGTGTACTTTAATGACAACATATTACATCTTTATCATTGGGCTACAGTAAAGTCATTACAATACATTCATTCCTTGGCATGTTAAAAGAATTGACAAAGTTGACAATTCAGTTCATGATTATTCTTTGCTATTATGTGTTGGAGAAAAAGTGAAGTGAAAATGTAAATGAAAAATGTATTTTAATCATAACATTTCATCATGTAACACCCAGTCTTGCAGTGTCTATGCACCAGGGCAGGTTTCTCTCAGGCATATGGGACTGAGGTCTTGTCCAAACAAACTCATGAATCTAACGCCTTCTGTGCGGGGTATTTGAAGCCAGGATGAGGCTGTTGTTGTTGTTAATACTCTTATTTGCTTTCAGAAGTTGTTTAATATACCGTAGCATATATTTACTATGCACTTTAACCTAACACTACCTCAAACCTCTACACTTTATAATTCGACCTCGAACCTCTACAATATATACCACACACTTCCATAAATTATACACCACACACACAAGGTAGCCTATTTTGTTTCACCACTGCATATGGTTGTGTTATGTGAAATACTGTTTTTTTTTTTTTTTTGTGAGAAGTGCTGACCAATCCCAAATAAATGGGAGATGGTTCTGAACTCTACATTTGTGGCCAGACATATTGCAACACGTTGGTCCAAGGGCACTGGTTTTTTGAATGAAGTGGTCTGTCTTTGAAGTCTTTGAAGGTGCGGCTGCAGGCTGTTGCACAACTGCAAGAATGATGTCCTTCTCATTCTGAAATTAGCCTTCCACTCACAGTCTGTCCAGCTGCTGAGAACATGCTGCCACCACACAGCAGATCTCTGCCGAATCCATATGGTCCTGCAGCAGAATGGAAAAATATTGTTAACTGTATATAGTTTATGCATACACAATTACCTTACAGCACTTTGAAGTGAAATTAAATAAACAACAAACTACTACTCCAGTGCATACATAACAGTTATGTGTCCCGTTGAATACGGGTGTCTTAATACAAGAATGTAGCTAATATTAACCAGCAAATTATATTAAGTTACATGATTATTACCTTTAGAACGCTACTGTCGTAATTACAAAAAAAAAACATTATACACATATTGTATTTCAAATTTCACAATACACTTTTCAATTGTATTCAATGACATTTCATTATATTAATTCTTACCATGTCGATGTACGGGAACTGTAGTCCGTAATCAAAGCTGCAAAGTCCTTGCTGCACTTCAGCTGGTACCCAGTGGTGGACAGTAACGAAGTACATGTAATTCGTTACTGTACTTAAGTAGTTTTTTCCAGTATCTGTACTTTACTAAGTATTTCCATTAAGGGATACTTTTTACTTTAACTTCACTACATTTCAACGTCAAATATCTTACTTTTTACTCAATTACATTTTGCAAAATTAGTCGTTCCTTGTGTTGCCATTAAAAAATTGCGTAGAAGAAGCCCTCAAAGACGCGTCTCAGTGGGAGTGTCAGGACCGGCTCAATAGAAGCCTCATTCTCTACGGCTGATAAACATGAAAATAACAAATAAAAATACACCTGTGATGAAGCTTTGGTATTAGTAATGGCTGACTCTGATTCTGAGAGAGAACATCTACCTTTAGAGTCTTTTCAGCCGAGTGAAAGTGAGAATGAGCGAGTGAGTGCGTGCGTAACTTGGACAACGGCGCCGCTGCTCGTGCCTTTCTCAGCGTCTCTCATAAAGCACACGCTGTTTTTCCCACATTTTACCAAACATCAGTGAAAGAAACGGGAGGAAAACTAGGAAAACTACTCTGGCCGCGGTAGTGAAGGGGATGTTGAGGAAGCCGTGAGCGCATAGCACCTGCAGCTTTACCTTTAGCACCTGCAGCTTTACCTTTAGCACAGGTGATAGAAGCCGGGCGTGTGTACGCCGTGGCAGCGGAGTGACAGGGAGTTTGGGAATAATGCGGCTTCTATTGACAGCTGTTTGGGACAAATCGTGTTGGTCATCCTGACACTTTACCCAGTCGAGGAGGGAGAGGCAGAGTAAACATAGTCAGCGAGAATGCTCTAATCAAAGCAGCGATCGTAATAAAGTGATGACTGTGTGCTGTGCTTTATGAGAGGTCCCACACTCTAAAAAACTACTAACTATGCCACATGGATGGATAAGAAAAGATAAAGTAACTGCAACCACATACCTACAGTACATGTGTATATTATTTCTCATAACTATTTGCATAGGTTTTACTAGTTATGGTATAATGGAAGTTGTAGTTATTCTTTATTTTGGTAATGTTGCTTTTACAAATTACTGTTATAATTTTTTTTTTCAGAATAAGAAAAAAAAACTATTATAATATGTTCATTAGTGTGTATGTACTGTAAATAACATAACCGCCAAAATATAATGTCATGGTATGCAAATTATATGCAAATTAGATGCTTAAAATGTATGTACCTATATACTTTGGGTCATACCTGACATTTTTGTAGTTTAGAGTAGGACTCTATCTCTTATCATTTTCAAACCACAGCCTTTTGAAATTTGGATCTCAAAAATCTGTATTTTTTTAAATAAACCCTGGCACCTAAAGGGGGCAAGAGGCTGACAAAAACTATATGGGCATTATAGCCTTAATAAATGATAGTACTTGGATACTTAAGTACATTTGAAGGCAAATACTTTTGTACTTTTACTCAAGTGAAAGTTAAAAGGGAGTACTTTTACTTTTACTGAAGTAATATTTTACCTAGTGTATCTGTACTTTAACTCAAGTACTTGATTTGTGTACTTCGTCCACCACTGCTGGTACCTTGCAAACCTCCTCATACGAGCAGCACGATTACGTGAAAATTTTCGCGCCACTAAGGCGACAAATCTGTTTAACAACAGGCTGTGAGAGGGCTGTGGACCACCGTGTACCAAACGACACAAAATTATCCACAAATAAAACAGAGCGATGGACTCCGTTGTGTTCGGAGAGCGCCGCTCTTCCTGTTTATCCCGAAACCGTCGCACCATAATGGCGTAAGGCGTGCTCCGCACGAATGCTGAAAGCCTATGTGAGTGCAGGCCAGAGGGGGAGTGGGGAGGGGGGACAATCGTCCTCTGGCCCGGTTCATGGCAACCGTGCCTAGTGTGAGTACGCCCTTAATTGCCCAGCTGGAACAGCGGCACTGTGACGTCGACTCTGCTGCTCTGCTCTGCTGAGTTAATCTCTGCTCTGCTCTGCTGCTTTGAACTTTTTCTTTTATTTCTATTGTGTATGGTCGTGGTCAGCCTGCATCTTTCGTTTGTGTTTTTGTATTGACACAACCGCTGCTATTGGACTATAATGTATTGGCAACGGGTTGTGAGGTACTTTTAATGGTGTGTGTGTGTGTGTGTGTGTGTGTGAGAGAGAGAGAGATAAATAAATTCAAATGAACAATCAAACTTGTTTCTTTATTAAAATATAAAATTCATTCATTTATACATTTATCAATATGCCATAGTCTACCATATGTCTTAGTTAAACCTCGTAATACAAAGTATTTCTACATGAAAGCAGAATTTTTCAATGTGTGACAGCGTCCTGTATCTTAGCTAAGTCTCTGCCGGTTGTAACAAACCAAACCGTGTGAAAATCCGGTAAAAACTCGGGGAGTTATGATCATTGTAGTTGAGGAATACACCTTCCTCAGTAGAAATAAATGCGGGGGGCGGAGCATTGGAGACCCATCCAAGATGGCGCCGCGTTGATACGTCCGCTCCAATAGGCAGCGTCAGTCTATGAGGCGTCTACGTATATTATGTCTATGGAACAGAGCAGCAGGAAATTGTAACATGCTTAGCGTAGCCTGATAATGCGTTAGAAACGACTAAAATCTAAAAGCTGAGCCTTGGCAAAACATAGGCTAATGAAGATTCACTGACGTTATGGCCAGAGAGGGAAAGTTTATTTTAGTTTATTCAGCTCCTAAGCTCCGTGTCAGTGTCAAAGTTGAACAACAGCCCTTTATCCTATAGTCCCGGCTGCTTTGATAATCAGAGAATGAATCCAGAACTGAACCAGGACTGGACAGTTTTCATGTCAGGATTAAAAAGACTCAGAGGAAAGTGAGGACGTCTAATGTGGTGAATTGTACATTTGTCTGTCAACTTCTTTATTCTGTTGTAGGTTAGGTACTTGACTCGTTTGTTGCATATTTGACTTAATTTACAAACCTGAGTAATTAGCATTCACGTTCATTTGAACCTAACATGTGTTTATTTGAGTGATTAAAAACAGAAAAGGTGTGAAAGGAGGGTGTTGAAGACACAGAGGGTTTGGAGATGAGTGACACATGTTAAGTCTTCCTTAAGTTGTGTCAGTTTCTGTGTGAATCCTAAATCCTGTTACAGATTTAATCATAAGCATTTTAATTAAAATGTTACCCCACACGGGGAAAATACAGGAAATAAATCTTTCTATTCTAAATTTTGTTTTAAGATGAACCTGCAAATTAAACAGTAACAGTTAATTATTGGCAACAGCTAATGCTAAAGAAATGCTCAGTGCATTTTTCCTTGTTCCTGTTGTTTTCAGAGGAATGACAATAGAAAGAGATGAATTATGACAGGCATCTTTGTCATATTTGTTTAACAAATATATGTTTTGGCTTGATTTGATGATTTTGTATTTAAAATGTTCTCATACATGTTTTAAAGGAGTATTAGGCATTATATACAGGATTCCAGGCTGTTGTCAATAAACAACCAGGTCATGAGCTTTAGCCTCTTTTGATTTTGTAGTATTTTCCTTTTGTCTGTGAGCTGTGTTTGTGAAAGCTAAACACTCAAACATCCTCCTCATGTAAACAAGGGATAAAATACAGAAAACAGTGGATTATCTACATACATCTCCATTTTGTTTAAGAGGCTGTAGGTGTGGAATAAATTAGACTTTACTTTAAAGAATTATATTCGAACACGTATCCTTTTATTAAAATTTTCCGGACCCCTCACTGTGAGCAAAGTTACTAAGTGGACCTCGGCTGATTTTAATTGACCCCTGTTTTATGCCCTTTGGATTGTATGGCATGTTTAATGCCTTGAACCTTGTCGTTGGAAAAACAATGCAAACTCATTGCATTTAGTGGTGGAAACTAATTCTGGTGGAAATGGAGCTGGAGGGTTTGTTAATCTGTTCACTGTAGCAAACAGGACACACATGTTACTATTGTTGTTGATGATCTCTGAGAAGAAAATTTCTCTTTCTTTTTGCAAAGTTTAATTGAAAACATGCAAATTTTCTTTGTATACCTCATAAAGAGTTTCGATTTACACCATTTTCTTTCGGCTTTTCGGCATTCCCTTTTCTGTGCCCTGACAGAGTGAGCATTGCTCCATGAAGCCTTCTGCCTCGTCCTGATCACTTTAAGCTTAACAGGAGCAATGTCTCCATAACTTTTAAAACACCTGAAGTATAACAATTCAACAAATTATCAACTTGACCTGATGAGGCATTTTCAAACCTGATTGCCTCCATAAACTTTGTCCTGGTGTTATCGTTAATGTATCTCTTTTTTACAACAGTAGGTCCAACAGCAACTTTTGGAATTATGGACAGATGATAAAAGACACATGAATGATCAGATAGAGCAACATCAATCACAGTGACATCTGAAATATGAACACCTTTAGTAATGACCAGGTCCAGAGTGTGACCTCTGTTATGGGTTGGCTCATTAACATGCTGACAAAGACCAAAAATATCAAGAATAGTAGAAAGTTCTTTGACATTTCTGTCACAAACATTATCCACATGCACATTAAAATCACCAGATATGACTATTTGTTCAAATTCTGTGCAAATAACCAAAAGCATTTCAGTAAACTCATTAATAAAATCATGACATTGTTGGGGTGGTTTGTAAAGAACTATATATAAAACAGATGGAGAAAACCTCAACTCCATTTTGAATGACACATACTCAAATGATGAAAACTCACCAAGTGATAGCTTCTGGATAAGAATATTATCCCTAAGAAAGGCACATACACCACCACCCTTTTTGTTTTCCCGTATTTTGGATAAAAATGTGAAATTCGATAAGGACCGCATTTCCAGTTCTGCTGTCTAACCATGTTTCTGTTAAAAACATAAAATCAAGCTTGTTTGAAGTTATAAAATCATTAATTAAAAAAGATTTGTTTCCCAAAGACCTGACATTGAACACTGGAAGTTTTAAGTCCGTTTAAACAGGACCTGACTTTATCTGTTTGCAGGGGATTTGAATCAGATTTGTCTGATTAGACAATCTAACTGTTATTCTCTTCTTTAATCTGTGACTTCTGACTGTAGTTATGGAGCTAGGAGGGAGTGTGCTCTCCCAGGGCCTCAGGTTGATAAGTGGTTTATTATGACAAAGTCCTGGAACAGCAGAGGCCCTTACTGATAGTAGCCTTGATGCTAGTCAAGGCTTTTGGAGCTGGTCTGGGAGGAGCTGGTCTGACAGGGGGTGGAGGGGGTCTGACAGGGGTGCATTGGACTCTAGGTAGTGGCCGAGGTGAAGCAGTGGTACTCCTGGGTGGTATTGGGGGTGATGTTTTAAGGGATGATGACAGAACCCGTGACCTGGCCAAGTTAGGTGTTCAAGTTCAAGTATGCTTTATTGTCAATTTCCACATGTACAGTACATACATACAGAGAATCGAAATCAGACCCCGGTGCATACAGATAACATTAACATTAAAGCCTAAAAAAATAACTAGATCAAATATAAAAATGTAGATACAACTATACAATAAGGGAATGATAAAAAAAAGACAGAATAAAATTAAAAATAAAGCTAAAAATAAAGTTGAATAAAGCAGCGCAAGGTAAATAACAGATATAGTGCAAATCAATGAAGTGAACAACAGTGCAGTTAAAAGATTTTTTAGTGCAAAAAAAAAATCACTTATTAAAAATATCTTGTCTGATTAAAGTGACAAGTGACCAAGAGCAGTTATTTAACTGACTGATGAGGTAGTGGAATGACATCAGTTCCATGCCGAATGAGGTAGTGTGCGGTGAGTGAGCAGACCAATGCTGCACAAGTGACTAGTGCATGCCATCATATAATTAGTGGGGTTCATAGCTCAGTGGTGCCTGGGGAAGAAGAGGGGAGGGGGGGCAGGTTCGGGAGGGAGTTCATCTTCCTGACAGCCTGGTGGATGAAGCTGTCCTTCTGTCTGCTGGTCCTGGCCTGGAGACTCCGCAGTCTCCTCCCTGATGGTAGCAGGCTGAAAAAGCTGTGTGATGGGTGAGTGAGATCACCTGTGATGCAGAGGGCTTTGCGGGTGAGACGTGTTCCATAAATGTCCTGGAGGGAGGGGAGAGAGACACCAATGATCTTCTCAGCTGCTCTCACTATGCGTTGCAGAGTCTTTCGGCAGGACGCGTTGCAGGCGCCATACCACACAGTGATGCAGCTCGACAGAATGCTCTCGATGATGCCTCTGTAGAAGGTGTACATGATGGGGGGTGGGGCTCTGGCTCTTCTCAGTTTGCGGAGGAAGTAGAGACGCTGATTTGATTTCTTGGCCAGTGCTGTGGTGTTTTCAGTCCAGGAGAGGTCCTCTGTGATGTGCACACCCAGGAACCTGGTGCTGCTCACTCTTTCCACAGTCGCACCGTTGATGGTCAGAGGAACGTGCTGAGTGTGTGCTCTCCTGAAGTCTACAACAATCTCCTTCGTCTTCTCCACGTTCAGAGAGAGATTGTTGTCACTGCACCACCCAGCCAGGCGGCTCACCTCACTCCTGTAGTTTGTCTCATCTTTTTTGCTAATGAGACCCACCACAGTCGTGTCATCCGCAAACTTAATAAAGAGGTTTGAGATGTGTGACGGTGTGCAGTCATGGGTCAGCAGAGTGAAGAGGAGGGGGCTCAGCACACATCCTTGGGGGGCCCCAGTGTTCAGTGTGATGGTGCTGTATGTGTTGTATGCCGACCCGTACTGCCTGAGGTCTTCCAGTCAGAAAGTCCAAGAGCCAGTTGCACAGCGAACTGTTGAGCCCCAGCTGACTCAGCTTGTAGATGAGCTGTGGAGGGATGATTGTGTTGAATGCTGAACTGAAGTCTATGAACAGCATTCTGACATATGAGTCCTTTTTGTCCAGATGGGTGAGTGCTGAGTGGACGGCAGTGGAGATGGCATCATCGGTCGACCGGTTGGACCGATATGCAAACTGGAAGGGGTCCAGGGAGGGCAGACTTGATGTGGTGCATGACTAGCGTAGTGTAAGGGGTATCATCTTAATTCCAGATTTAACTAAAATTTCCAGGTGATCTGGAAATCCCATTGGTGAATTCGGAGATGGGACAGGGATGGTGAGGTCCGCAGAAGGTGTTGATGTTACTGGGGGGTCCATGGTCCTATTGGGGGAGTCCATTTCAGTGGTGGAGGTGTTGATGGTGGTAGAGTCAGAGGAGGATCCTTGGCTGGTGAGGCAGGAGTGCTTTTTTCATTCAGTGGCTGAGGACTCTTTCTCTGTTCAAGAGGGCGCCCAGAACCATAACAAGTTATCAATGAAGTGTACTCCTCTTGTCTCACAGACCTTGGACAGCCATGTATTCAATGCAAGCAGCCGACTGAATTTATTGATCCTTCTATCGATGTTTGGGAGTGGTCCACTGATAAAGGATTGCACTTCCAGGTTTTCAAGTTTATCTAAAAGCCTGGAGAAATCCTTTTTTAAAACTTCTGATTCCCCCTTCCTGGTGTCAACTGCACCCACGTGTAACATAACATGTTTAATCCTTGTGTGTTTAGACATGACTTGGGGGAGGAGTGCTGTTATATCAGTGACTGTAGCACTTGGAAAGCTGCATGTAGCAAATCTATTGTTGTTTATGTCTCTGACAGCACCGTCTCCAAGCAGCAAGATATCTCTGACCTTCACTTTTGACATAGAGTCTCTGTCACTGTTTGCCTGGTGCTTTTCCACAGATTCATGTCTCCTGTTCTCCATAGAATAAGCTTGATTAACTCCATGTTTTTCATTCACCTTTAGCTCAGTCAGTAGTTGGAATCTGTTTTTTAGCTGGATGTCTGGTGATGCTACATATGCTCTTGTGATGCCAGCATTCTTTTTTCTAATCCAGTGCTGCTTTGGCTGGGCACCAAGTTTATGCCAGGTGGTATCATTTTGTTTAAATCCCTTTGCTTTGCTCAGTTTTGGGAATGACACTGTATCATCCAAGTTTAAATTCACCACATTCTTACCACATTGTGTGATCGGTATTGTCTCCTGAAGTCCTCTGTCAGATTCCAAAGCAAAAATCTTTGTTTGTAGCACACTGATTTCCTGTTGATATTTCCAGCAATTTTGGCAGAAAGAGTTTGTAGTAGTTGTAGTAGTCTACCCCAGACATGTTGAAAAATAGATACCAAGGCTCCAGTCGCTCGGCGAGTCCAACGTGTAGAAAAAAAACATAAAAGCAAAATCCAGTTAAAAGAAAGTAAAAAGTAATGTAAAAAAGTTAATCATAAAATCATTGGCTAAATGTAGAGATAACTAAAAAAGAAAAGTAAAGCAGGCATGAGCAAGCAGAGGTGCGACTGCACTCTTCAGAAGCAGGAAGTAAATAACCAAAGCAGCAGCGCCAAGACAGAGGCCGTTATCAGAGACACACCAGGAGCAGGAGGCTGGCAAGGACAGGAACACGGCACTAGCTTGACAATCCAGCAGAGTCAGGAGGAAGGTCTGGGCTTAAGTACACAGGATGAGGAGGAGGATGACAGGTGTGCCAGCCAGCCTTGAGCACAAGGTGGAGGGAGGGGGAGAAGCTGAAAACCTGGAGTGGAGCATGACAGTACTCCCCCCTCAACGACCACCTACTTCCTGCCTGCTTTACTTTTCTTTTTTAGTTATCTCTACATTTAGCCAATGATTTAATGATTAACTTTTTTAACTTTTTTACATTAGTTTTTACTTTCTTTTAACTGGATTTTGCTTTTATGTTTTTACTTGTTTTTTTTTGTTTTTGTTTTTTTACCTTTTTAAACAAGCACGTTGGACTCGTCGAGCGACTGGAGCCTTGGTATCTATTTTTCAACATGTCTGGGGTAAAAACAACTACTACAAACTCTTTCTGCCAAAATTGCTGGAAATATCAACAGGAAATCAGTGTGCTACAAACAAAGATTTTTTCTTTGGAATCTGAAAGAGGACTTCAGGAGACAATACCGATCACACAATGTGGTAAGACTGTGAATTTAAACTTGGATGATACAGTGTCATTCCCAAAACTGAGCAAAGCAAAGGGATTTAAACAAAATGATACCACCTGGCATAAACTTAGTGCCCAGCCAAAGCAGCACTGGATTAGAAAAAAGAATGCTGGCATCACAAGAGCATATGTAGCATCACCAGACATCCAGCTAAAAAACAGATTCCAACCACTGACTGAGCTAAAGGTGAATGAACCAGAAAACTCTGCTGTAAATGAAAAACATGGAGTAAATCAAGCTTATTCTATGGAGAACAGGAGACATGAATCTGTGGAAAAGCACCAGGCAAACAGTGACAGAGAATCTATGCCAAAAGTGAAGGACAGAGATATCTTGCTGCTTGGAGACGGTTCTGTCAGAGACATAAACAACAATAGATTTGCTACATGCAGCTTTCCAAGTGCTACAGTCACTGAGATAACAGCACTCCTCCCCCAAGTCATGTCCAAACACACAGGGATTAAAAAGCTGATGTTACACGTGGGTGCAGTTGACACCAGGGAGGGGAATCAGAAGTTTTAAAAGGATTTCTCCAGGCTTTTAGATAAACTTGAAAACCTGGAAGTGCAATTCTTTATCAGTGGACCACTCCCAAACATCGACAGAAGGATCAATAAATTCAGTCGGCTGCTTGCATTGAATACATGGCTGTCCAAGGCCTGTGAGACAAGAGGAGTACACTTCATTGATAACTTTAACTTGTTTTGGCAACGTGACGACCTGTTCAAAGGAAAGGGCCCACATCTAAACAGGGGAGGGTCAGGAGGCTAACGGATAATCTCCTGCACTCCCTGAGACACCTAAATGGTTCTGGGCGCCCTCTTGAACAGAGAAAGGGTCCTCAGCCACTGAATGAAAAAAGCACTCCTGCCTCACCAGCCAAGGATCCTCCTCTGACTCTACCACCATCAACACTTCCACCACTGAAATGGACTCCCCCAATAGGACCATGGACCCCCCCAGTAACATCAACACCTTCTGCGGACCTCACCATCCCTGTCCCATCTCCGGATTCACCAATGGGATTTCCAGATCACCTGGAAATTTTAGTTAAATCTGGAATTAAGATGATAGCCCTTACACCTAACTTGGCCAGGTCATGGGTTCTACAGTCCTGCTCACCATTATTGGCACCCCTTCATGTTTTGCATAAATGAGTGAATGTCTTCAGAAATAAATGGAAATGTACCAAATTTATATCAGCAGGATCTTTTTAATTGGAGGTCCAAAGTAATTTAACAAAGACAATTGTTATTTCAACATAGATATTGTAATTATAAAGAAAAAACAGAAAACCAGCATGTGCACTAATATTGGCACCCCTCCTTAATATTTGGTTGCACACCCTTTGGCAGCGATGACAGCCTCCAAACGTTTCTTATATCCATCGATAAGCTTCTTGCACTTCTCGGGTGGCATTTTCTCCCACACGTCATTTGCAGGGTTCCTTTCTCCAATGGCAGTTTTCAGCTCCCCCCAAAGATTTTCAATTGGATTGAGATCAGGACTCATTGCTGGCCATTTTAAAACAGTAATTTTTTTCCCTTTCAACCATTCCTGCGTGCTTTTGGAGGTGTGCTTTGGGTCTTTATCTTGCTGGAGGACCCATGATCTTCGCCTCAAACCAAGTTTCCTTACACTGGGCAAGACATTTTGCTCTAGAATTGCTTGATAATCTTCTGATTTCATGATGCCTTTGATACGGTCAAGGCCTCCAGTACCAGGTGCAGCAAAGCAGCCCCAAAGCATTATGGATCCTCCACCGTGCTTGACTGTTGGTATGGTGTTCTTTTCCTTAAATTCTTCATTGCGCCGTCTGTAAACATACTGTTTGTGTGCAGGACCAAAAAGCTCCACTTTTGTTTCATCTGTCCATAAAACATTGTCCCAGAAGGCTTGAGGTTTATCCAGGTTCTCTTTCGCGAAGATCAATCGTTCCTTTTTATGCCTTTTCTTTAGCAATGGGGTCTTCCTTGGCCTCCGCCCATAAAGCCCCGCTTTGTTTAGTGTGCGGCGTATGGTACTTGTTGAAACGGTTACACCAGACTGCTCCAGGTTGGTCTTCAGGTCTTTAGATGTTTGACGGGGTGTTTTTCCACCATTCGTACCAACCTTCAAGACTTCTGTCATCAATTTTCTCTTCCCCCCACGTCCAGGGAGGTTCTTGACAGTTCCATGCCTGGAAAACTTCTTAATAACATTACGCACCGTTGAAACAGGGATGCCGAGGTCTTTGAAGATGGCCTTATACCCTTTGGAGGTCTTGTGCTTGCAAATAATAGCATTTCTGGTGTCCTCAGACAGCTCCTTTGTCTTTACCATTGTCACACATGAAGAGGGAATAACCGGTGGCTTTTTTATAAAACCAAAATGTTCATTTATTGGCTAATTCGGGTCACATGGGTGGAGGCAATTCATCACAGGTGATCCTCATTTGAGATCTGCAACAGGTGAGCCAAATTGGGTTTCCATACTGATTTGCAGCAAAGGGTGCCAATACCACTGACAAGGCAAGCATTATGGTTTTCTCTGTTTTCCTCATAATGTTTATCTTTTTAAATGCTATTTATCATTTACTGTTTTTTGTCAATCACAAGCTATCTGTAGTAATATGTTGGTTAATTTGATACATTTCCTTCAGTAGATATTCCACAATATGTACATAAACTTCACGGGTGCAAATAATGGTGAGCAGGACTGTATCATCATCACTAAAAACATCACCCCCAATACCACCCAGGAGTACCACTGCTTCACCTCGGCAACTACCTAGAGTCCGATGCACCCCTGTCAGACCCCCTCCCAGACCAGCTCCTCCCAGACCAGCTCCAAAAGCCTTGACTAGCATCAAGGCTACTATCAGTGATTAGGACACTGAGGGCCTCTGCTGTTCCAGGACTTTCTGTCATAATAAACCACTTATCAACCTGAGGCCCTGGGAGAGAACACTCCCTCCTAGCTCCATAACTACAGTCAGAAGTTGCAGATTGAAGAAGAGAATACGGTTAGATTGTCTAATCAGACAAATCTGATTCAAATCCCCTGCAAACGGATAAAGTCAGGTCCTGCTCAAACAAACTTGAAACTTGCAGTGTTCAATGTCAGGTCTTTGGGAAACAAATTTTTTTAAATAATGATCTTATAACTTCAAATAAGCTTGATTTTATGTTTTTAACAGAAACATGGTTAGACAGCAGGACTGGAAATGCGGTCCTTATTGAATCCACCCCATCGAATTTCACATTTTTATCCAAAATACGGGAAAACAAAAAGGGTGGTGGTGTATGTGCCTTTCTTAGGGATAATATTCTTATCCAGGAGCTATCACTTGGAGAGTTTTCATCATTTGAGTATGTGTCATTCAAAATGGAGTTGAGGTTTTCTCCATCTATTTTATATGTAGTTCTTTACAAACCACCCCAACAATGTCATGATTTTATTAATGAGTTTACTGAAATGCTTTCGGTTATTTGCACAGACTTTGAACAAATAGTCATATCTGGTGATTTTAATGTGCATGTGGATAATGTTTGTGACAGAAATGCCAAAGAACTTTCTACTATTCTTGATACTTTTGGTCTTTGTCAGCATGTTAATGAGCCGACCCATAACAGAGGTCACACTCTGGACCTGGTCATTACTAAAGGTGTTCATATTTCAGATGTCACTGTGATTGATGTTGCTCTATCTGATCATTCTTGTGTCTTTTTTCATCTGTCCATAATTCCAAAAGTTGCTGTTGGGCCTACTGTTGTAAAAAAGAGATACATTAACGATAACACCAGGACACAGTTTATGGAGGCAATCAGGTTTGAAAAGGCCTCATCAGGTCAGGTTGAATTGTTATACTTCAGGTGTTTTAAATGTTATGGAGACATTGCTCCTGTTAAGGTTAAAGTGATCAGGACGAGGCAGAAGGCTTCATGGAGCAATGCTCACTCTGTCAGGGCACAGAAAAGGGAATGCCGAAAAGCCGAAAGAAAATGGCGTAAATCGAAACTCTTAATTCATTATGAGGTATACAAAGAAAATTTGCATGTTTTCAATCAATCTTTGCAAAAAGAAAGAGAAATATTCTTCTCAGAGATCATCATTAACAATAGTAACAACCTGCGTGTCCTGTTTGCTCCAGTGAACAGATTAACAAACCCTCCAGCTCCATTTCCACCAGAATTAGTTTCCACCACTAAATGCAATGAGTTTGCATTGTTTTTCAACGACAAGGTTCAAGGCATTAAACATGCGATACAGTCCAAAGAGCATAAAACAACACTGCAGCCACCTAGGAGACGCTTGTTGGGGCGGCAGTGGCTCAGTGGTAGAGCAGTCGTCTTTCAACCGGAAGGTAGTGGGTTCGATTACCGCTCTCCCCACAATTCATACTGTTGTTGTGTCCTTGGGCAAGACACTTAACCCACCTTGCCTCGTATGAATGTGTATGAATGTTGAGTGAATGTATGTAGTGATGGTCAGAGAGGCCGTAGGCGCAAAATGGCTGCCACGTCTCTGTCAGTCTGCCCCAGGGCATCTGTGGCTACAGTTGTAGCTTACCATCACCAGTATGACTGTGTATGAATGAATAATGGACAGACTGTAAGCGCTTTGAGTCCCTTGGTCCCTTGGGAGAAAAGCGCAATATAAAATCCAATCCATTATTATTATTATTATTATTATTATTGTTTGGTTTAACACATTTTACAACCATTAATGACAGAACAATTGAAAAAACTGGCTCCAGCCTGAGTTCAACCACCTGCTGCCTCGATGTTTTACCCACTAGATTTCTAAAATCGGAACTAAGCAGTTTGTTACCACAACTCACTGATATAGTCAATAATTCCTTACAGTCTGGAACATTTCCAAGGGCCTTAAAAACTGCTGTCATTAAGCCTCTCCTAAAGAAGAGCAGTCTTGATGCTACAGTGCTCAACAACTATCGGCCCATATCAAACCTGCCATTTTTAGGGAAAGTCATCGAAAAAGTTGTATATCAGCAACTTAATGACTTTCTATTACTTAACAACTGCTTTGATCCTTTTCAGTCAGGATTCAGGCCCCATCACAGCACTGAGACTGCACTTATCAAAGTCACAAATGACATCCGTATGAACACTGACACAGGCAAAGTCTCTGTCTTAGTTCTGTTGGACTTGAGTGCTGTGTTTGATACAGTGGACCATGAAATCCTGACACAAAGATTAGAGGAATGGATAGGTGTTATGGGAATTGTATGCGTTTTACTTTAGTGTCTCTGTTTAGTTTTAGATATGATTCTTCTGTACAAACAGGACCTAGGCAGAGGAAATTTGTTGATTTTATGTTTAGTCTTTCCTTTTAAACGACAGTCACAAAGGTGATGGTGTTTTAGAGGAAAGCAGTGTGAACAGAGCAGAGGCTTTGTGGTGTGTTCAAGCAGCTGGGACATGCTGCTGTTACTGGTTTAACCCCAGAGGGAGGGGTCTGGACCTAAGGGTGATTAAGAAATTTTGTTTTGAAGTAAGAGAAAAGTGTTTTCTTTCTAAAGAAATTAATTTAAGGTAAATTTAAACCAATATGTTGAGAATATTCTAATTTAAAAGAACATGTGAAATAAATTGTGAATTGAAGGTGAATGTTTAAAAGTTTGTAAAATAGATCATGAGAAACCAGTTCTGATCTATATGAATTATTTATGTTTGCATCAACTGAGTTAAAATTTATCAAATTATGGAAGATACCAATTACAGTTACAGGTAAAGACCTACAACTAATGGTAACTAAAAATAAAACTGAACTAAACAAAGTTAAGTTTTAAATATAACATAAACAAAAGTGATGCTATTTGTAAAACATAAAGAAGATGAATAATTAGAAATACTAATTAATGAAATAACAATGTAAGGTGGTAATTGGAAAAAAACAATCTGTTTTGATTTTTGTTTTATTTTGTTTCATTTTTGGTTCATTTTTGTGGTATTTTGAGCCATGGTTGTCCCACGTCTCAAAAGGGGAGATGAAGGTTTAAACAAAGCTGTGTTAAAGTGCTGAAGGGATGCTTGGTTAACCGAATGGTTAGCATGAGGCTGAAACAACAGGGTTTAATACAGTTAAAAGTTTAAATCAAATAATGAAATAAAGAAAGTTGACAGGACTTTTCTGGAGAAGCACTGTTTAGTCTGATTAAACCTTTTCAGATTAAAATAGATTTCCAGCAGACCATATCTGTGGAAACAGGGTTTATCTGCTGTTTCAATTTTATGGTTTGATCATTTTAAGGGCTTTTATGGTTTCGTTTGACGAAAACCTAGGAGGCACTTTCTATGGGTCTATAATGTCAGATAACGTTCTGATTTGTTTGTTTGTTCTTTATTTGGATGGAAGCCAACTACAACAAGTATACCAGTTCAGAAAAGGAGTTTTGACAATTCATATAGCCACCACCAGTAAGAGCTAATATTAACATAGTTCTTTGAACCTATATCATCTTGGTTTACACCTGTGAAGGGAAGTACACCTGTGAGCAGGGCTAGTGACGTGGGTCACATGACCTCCTGTGACATCACTCTGAACTTGACAAACGTAGAGATCAGGGACAGGTGCAGTGCAAAGCAGAAGTCTGGAGGTTTTGTGAAAGTAAGACCATTAGACCAGCGTTCACATACAATGTGACGGAGAACATCGTGAGTGGAAACTCACACTTTAGGAGCCAAACAGCAGCTCCCTCAGGTTCATTTGAGAGCCCCATTTACATCGACGACAGAGGTGTCCTTCGAAGGTGTCCTTAATGAATATAAGGCTAAAATTAAATTAGGATTCATTAGGATTTGAATTTTTACCATTTGAGACAATTTATGAAAATGTGGATTAAATTAAGTATATTTATAAACAACAAAGGTTTATGAATTGTATGAGAGATGCTGTAACTGTTAATTAAAACTGGAAATGAGAGAAAACTGGTCCAAGGACTGGACAGAACTAAATAGCACTGAGCATGCTTTTAGCTGAAAAGGGGGGGTCTACAAAAGGATTTCCTCCAAAGTAACACAGGACTAGTTACAGCAGAACTTAAGCCTTTGAGAAAGGACTTCAAACTCTAGCAGAGAAAGTAGAGTATTCTGGTATAGAGGAATTAATTTTGACCTGGTTTTAAAACATATTTGGAAGATTTTACTGGGATTTTAGAATCTGTATTGAGATACAGTACATGTACTTGTTGTTGCACTTCCATGTCTAATAACGTTTGTTTGTGTTGCTTTACATGTACCGGAGCTTGTTGGTGAGATTGATGAATGTGGCCATTTCTGGGTCAACATTCCTGGACATGCACCTGCCAAACGACTAAGGTCAAGGCTTTGACCTCAGATGAACACTTTGATATCTGAGGGACGTTATTGTTTGCATGGACACCAACGGGACAACAGCTCCAGGACGGATCATACTACAGACCTAAGGGCCGTATGGTTCATTGAATTGATTATGCTGAAGAGAATTGATTTTAATCATTATGAATGTGCATATGTCTCACTCCATGTGTTTTTCTTTTCGTTACAGGGACAGAAATGGACAGGCAGGGACAGGCCAGAGATCTTGAGTCCAATGGGTCGACCAGCTCAACCTCTGGCAAATTTTTCTACTTTATTTTGGAGTGACACCATGTTTTGATTTATGATTTATGGACATTTATGATTTATGGACTTTAAAGAATTTGACTTTGAAGAATCAGTGCATTACCCTGTGGGTTCCCATTTTTTGAGTTGGAGTGATTCAATGTTTCGAAGAAATCAATTATTATTGGATTTTAAGAATCAGTATGTTAATCTCCTTTTGATTTATATGTTTGCAATATTATACTAATTTCTGTCATTTATTGGACATGTGTGTCATTAGAAATCAGTTTATTTTTAATCTTTACATGTGTCTGCCTTGAATGTGCGCCGCCTTGGCAGAGGGGCGGTCAGGAGGTCTTTTCCCCAGCGATAGGTCATTTAGCCGAATGGTCAAATGTACTTAGGCTAGGTCAGCTGCCTCTGGGTTTTTCGCTCCTGACTTAATACAATTCACATCAAGGTGGAGACTTTGATTTATGCCTATTCAGCATAAACAGGGGGGAATGTTATGGGAATTGTATGCGTTTTACTTTAGTGTCTCTGTTTAGTTTTAGATATGATTCTTCTGTACAAACAGGACCTAGGCAGAGGCCATCTCGACCTGGGTCATAGACTGCGGAGGAGTATCATCATCCTCCGCCTTAAACATTATGTAATGCTGGGTATAAAACCCCATGTATTGTTGTAGCTCTTGAAGCAAAACACACCATGTACCTTTTGATATATCCGTGTGTACTTTGCTTCCCTTGCAAGGAATAAAACCTGGCTTTAGCTTTTATAATATAATCTGTCTCCGTGTCTCTCTGGATAATATAAGGATATAGAATTCTTTTTAACATATAGAATTCTTATAACAATAGGTGTCACTGGAACTACCCTTAATTGGTTTCAGTCCTATCTTGAAGACAGGAAGTACTTTGTTTCGGTTGGTAACTGTGTATCAGACCAAATGGCCCTGACATGTTGGGTTCCACAAGGGTCTATCTTGGGACCTCTATTATTTAATCTTTACATGCTTCCTTTAGGCCAGTTAATACGCAGCTGTGGCGTATCCTACCATAATTATGCAGATGACACTCAGATTTACATTTCACTCACAGCCGGTGAAAATGGACCAATCCATTCACTGTGTCACTGCATCGAACAGATTGACACTTGGATGCAAAATAACTTTCTACAACTGAACAGAAACAAGACTGAACTAATCATCTTTGGGCCACAGAAACAAAGAGAAAGTGTCAGCAGCCACCTCGCGTCTCTTTCTCTAAAATTTAAAAACCAGGTTAGAAATCTAGGGGTCATGATGGACTTAGACTTGAATTTCCACAGTCACATTAAGTCAATTACATCATCTGCATTTTATCACCTTCAAAACATTTCCAGAGTCAAAGGGATGATGTCTCAACCAGACTTAGAGAAACTTATCCATGCTTTTATCTCCAGCAGGTTAGATTACTGTAACGGCCTGCTCACTGGTCTCGCAAAACGAGGGTTAAGACAGCTGCAGCTTATTCAGAACGCGGCTTCTCGGGTTCTAACCAAAACCAGGAAGTACAACCACATTACTCCAGTTTTAAAATCTCTGCACTGGCTTCCTGTTGCTCAGAGAATAGACTTTAAAACAGCACTTCTGGTTTACAAGTCTCTAAATGGTTTAGCACCAGAATATATCTCTGACATGCTAGTTACTTATGAACCTCCTCAAACTCTGAGAACATCTGGGACAGGCCTTCTACTCGTGCCCAGAGTTAGAACTAAACAGGGTGAAGCAGCGTTTAAGTTTCATGCAGCAAAAACCAAAAACCAGCCTCCCAGATGAAGTAAAACAAGCCTCAACTTTAACAATGTTCAAGGGGAGGTTAAAAACCTTCCTCTTTAGCTCCGCCTACACTACAACCTAAAGTGTTTGTTTTTTCTTTTATCTGCACTCTTCTTTTTAAAATGTTTTTAAATTTTTCTTATGTTTCTTAATTTAAATCTTGTAAATTGTCTTTTATTCCTGTAAATCACTTTGAGTTACCCAGTGTATGAATTGTGCTATATAAATAAAAATTGCCTTGCCTTGCCTTGCCTAGTCCGGACTTGGGTCTTGTGATTTTCAGGTGCAGGTCCTGGTTTAGTTCAGGTACAGCCTTGATATGGACTAGAGTTAATGTTTTTTTTAGTCCTGGTTTTAGCAAGTCTTAGTCTTCACCCATTAGACCTGGTTCAGACCTGGGTTAGACCTGGTTCAGACCTGGGTTAGACCTGGGTTAGACCTGGTTTAGGTTTGGTCTTAGCCTGCTTTAGTTGA
Source organism: Perccottus glenii (assembly GCA_024416835.2). Lineage (NCBI taxonomy): Eukaryota > Metazoa > Chordata > Actinopteri > Gobiiformes > Odontobutidae > Perccottus > Perccottus glenii. The sequence goes on along the minus strand of CM044546.2, from coordinate 2,014,567 downwards.
GGGTCTAGTCTGGACTTGGGTCTTGTGATTTTCAGGTGCAGGTCCTGGTTTAGTTCAGGTACAGCCTTGATATGGACTAGAGTTAATGTTTTTTTTAGTCCTGGTTTTAGCAAGTCTTAGTCTTCACCCATTAGACCTGGTTTAGACCTGGTTTAGTCCTGGGTTAGACTTGGTTTAGACCTGGTTTAGACCTGGGTTAGAACTAGATTAGACCTAGTTTAGACCTAGTTTAGACCTGGTTTAGACCTGGGTAAGACCTGGGTTAGACCTGGGTAAGACCTGGTTCAGACCTGGTTTAGACCTGGGTTAGACCTGGTTTAGGTTTGGTCTTAGCCTGCTTTAGTTGAGGGTCTAGTCTGGACTTGGGTCTTGTGTTTTACAGGTGCAGGTCCTGGTTTAGTTCAGGTACAGCCTTGATATGGACTAGAGTTAATGTTTTTTTTAGTCCTGGTTTTAGCAAGTCTTAGTCTTCACCCATTAGACCTGGTTCAGACCTGGGTTAGACCTGGTTCAGACCTGGGTTAGACCTGGGTTAGACCTGGTTTAGGTTTGGTCTTAGCCTGCTTTAGTTGAGGGTCTAGTCTGGACTTGGGTCTTGTGATTTTCAGGTGCAGGTCCTGGTTTAGTTCAGGTACAGCCTTGATATGGACTAGAGTTAATGTTTTTTTTAGTCCTGGTTTTAGCAAGTCTTAGTCTTCACCCATTAGACCTGGTTTAGACCTGGTTTAGTCCTGGGTTAGACTTGGTTTAGACCTGGTTTAGACCTGATTTAGTCCTGGGTTGGACCTGGTTTAGACCTGGGTTAGAACTAGATTAGACCTAGTTTAGACCTAGTTTAGACCTGGTTTAGACCTGGGTAAGACCTGGGTTAGACCTGGGTAAGACCTGGTTCAGACCTGGTTTAGACCTGGGTTAGACCTGGTTTAGGTTTGGTCTTAGCCTGCTTTAGTTGAGGGTCTAGTCTGGACTTGGGTCTTGTGTTTTCCAGGTGCAGGTCCTGGTTTAGTTCAGGTACAGCCTTGATCTGGACTAGAGTTAATGTTTTATTTAGTCCTGGTTTTAGCAAGTCTTAGTCTTCACCCATTAGACCTGGTTCAGACCTGGGTTAGACCTGGTTTAGACCTCGTTTAGTCCTGGGTTAGACCTGGTTTAGACCTGAGTTAGACCTGAGTTAGACCTGGTTTAGAACTGGTTTAGACCTGGGTTAGAGATGGTTTAGACCTGGATTAGACCTGGGTTAGACCTCGTTTAGACCTGGGTTAGACCTGGTTTAGACCTGGGTTAGAGATGGTTTAGACCTGGGTTAGACCTGGTTTAGACCTGGTTTAGACCTGGGTTAGAGATGGTTTAGACCTGGGTTAGACCTGGTTTAGACCTGGTTTAGTCCTGGGTTAGACCTGGGTTAGACCTGGTTTTCTGTCATCCAGAAGCATGGCTTTTCCTATCACTGCTATGCAGATGACAGTCAACTCCACCTGTCATTTCAACCGACGATCCGACGGTCTCTGCTCGCGTCTCGGCATGTCTGAGTGACATCTCACTTTGGATGAAGGACCATCACTTGCAGCTGAACCTTGCAAAAACAGAACTGCTTGTGATTCCGGCCAATCCAAAGACCCACCACAACCTCTCCATTCAACTAGGTCCATCAACCATTACACCGTCCAGCACTGCCAGAAATCTGGGAGTGGTAATTGATGATCAGCTAAACTTCACAAGTCATGTCGCCAGCACCACCCGGTCCTATAGATTCATCCTCTACAACATTAGAAAAATTAGACCTTTCCTATCAGAGCACTCTACGCAAATTCTAGTCCAGGCTCTTGTCTTGTCCAAACTGGATTATTGCAATGCTCTACTGGCTGGACTCCCTGCTTGCGCAACCAAACCTCTGCAGCTGATCCAGAATGCAGCGGCAAGAGTGGTCTTTAATGAACCAAAGAGAGCACATGTAACTCATCTATTCATTAGGTTACACACTGGTTGGGTAAAGCTATGCTCTTGGCCTACAAGACCACCTCTGGTTCTGCACCCCCATATCTCCACTCACTAATACAGACCTACGTTCCTACCAGATCCCTGCGCTCTGCAAATGAACGTCTGGTGGTACCGTCCCAAAAAGGTAAAAAATCACTCTCACGTACCTTCTCTGGCTCTGTTCCACATTGATGGAATGATCTACCTGCTGCTACAAGATCAGCAGATTTTGTAGCCATCTTTAAAAAACGCCTGAAAACACATCTCTTCCGTCAACACCTGTCTGACAAACACTGAGTCCTACTTCCTTTCTATCGATTCCTTCTATAAAAAAAAAAAAAAAAAAAAAAAAAAATCTCTTATCCTTAGCTTTGTATACTGCGCTGGGTTTAAACTGACTAGTTTTTTGTGCACTTATGCTTTTTGTACCTTGTGTTGTTAAAATTGCTTCCATTGTTATCCTCACTTGTAAGTCGCTTTGGATAAAAGCGTCTGCTAAATGACTAAATGTAAATGTAAATGGTTTAGACCTGGGTTAGTCCTGGTTAAGACTTGGGTTAGACCTGGTTTAGACCTGGTTTAGACCTGGTTTAGAACTGGATTAGACCTGGGTTAGACCTGGTTTACACCTGGGTTAGAACTGGATTAGACCTGGTTTATACCTGGGTTAGAACTGGATTAGACCTGGGTTAGACCTGGTTTAGACTTGGGTTGGACCTGGGTTGGACCTGGTTTAGACTTGGGTTGGACCTGGGTTGGACCTGGTTTAGACCTGGGTTAGAACTGGATTTAAAACCTGGTTTAGACCTGGTTTAGACCTGGTTTAGACCTGGTTTAGACCTGGATTAGACCTGGGTTAGACCTGGGTTAGACCTGATTTAGACCTGGGTTAGACCTGGATTAGACCTGGTTTAGACCTGGTTTAGACCTTGGTCAGACCTGGTTTAGACCTGGTTCAGATCTGCGTTAGACCTGGGTTAAAACTTGTTTAGTCCTGGGTTAGACCTGGGTTAGACCTGGTTAAGACCTTAGTTAGACCTGGGTTAGACCAGGGTCAGACCTGGTTTAGACCTGGGTCAGATCTGGGTTAGACCTGGTTTAGACCTGGGTTAGACCTGGTTTAGACCTGGGTTAGACCAGGGTCAGACCTGGTTTAGACCTGGGTCAGATCTGGGTTAGACCTGGGTAAGACCTAGTTTAGACCTGGGTTAGACCTGGTTAAGACCTGGGTTAGACCTGGTTAAGACCTGGGTTAGACCTGGGTAAGACCTGGGTTAGACCTGGGTTAGACCTGGTTTAGACCTGGTTTAGACCTGGGTTAGACCTGGGTTAGACCTGGTTTAGACCTGGGTTAGACCTGGTTTAGACCTGGGTTAGACCTGGTTTAGACCTGGGTTAGACCTGGTTTAGAGCTGGGTTGGACCTGGATTAGACCTGGTTTAGACCTGGATTAGACCTGGGTTAGACCTGGGTTAGACCAGGGTCAGACCTGGTTTAGACCTGGGTTAGACCTGGTTTAGACCTGGGTTAGACCTGGTTTAGACTTAGGTTGGACCTGGGTTGGACTTGGTTTAGACCTGGGTTAGAACTGGATTATACCTGATTTAGACCTGATTTAGACCTGGATTAGACCTGGTTTATACCTGATTTAGACCTGATTTAGACCTGGATTAGACCTGGTTTAGACCTTGGTCAGACCTGGTTTAGACCTGGTTCAGATCTGCGTTAGACCTGGGTTAAAACTTGTTTAGTCCTGGGTTAGACCTGGGTTAGACCTGGTTTAGAGCTGGGTTGGACCTGGATTAGACCTGGTTTAGACCTGGGTTAAGCCTGGTTTAGACTTGGTTTAGACTTGGGTTAGACCTGGATTAGACCTGGATTAGACCTGGGATAGACCTGATTTATACCTGGGTTAGACCTGGATTAGACCTGGTTTAGACCTGGTTTAGACCTTGGTCAGACCTGGTTTAGACCTGGTTCAGATCTGTGTTAGACCTGGGTTAAAACTTGTTTAGTCCTGGGTTAGACCTGGGTTAGACCTGGTTTAGACCTGCTTTAGACCTGGGTTAGACCTGGTTTAGACCTGGGTCAGATCTGGTTTAGTCCTGGGTTAGACCTGGTTAAGACCTGGGTTAGACCTGGGTTAGACCTGGTTTAGACCTGGGTTAGACCTGGATTAGACCTGGTTTAGACCTGGGTTATACCTGGGTTAGACATAGTTTAGACCTGGGTCAGACCTGGTTTACACCTGGTTTAGACCTGGTTTAGACTTGGGTCAGACCTGGTTTAGACCTGGTTTAGACCTGGGTCAGACCTGGTTTAGACCTGGGTTAGACCTGGGTTAAGCCTGGTTTAGACTTGGTTTAGATCTGGTTTAGACCTGGGTTAGACCTCGGTTAGACCAGGGTCAGACCTGGTTTAGTCCTGGGTTAGACCTGGTTTAGACCTGGTTTAGACCTGGGTTAGAACTGGTTTAGTCCTGGTTTAGACCTGGTTTAGACCTGGGTCAGACCTGGGTCAGACCTGGTTTAGACCTGGGTCAAACCTGGGTCAGACCTGGTTTAGACCTGGTTTAGACCTGGGTCAGATCTGGTTTAGTCCTGGGTTAGACCTGGTTAAGACCTGAGTTAGAACTGGGTTAGACCAGGGTCAGACCTGGGTCAGACCTGGTTTACACCTGGGTCAGACCTGGTTTAGACCTGGGTCAGATCTGGGTTAGACCTGGGTTAGACCTGGGTTAGTCCTGGTTTAGACCTGGGTCAAACCTGGGTGAGACCTGGGTCAGACCTGGTTTAGACCTGGGTCAGACCTGGTTTAGTCCTGGGTTAGACCTGGTTAAGACCTGGTTAAGACCTGGGTTAGACCTGGATTAGACCTGGATTAGACCTGGGTTAGACCTGGATTAGACCTGGATTAGACCTGGGTTATACCTGGGTTAGACATAGTTTAGACCTGGGTCAGACCTGGTTTAGACCTGGTTTAGACCTGGTTTAGATCTGGGTCAGACCTGATTTAGACCTGGGTCAGACCTGGTTTAGACCTGGGTTAGACCTGGTTTAGACCTGGGTTAAGCCTGGTTTAGACTTGATATAGACCTGGTTTAGACCTGGGTTAGACCAGGGTCAGACGTGGTTTAGACCTGGTTTAGTCCTGGGTTAGACCTGGGTTAGACCTGGTTTAGACCTGGGTTAGACCTGGGTTAGACCTGGTTTAGACCTGGGTTAGACCTGGTTTAGACCTGGGTCAGACCTGGTTTAGACCTGGGTCAGACCTGGGTCAGACCTGGTTTAGACCTGGGTCAGATCTGGTTTAGTCCTGGGTTAGACCTGGTTAAGACCTGAGTTAGACCTGAGTTAGACCAGGGTCAGACCTGGTTTAGACCTGGGTCAGACCTGGTTTAGACCTGGGTCAGATCGGGGTTAGACCTGGGTTAGACCTGGTTTAGATCTGGGTTAGACCTGGGTTAGAACAGGGTCAGACCTGGTTTAGACCTGGTTTAGACCTGGGTTAGACCTGGTTTAGTCCTGGTTTAGACCTGGGTTAGACCTGGTTTAGACCTGGGTCAGACCTGGGTTAGACCTGGTTTAGACCTGGGTCAGACCTGGGTCAGATCTGGTTTAGACCTGGGTCAGACCTGGGTTAGACCTGGGTCAGACCTGGTTTAGTCCTGGGTTAGACCTGGTTAAGACCTGAGTTAGACCTGGGTTAGACCAGGGTCAGACCTGGTTTAGACCTGGGTCAGACCTGGTTTAGACCTGGGTCAGATCTGGGTTAGACCTGGGTTAGACCTGGGTTAGACCTTGGTTTGACGTGGGTTAAGCCTGGTTTAGACCTGGGTTAGACCTGGGTTAGACTTGGGTTTGACGTGGGTTAAGCCTGGTTTAGACCTGGTTTAGACCTGGTTTAGACCTGGTTTAGACCTTGGTTAGACCTTGGTTAGACCTTGGTTAGACCTGGGTCAGAAATGGTTTAGACCTGGTTTAGTCCTGGGTTAGACCTGGGTTAGTTCTGGGTTAGACCTGGTTTAGACCTGGTTTAGACCTGGGTTAGACCTGGTTTAGTCATGGTTTAGACCTGGGTTAGACCTGGTTTAGACCTGGGTTAGACCTGGATTACACCTGGTTTAGACTTGGTTTAGACTTGGGTTTGACCTGGTTTAGACCTGGTTTAGACCTGGGTTAGTCCTGGGTCAAACCTGGGTCAGATCTGGTTTAGACCTGGGTCAGATCTGGTTTAGTCCTTGGTTAGACCTGGTTAAGACCTGAATTAGACCAGGGTCAGACCTGGTTTAGACCTGGGTTAGACCTGGTTTAGACCTGGTTTAGACCTGGGTTAGACCTGGGATAGACCTGGATTAGACCTGGTTTAGACCTGGGTTATACCTGGGTTAGACATAGTTTAGACCTGGGTCAAACCTTATTTACACCTGGTTTAGACCTGGTTTAGACCTGGTTAAGACCTGAATTAGACCAGGGTCAGACCTGGTTTAGACCTGGGTTAGACCTGGTTTAGACCTGGTTTAGACCTGGGTTAGACCTGGGTTAGACCTGGGATAGACCTGGATTAGACCTGGTTTAGACCTGGGTTATACCTGGGTTAGACATAGTTTAGACCTGGGTCAGACCTGGTTTACACCTGGTTTAGACCTGGTTTAGACCTGGATTAGACCTGGTTTAGACCTGGGTTAGACTTGGTTTAGACCTGGGTTAAGCCTGGTTTAGACTTGGTTTAGACCTGGGTCAGATCTGGTTTAGACCTGGGTTGGACCTGGGTCAAACCTGGGTCAGACCTGGTTAAGACCTGGGTTAGACCTGGATTAGACCAGGGTCAGACCTGGTTTAGACCTGGGTCAGACCTGGTTTAGACCTGGGTCAGATCTGGTTTAGACCTGGGTTAGACCTGGGTTAGACCTGGGTTAGACCTGGGTTAGACCTGGTTTAGACCTGGGTTAGACCTGGGTTAGACCTGGTTTAGTCCTGGGTTAGACCTGGGTTAGTTCTGGGTTAGACCTGGGTTAGACCTGGTTTAGACCTGAGTTAGACCTGCTTTAGACCTGGTTTAGTCCTGGTTTAGACCTGGTTTAGACTTGGTTTAGACCTGGGTCAGACCTGGTTTAGACCTGGTTTAGACCTGGGTCAGACCTGGGTCGGACCTGGGTCGGACCTGGTTCGGACCTGGTTCGGACCTGGTTTAGAGCTGGTTTAGACCTGGGTTAGACCTGGTTTAGAGCTTGTTTAGACCTGGGTCAGACCTGGGTCAGACCTGGTTTAGACCTGGGTTAGACCTGGGTCAGACCTGGGTCAGACCTGGGTCAGATCTGGTTTAGTCCTTGGTTAGACCTGGTTAAGACCTGAATTAGACCAGGGTCAGACCTGGGTTAGACCTGGGTTAGACCTGGTTTAGACCTGGGTTAGACCTGGGTTAGACCTGGGTTAGACCTGGATTAGACCTGGTTTAGACCTGGGTTATACCTGGGTTAGACATAGTTTAGACCTGGGTCAGACCTGGTTTAGACCTGGGTCAGACCTGGGTCAGATCTGGTTTAGTCCTTGGTTAGACCTGGTTAAGACCTGAATTAGACCAGGGTCAGACCTGGGTTAGACCTGGTTTAGACCTGGTTTAGACCTGGTTTAGACCTGGGTTAGACCTGGTTTAGACCTGAGTCAGACCTGGTTTAGACCTGGGTTAGACTTGGTTTAGACCTGGGTTAAGCCTGGTTTAGACTTGGTTTAGACCTGGGTCAGATCTGGTTTAGACCTGGGTCAGACCTGGGTTGGACCTGGGTCAAACCTGGGTCAGACCTGGTTTAGTCCTGGGTTAGACCTGGTTAAGACCTGAGTTAGACCTGGGTTAGACCAGGGTCAGACCTGGTTTAGACCTGGGTCAGACCTGGTTTAGACCTGGGTCAGATCTGGGTTAGACCTGGGTTAGACCTGGTTTAGACCTGGGTTTGACCTGGTTTAGACCTGGTTTAGACCTGGGTTAGACATAGTTTAGACCTGGGTCAGACCTGGTTTACACCTGGTTTAGACCTGGTTTAGACCTGGGTCAGACCTGGTTTAGACCTGGGTTAGACCTGGTTTAGACCTGTGTTAAGCCTGGTTTAGACTTGGTTTAGACCTGGGTCAGATCTGGTTTAGACCTTGGTCAGACCTGGGTTAGACCTGGGTCAGACCTGGTTTAGACCTGGGTTAGACCTGGTTAAGACCTGAGTTAGACCTGGGTTAGACCTGGGTCAGATCTGGGTTAGACCTGCGTTAGACCTGGTTTAGACCTGGGTTAGACCTGGGTTAGACCAGGGTCAGACCTGGTTTAGACCTGGGTTAGACCAGGGTCAGACCTGGTTTAGACCTGGGTTAGACCTGGGTTAGACCTGGTTTAGACCTGGGTTAGACCTGGTTTAGACCTGGTTTAGACCTGGGTCAGACCTGGGTCAGACCTGGGTCGGACCTGGGTCGGACCTGGGTCGGACCTGGGTCAGACCTGGGTCAGACCTGGGTCAGACCTGGGTTAGACCTGGGTCAGACCTGGGTCAGACCTGGTTTAGAGCTGGTTTAGACCTGGGTCAGACCTGGGTCAGACCTGGTTTAGACCTGGTTTAGACCTGGTTTAGACCTGGGTTAGACCTGGTTTAGACCTGGTTTAGACCTGGGTTAGATCTGGGTCAGACCTGGTTTAGACCTGGGTTAGACCTGGGTTAGACCTGCTTTAGAACTGGGTTAGACTTGGTTTAGACCTGGGTTAGACCTGGGTTAGACCTGGGTTAGACCTGGGTTAGACCTGGGTTAGACCTGGTTTAGACCTGGTTTAGACCTGGTTTAGACCTGGTTTAGTGAGTATCTGCTGCAGCTGAAGGAGTGGCTTATTGTTACATTTTGCTTTTGTGTCTTTTAGTGCAAACTTCTCTAGAGACACACGACAGCCATCTTGTCACTATTAGGTGGTTTGGTTTAAATCTTGGGTAGACCTTATTTAATCCAGGTTTAATTGAATTCAGTTTATATTTATCTCTGTAGCCCACAAAACCAGGTTTAGAGCTGTTTAGCTTTGATCTAGACTTTGTTTAGTCCTAGTTTAGACCTGTTTGGACCTGAATTAGTCTAAAGAGAATCAAACCAGATTGAAACCTGATGATTTAGACCTGGACAAATCCTGCTTTTCCAATAGAATTTGGTCTTGTAAAATCCTGGTTTATTCCTCTGTTTAGATCTGGTATTGTGCAGCTTTGGGCCTGATTTGGTCTTTGTTCAGTCCTAGTTTAGACCGGTTTTGGATCATGTAATGGGGTTAGTATTTGTACCTGGTTTAGTCCAAGGAGCTCAGGTTTAGATCCGTTAAGCCATGATCTAGGCTCTCAGTCCTGTTTTTTTATCTGAGTCATCATGTTGAAGGAATAAACTTTGAAGGCTTGGTCTGGCATTTCTGGTTTGATAATCTTTTTAATAAGACCTGATGAAATTTTTGGTTTGGTACTTTTTGCAAATGTATATCACGCTACAGTTTAGATATTTTAAACCAACACACAAACTTCCCTCTGCGGCAGCCTTTGAGCCCCTACGGTAGCCCTGAAGTGACACACTATTGCCTCTGAACCAAACTCAGTGAGCCATCGGTGAGTGACAGGAGGCCCTCCCAGAGTCAGATCTCAGATTCAGAGGGAAAGCATCTGACTCAGGGCACAATAACCCCAGGGCAATACCTGCAGCTGAGCCTAATGACACGACAAAGTGGAAAATTACTGAAACCTTTAAACACTTTTAAGAACGTATTCCTTTGATAATGACTGATTAAAGAGAGATGATGACAGCTGCTCTTCTAATGGATTAAACCAACTCAGACACTTAACCCATTAAAACCTGCACTGTAGTCTCTGGTTAGTAGCAGGATGGTTAGTGCATGTTCTGTAAAATGGTTTAATGCAGAGAATGAGTTGGCCCATGCGTTTAATGAAATAACTTTTGTGTTATTTTGTGCAAATAAACACAGGCAGCCAATGGCCTTTAGGTGCATTGTACGTTTAAAAAAAGGTAATAAAGTACATATTCACACAACATAGTGAGAGTTTTTTCTGTGCTACATTCCTCAACAATAAAGTCAGTGTCTTTAAACAAAGACACACCCAACACTGGCCATAGTCCAACAGTGAAAACATTTCACTGTTGGACTAACAACTTAGTTTAAGTTTAATTAAACTTTAATTATTGGTTTCTTTATCAAGCCCCAGTGTAGTTTCTGTTCCAGTATCAGTTTATTGTTTCTGATTAAAGTCCAGCTGCAGCACGTTGAGATTTGTCGACTTTAGTGGAATATGTGTCACGTTGGAGCGAAAAGGAAAACTTGTAATGCTCAGAGGAAAGAGTAGAACCAGGAAGGGTTACGCAATGTTTACACAAATGTCACAAGGACGCTTTTAAGAAGCAGCTGTTGCATCCTCTATTATGAGTTTAAAATACTTGAAAAAGGAAAGAATCTCCTGAGTGGGCACATTAAAGAACTTGTATATGTCAGATAAGTTCAATATGTTCAATCTGTTCAAATCCATCGAAAACCTGCTCAAATCCATCGAAAATCTGCTCAAATCCATCTAAAACCTGCTCAAATCCATCAAAAATCTGTTTAAATCCATCGAAAATGTGTTTAAATCCATCAAAAATCTGTTCAAATCCATCGAAAACCTGCTCAAATCCATCGAAAACCTGCTCAAGTCTATCTAAAACCTGCTCAAGTCCATCGAAAACCTGCTCAAATCCATCTAAAACCTGCTCAAATCCATCTAAAACCTGCTCAAATCCATCTAAAACCTGCTCAAGTCCATCTAAAACCTGCTCAAGTCCATCTAAAACCTTTACAACTCTAACTACTTGAAGAAATACACTCCTCAATGTCAAGCTGTATGTTTAATGACAGAGATGAGGAAGCCCTGCAAACATATACACATAACAAAATAAGATGGAGCTAACTACTCTTACATATGTATCAGGGATATAACCTAGACTCAATTATGCATAACAGTGATAATACTAGAACAAGTCAACTTACATGAATTAAGTAGAACAGCTTAATACAACCACGTTGGCATCTACAACTGTAACAAAAACAATGTGGCCGACTCCTAACTGAGCTCAGCAATCACCCATCTTAACCACTAGTGACCCCTGGTGGTCGGTGGTAACCACTGCATCCCCCCCAGTCCGTGAACATATAAGCCAGGATAGGTGAACGGACTCAGGTCTGTATCCAACGGCCCGTCTCGGGCTCGTAACGTCTGGGTGGTCTCCTCGTACGGGCCATCCGAGGGGGCTGTTGCAACAAAGGCGGGGGTCGTGACGCCGGGAGTGATACATCCGGAGTGATGTCCTTAGGGGCGGGCTCACCGTGGGCTCCGCGGCCAGAGGCCGGGCTATCACAAGGCGACAGGGGGGGGTTGTCCAAAGCCGTGTCGTGGGGTCCTCCAGCAGGGACATCAGGCATGCCCGGGTCCGTATGGGCGGATCGGGGCACGTGATACAGGGTCGCGGGCGGTGGCGGCAGCGGAGCAGCCGGCTGTCGCGTAATAGAGCTGGCTGGCGTAAAGGTTCGGAGAAACCGTCGATTACGCAAGGTCAGGCGACCTGACCCGTCTACCCTAACACGATACTGATCGTGACCCAGTGACTCCACTACCACCCCTGATCTGTCCCACTTGTGTGGGCTCGGACCCTGCAGATTCTGGAGGAACACTGTCTCGCCAAGTGCTAACGGTCGAAGTGGTCTCGAATGAAGCCTCAGAGACTCAGTCGGGATATCCTGGTTCGGAGGGCATCCTCCTTCGCTGCCCATGCCTGTCGCCAAAGCGGCCGCACATGCGGGTTCGAGAATTTCTTGTTATGGACTGGCAGATAACCCAAACGCAGAGACACACGTAAAGTAACAAAAGAGATTTATTTGGACAAAAGGACAACTTAGGAATAGCGGATTCTTCGAGGATAGCGATGTGTAGCAGGACAAGACCGGGACTGGGCTGGAGCGGGACCGATGACAGGACTTGACGGTACAGGAGAAGACAGAGGTGGAGCGGGAACAGGACTGACGGCAGGACTGGAAGGATCTGAGATGAACAAAAGGAACAGATAAGTAATCAGAAATATCACAAGGCATTCGAACGCGCAGACGAGTACTAACGGTAGTAAGTGTTACGATCTGGCATCGATGAGCAGGCTGCGGTGCTTCTTAACCTCTGTTGATTATCAACTCGGCTCAGCTGGGCTTGCTTGCTCGCCGGCTCCGCACACCTGTTTCCCCTCTGCGAATCAGTAGGGGCGGGGAGCCGGTGCGGAAGCCGCGCCAACTGTGCAGAGTCCTGATCCACCGTGACAGTACCCCCCCCTCTATGGACGCCACCTGGCGGCCTATCCCGCTTCTCCGGATGGCGAAGAAAAACTCCCGAATCAGGAAGGGTCAAGAATGTTTCTCCGGGGCACCCAACAGCGTTCCTCCGGCCCATAACCCTCCCAATCCACTAAAACTGAAGGCCCCGACCCCAGCGCCTTACATCCATAATCCACCGTACCGTGTATGCTGGATGATCGCCAATCATCCTGGGAGGAGGCGGGGGAGGACAGGGAGGCATCAGGGAACTGGACCTGACCGGCTTGATCCTGGAAACGTGGAAGGTAGGGTGAATCCGAAGAGACCTAGGAAGCTTCAGTCGAACTGCTGCAGGGTTGATGACCTTCTCTACTTCAAGCGGGCCGATGAATCGTGGTGCCAATTTTGTAGCCTCAACCCGCAACGGCAGGTCCCTGGAGGATAGCCAAACCTTCTGTCCCGGTGAGTACCTAGGGGCAGGAGTGCGGTGGCGGTTGGCTTGAACCTGTGACTGGGACGAGGCGTACAAGAGCTGAGCGGGCTCGTCTCCAGACCTGATGGCACCGTCTCAAGTGTTCCTGAACCGAAGGAACTGCCAGCTCTTGTTCCTGATCTGAAAATAGAGGTGGTTGATAACCGTAACAACACTGGAAGGGAGACATACCTAGGGAGGCGTTCACCAACGTGTTGTGGGCATATTCTACCCAAGGCAGCTGGGCGCCAACTTGCAGGATTGGCAGATGATGTGCACCTCAGTGCCACCTCCATCTGTTGATTTGCCCGTTCCGTCTGTCCATTGGTCTGGGGATGGTAACCAGAGGAGAGACTCACCTTGATGTCCAACGCAGTACAAAACGCCTTCCAAACCTGGGAGGTAAACTGTGGACCTCTGTCTGACACAATGTCCCAAGGGATCCCGTGTAAGCGGAACAGATGACTCACCAGGAGATCAGCGGTCTCCCGAGCGGACGGCAGCTTGGGTAACGGCACGAAGTAATCTGCTTTGGAAAAACGATCGACAATCGTCAGCACAACCGTATGTCCGTTAGATGGTGGAAGCCCCGTGACAAAGTCCAATGCCACATGAGACCACGGCCGGCTAGGGATGGGTAGTGGCTGTAACAGTCCTGCTGGGGGTCGATGGAGGGTCTTATTCTGGGAACACACGTGACAGGCCGAAATGTAGTCCTTGGTATCCCTGTCCATGGTGGGCCACCAAAACTTGCTGCGTAGGACAGCCAGGGTGCGACCAATCCCGGATGGCACGTGAGGCGGGTCCCATGGGCCCAGTGCAACACCTCCGACCTGACAGGATCTGGAGCGAACATGCGTTAGTCGGCCCGTCCCGGATCGGGTGCCGGCGCTGGGCAAGCCGGACCCGATCTTCTATTTCCCAGGTGAGGGTAGCCACGATGCGCGACTGGGGCAGGATATGCTCTTCCTCTGGAGATAGCTGCTCCGTGGGAAAGACTCTGGATAACGCATCTGGCTTGATGTTCTTGGACCCTGGGCGATAAGTAAGAACAAAATTAAAACGATCAAAAAATAATGCCCACCTAGCCTGCCGGGAGTTCAGCCGCCTTGCCGTCTGGATGTAGGTCAGATTCTTATGGTCGGACCAGACCACAAACGGCTGAATGGCACCTTCCAGCCAATGACGCCATTCCTCTAATGCCAACTTTACCGCCAGGAGCTCTCTGTTCCCCACATCATAATTCCGCTCGGCTGGAGAGAGCTTACGAGAGTAGTAGGCGCAGGGGTGAAGCTTCTGGTCAGTGGAAGAGCGCTGGGAAAGAACAGCTCCTACTCCCGTCTCCGAAGCGTCGACCTCCACCACAAACTGTAACTCAGGATCCGGCTGGATGAGCACAGGGGCCGACGTAAACCGATGCTTAAGTTCATTAAATGCTCCTTCTGCCTCCGGTGTCCAGACAAAAGGTTGTGCAGTGGAAGTGAGGGCCGTCAAAGGGTTTGCCAGTCTACTGAAGTTACGGATAAATTTCCTGTAAAAATTAGCGAACCCCAAGAATCGCTGAACATCCCTGCGGCTGGACGGGACCGGCCATTCCCGTACCGCCGTGACTTTCTCCGGGTCCATCTGGATCTGCCCCTGAGCGATGATGTAGCCGAGGAAGGTAACTGATGGTGCGTGGAACTCGCACTTCTCGGCCTTCACAAACAGCTTATTCTCCAATAGTCTCTGTAAAACTCCCCGGACATGTCTCTGGTGTTCCTCCAAGTCTTTAGAAAAAATCAAGATATCATCCAAATATACAAAAACAAAACGTCCAATCATGTCTCGTAAGACATCATTAACTAAATTCTGAATACCGCTGGGGCATTCGTGGAGTCCAAACGGCATCACCCGATATTCAAATGTCCTAAGGGTTTGTTAAAAGCGGTCTTCCACTCATCCCCTCCCTAATACGCACCAAGTGGTAGGCGTTATGGAGATCGAGTTTTGTGAAAACCATGGATCCACAGAGGAGTAAAAACGGAGCTGATCAAGGGCAGTGGGTATTTGTTCTTTATAGTAATCTTGTTCAAACCCGAAAATCGATACAGGGTCTCAAGGATTTGTCCTTCTTGTCAACAAAAAAGAATCCTGCACCTACCGGAGAGGACGAGGGTTGTATTATCCCAGCTGCCAATGACTCCTGGATGTACTTTTCCATCGCCTCGTTCTCCGGCCTCGAGAGGGTATAGAGACGGCTGCGGGGCAGAGGAGCACCGGGGAGGAGGTCGATGGCGCAGTCGTATGGTCTGTGAGGTGGAAGCGACAAGGCCTGATGCTTACTGAACACCGCCGACAAGTCATGGTAGGTAGACGGAACCGAGGACAGATCTGAAGGTTCAGGTACCGGATTGGACCTAGAAGAAACAGGAGGCAAAGCAGACTGCAGGCAATGTAAATGACAAAAATTACTCCATGACAACACTTTGTATGCGGCCCAGTCTATGTGAGGGTTATGTATTTTCAGCCAGGGTAACCCCCAATCTATTGGAGTGTGCACACAGTCGAAAATGTAAAAACTAATAGTCTCTTTGTGATTACCCGACAGAAGGAAGGTTACGGGAATCGTCTGTTCCCCGATCTGGGTCAAAACCTCTCCGTTTAACGCCTTAACCTCCAAAGGCACCTCCAACGGCAAAGTCCGGATACCCAACATTTTAGCCACCCCACGGTCCAAAAGGCTTTCATCAGCTCCGGAATCGATCAGTACATCCAAAGTCCGAGTCTGATCAGCTAAAATAATAGTTCCCTCCATTCGCACCGGCTTGGGAGATGAGCAACGGACTTGGCTCAGCAGTACTTCTCCCATTACTGCCGAGCCCACCCTTTTCCCGGACGGAGCGGACAGGAAGCACGAAAATGTCCTAACCTCCCACAATAGAGACAACTCCCTGTAGTGACGCGACGCTGTCTCTCCTCCTCTGTCAAATGAGTCCGGCCCAATTGCATGGGTTCGGGTGCGGCTGGTTGCAGTGGACGACCCGGTGGATCTGTAGTAGAACTGGCTGAGCCTCTACCATCGACTGTCTGCGTCCACCACCCCCCGGTCCTCTCTCGTTGAGGCTGGGGAAAGCCCCCTTGATGTGTGGTGGATCCCGACCATGGATTAGTAGAGGATCCCAGCGACACCTGTAGGCTGGCCTTCTCCCTCTTACGCTCCCGGAGGCGGTTATCCATCCTAATGGCCCCCTTTATGAGTTCGTTAAGACTAGTGGGTGGCTCCCTTGCCGCCATCTCGTCCTTCAGTTCATCAGAAATCGCATTCAGAAATGCTCCGTGAAGAGCGTCCTCATTCCAACCACTCTCCACTGCGAGTGAACGAAACTCAATGGCAAATTCAGCCACACTGCGATTCCCCTGTCGAATGGAAAACAGTCTCTTAGTTGCCTCCCCTCCTCAAACTGGGTGATCAAAAATCAATTTCATCTCCGTGATGAATGCGGAGTACGAGAAACACACAGACTCCTGCTTTTCCCAGACAGCAGAGGCCCAGTGTAGCGCATGGCCCCTTAGACAACCAATTAAAAAGGCAATCTTTGAACGTTCACTCTGATAAGTCTGTGACTGCTGTTCAAAAACTAATGAGCACTGTGTTAAAAACGCCCGGCAAGAGCCGAGATCTCCACTATATGGTGAAGGCGGCGGTACATATGCTTCTTTGTACACCGGAGGCGGGGTTTCCATAGTCGGCGCGGAGAGGGCTGGAGCGCTGGTAGACGGTGGTGTGTTCAAGGAAGCCAACTTATCACTCAGCACGGATAAGTTGCAGGAAAACTCCTTCATATGGCCCATTAGAGACTGGAGAGTGGCGTCATGCTGCTCCAGAAGCGCGGTCTGAGCAGCGACAGTTTGCGGAAGAGTGTGAGGCTCTGCTGGGTTCATTATGGCCAGATCGTACTGTTATGGACTGGCAGATAACCCAAACGCAGAGACACACGTAAAGTAACAAAAGAGATTTATTTGGACAAAAGGACAACTTAGGAATAGCGGATTCTTCGAGGATAGCGATGTGTAGCAGGACAAGACCGGGACTGGGCTGGAGCGGGACCGATGACAGGACTTGACGGTACAGGAGAAGACAGAGGTGGAGCGGGAACAGGACTGACGGCAGGACTGGAAGGATCTGAGATGAACAAAAGGAACAGATAAGTAATCAGAAATATCACAAGGCATTGACGCGAGGCGTGGTACTAACGGTAGTAAGTGTTACGATCTGGCATCGATGAGCAGGCTGCGGTGCTTCTTAACCTCTGTTGATTATCAACTCGGTTCAGCTGGGCTTGCTCCGCCGGCGCTCCCGCACACCTGTTTCCCCTCTGCGAATCAGTAGGGGCGGGGGAGCTAGGTGCGGAAGCCGCGGCCAACTGTGCAGAGTCCTGATCCACCGTGACATTTCTCCAGTCTGTTGATGAAAGAAAACGAGTCCCGAAGGGGGCGGCCAAATATGATCTGCGCAGGTGAGAGGTTGCAGTCCGGGTCGGGTGTGTTACGCAACTGCAACATAGCACGCAGGAAGCGATCATGATCAAGGCTGCCAGTTGGTCCAGTGTTGGATATCAGGAGGCGCTTAGCAGTCTTCACAGCAACTTCCGGTCTCCCATTTGACTGTGGAAAACCGACTGAGGACACGCGATGTCTGACATGCCACAAGCGGAGAAAACCTTCTGTGTGGCTCGCAGTAAACTCTGGACCACCATCGCTCGATAGTTCATCTGGAACGCCAAAAGTAGCGAAGAATGTACGAAGATGGCGAACCAGGCCAGCCGAGCCCCCTAAGTCAGTGCCTGCTGTGGAGCACAGGACCTCTACCCAACCTGAGAGTCGGTCACCGACAACTAAGTAGTGGCGGCCCCCGTAGTCAAAGAAGTCAGCAAATATCGCCTCAAAGGGGGTGGACGGAGGTGAAGAAGGAAGGGGTGGAGTAGCCACCTGTGACGGGGCATTCCGGTTACAGTCTGCACATCCAGCTCTGGTAGCTTGGATGTCCTTCGACATCCCGGGCCAATAGACTATGGCGCGGGACCGCTGCTCCATTGCCGAAACCCCTTGGTGAGCGGCATGAAGGTGACGAAGGACCCTTTCGCGCAGAGACGGAGGGACCACAACACGATCACAATATAACAGGACGCCATCTTGTGCATAGATAGACTCACAGACTGGCGATAGGTCGGCCAAGGCAGGGTCGTTAACGTCAATCCCACCCTCATGCTCAATGAGATGTAAGAGGTGGGCAAGGCACGCATTAGCTGCTGTCTCTCGGGCGAGGAGGGACCATGAGATGGCACCAAGTTCCTGCGCATCCTCGCGGATTGACGCCATAAGTGCCGACTCCACTGTGTCAGGTATGCTATGCGACCCTAGTGAGAGGCCGTTCGCCGAGCCGGAAGGGGAGGGATGCCTCGAGGTTGCATCAGCAGCGTGTTTGCTTCTGCCAGGTAGGTATACGATGTCAAAGCGCCATGGGAGAGTACGCTGTTTGAGCCGGAATAGGCGAGAGTTTGTTATCTCATCTAGCATACGGTCGCCGAAGATCTTCACCAGAGGCTTATGATCGGTCACCACGACAAGGTTGTCGCATCCCTGCGTGAAATACCTTGTCTGCTCAAGGCCCCAAGCCACGGCCAGGGCCTCTCCCTCTGACGGGGCGCCGGTTCGCATAACATTGGCCAGGGCGGGCTCCAGATTGGACTGAAGAAATCTGGGAGATGGGCTCTGACTCCATTGCGGCCTGTTGACCGCCAGTCAATGGCTGTGGTCGCCTCTTCCGCCGGCGGGCCTTATAGCAGTCAATGCAGATCTGGTGTGGCTTAGTATTCCATCCACCAGAACCCTCCGTGAAAACCTTAAAGGTGCCTTTACAATCGGGGCAGGAAGCTTCCTTGGCCCTGTCCGCAGGGGCTGGGGTCGGGGAGGGGCTAGTATGTGGGTTTTTCTTCAGGCGCTGGAACAATGACAGGGCCGACAGGGTAGATGACGGGAGAGCATTACGAGCCATCTCCTTGTTTTCCACCAGTGCGATCACATCATTAACTGGTCTGGTCAGGACATCAGGTATTCCCAGTGTATCGCGGCGTATGTCTGGGTCGTAGATGCCATTGATCAAGACGTCACGAATAATGTGGTCAGTGTAGTCCACATTCTTGCCACACTCACATACTGCACTGTAGGCGCATGTCTCTGCTTTACCCCGTACTCTGGCAGTAAAGGCACGAAAAGTTTCATCACGTTCCTGATGTAACTGAAGTAGCTCGGTACGCAGGACGCATGTGGCCACTGGAATGACTGCTAGGAGCGCATGGTGGCAATAAGATCCATCAAGGGTCCGGAGGCGGCGTCGGGATTGACTTTCAGCAGGCGGTCTCCAAGATCGGGCCCAGCGCACTGAAACAGCTGGAACGGGGCCTGTGCGTCTCCTATACCTGAGCCGATGCGAAAGACGTCCCACCGACGGGTGAACACATTCCATTCTTCGATTGACACGCCAACGTCAACTCTAGGCCGGTCGAGTTTCGGGCCCTGAGGGACTTGGGCATGGGCTAGCGCAGCCATGACAGGTGGGCTTTGATGGACAAAACCATGATTAGTCAGCAGGGCAATGGCGAGGGCTTCAGACACGTCGTCGGACTTGAATGCGCAGCCAGGAACACAGCACTCCACAACAACCATGGCTTCCTCATGAAGAAATACTCTCCTCAATGTCAAGCTGTATGTTTAAAGACAGAGATGAGGAAGCCCTGCAAACATATACACATAACAAAATAAGATGGAGCTAACTACTCTTACATATGTATCAGGGATATAACCTAGACTCAATTATGCATAACAGTGATAATACTAGAACAAGTCAACTTACATGAATTAAGTAGAACAGCTTAATACAACCACGTTGGCATCTACAACTGTAACAAAAACAATGTGGCCGACTCCTAACTGAGCTCAGCAATCACCCATCTTAACCACTAGTGACCCCTGGTGGTCGGTTGTAACCACTGCACTACTCAATCTTCTTTGGGAAGTGTCTGTGAAGGTTCTTAGTCATCCAGGACATCTTGAAAAAAAGGTTGAAGTAAAAGCAGTGGTGGACGTACAGTAACAAATTACATTTACTTCATTACTGTACTTAAGTATTTTTTTCCAGTATCTGTACTTTACTAAGTATTTCCATTCGGGGATACTTTTTACTTTAACTTCACTACATTTCAAAGTCAAATATCTTACTTTTTACTCAATTACATTTTGCAAAATTAGTCGTTCCTTGTGTTTCCATTAAAAACTTTTGTAGAAGGAGACCTCAAAGAAGCGTCTCAGTGGGAGTGTCAGGACCGGCTCAATAGAAGCCTCATTCTACACGCCGAGCTGATAAACATGAAATGACAAATAAAAAATACACCTGTGATGAAGCTTTGGTATTAGTAATGGCTGACTCTGATTCTGAGGGAGAACATCTACCTTTAGAGTCTTTTCAGCCGAGTGAAAGTGAGAATGAGCGAGAGAGTGCGTGTGTAACTTGGACAGCGGCGCCGCTGCTCGTGCCTTTCTCAGTGTCTCTCATAAAGCACACGCTGTTTTTCCCACATTTTGCCAAACATCAGTGAAAGAAACGGGAGGAAAACTAGTCGCTCTGGCCGCGGTAGTGAAGGGGATGTTGGAAAGGGAAGCCGTGAGCGCGTAGCACCTGCAGCTTTACCTTTAGCACCTGCATCTTTACCTTTAGCACCTGCAGCTTTACCTTTAGCACCTGCAGCTTTACCTTTAGCACCTGCAGCTTTACCTTTAGCACCTGCAGCTTTACCTTTAGCACCTGCAGCTTTACCTTTAGCAGCTTTACCTTTAGCACCTGCTGCTTTACCTTTAGCAGCTTTACCTTTAGCACCTGCAGCTTTACCTTTAGCAGCTTTACCTTTAGCACCTGCTGCTTTACCTTTAGCAGCTTTACCTTTAGCACCTGCAGCTTTACCTTTAGCACCTGCAGCTTTACCTTTAGCACCTGCAGCTTTACCGTTAGCACCTGCAGCTTTACCTTTAGCACCTGCAGCTTTACCTTTAGCACCTGCAGCTTTACCTTTAGCACCTGCTGCTTTACCTTTAGCACCTGCAGCTTTACCTTTAGCACCTGCTGCTTTACCTTTAGCACCTGCTGCTTTACCTTTAGCACCTGCTGCTTTACCTTTAGCACCTGCAGCTTTACCTTTAGCACCTGCAGCTTTACCTTTAGCAGCTTTACCTTTAGCACCTGCAGCTTTACCTTTAGCACCTGCTGCTTTACCTTTAGCACCTGCAGCTTTACCTTTAGCACCTGCAGCTTTACCTTTAGCACCTGCAGCTTTACCTTTAGCACAGGTGATAGAAGCCGGGGCGGGTGTACTGCCATGGCCGCGGTAGTGACAGGGAGTTTGGGAATAATGTGGCTTCTATTGACAGCTGTTTGGGACAAATACGTGTTGGTCATCCTGACACTTTACCCAGTCGAGGAGGGAGAGGCAGGGGTAAACATAGTCAGCGCAAATGTGCTAATCAAAGCAGCGATCGTAATAAAAGTGATGGCTGTGTGCTGTGCTTTATGAGAGGTCCCACACTCTAAAAAACTACTAACTATGCCACATGGATGGATAAGAAAAGATAAAGCAACTGCAACCACACACATACAGTACATGTGTATATTTCTAACTATTTGCATACGTTTTACTATTTATGGTTTATTAGAAGTTGTAGTTATTCTTTATTTTGGTAATGTTGCTTTTACAAATTACTGTAATAAAAAATTATATCAGAAAAAGAAAAAAAACTATTATAATATGTTCATTAGTGTGTATGTACTGTAAATAACATAACTGCCAATATATAATGTCATGGTATGCAAATTATATGCAAATTATATGCTTAAGATGTATTTACTTTTAAACTTTGGGTCACACCTGACATTTTTCTAGTTTAGAGTAGGACTCTATCTCTTATCATTTTCAAACCACAGCCTTTTGAAATTTGGATCTCAAAAATCTGTATTTTTTAAATAAACCCTGGCGCCTAAAGGGGGTAAGAGACTGACGAAGATTATATGGGCATTATAGCCTTAATAAATGATTGTACTTGGATACTTAAGTACATTTGAAGGCAAATACTTTTGTACTTTTACTCAAGTGAAAGTTAAAAGGGAGTACTTTTACTTTTACTGAAGTAATATTTTACCTTGTGTATCTGTACTTTAACTCAAGTACTTGGTTTGTGTACTTCGTCCACCACTGAGTAAAAGTGGAAAAGTAAAAAACTCAGAATTGATAAAGTCTCTCGAAATTAGAGACAAAACATCTTCACCTTGAAAACTTCTTTGGGAAACCTTTTCAGTGTTTTCTGTTAATTTCATTTTCATGCTTTGATACTAATGATGTGTTATTTTCTTTTAGTCCTCGGAGAATCCTCGGGCAATGAACACATCGAAGTCCGGGCTTTTGTGGGCCTCGACGTGACCCTCCCGTGTAATAACACCCTCCCCAAAGACACTGAGGTCCCGACTGTGGAGTGGTCAAAACTCAAGCTGGAGCCTTCGCCGTACGTCTTTGTTTACCGACAGAACTTTGAGGTCTACGACGAGAAGCACCCGGACTACGAGCAGAGGACCCACCTTTTTATGAAGCAGGTCCAGTACGGGAACTTCTCCATGAGACTTTCCAACGTGAGGAAGGAGGACGCAGGGATATACTTCTGCAAAACCATCTGGGACCGAAACCATCAGAGTTCTGACAAACTGAAGCTCGTTGTTGGTAAGTCATAAAGAAAACATTCTTTTAAGCTAGAGTCTGACAATCACGTGTGTCGAAAAGAAATGATTGTGTTTCACAAAAGAAGGCTTGTGATTGGAAACAGAAGAATAGAGAGTGGACAGATTTGTGGTTTAGAAAAAAAGGACAGTATTGATAGCTTGAGGTCACGTTACATAAAATTGTGTTGTGCATCTTTGTTTATTCTTTGTAAAAGCCTTAAACCTGAAGAGCAGCCTTTCGTCTGACGTCTAACCCACGTCACACATTTACATAATCACTCTCTGTAACTACACTTTGCACTCATCTTTCCTTCATCAGTGACCAACGACGTAACCTCATGCATTTACTGAGCGTGATGTAATTCTTTTGTTTTACGTCCTCGCCTCAGTTACAGTCAGTGAGGGACAAAGATGTGCAGATACGAGGCTGTTCAGAGCAGGAGCTGTGGTGCGTTCACTGACACCAGAGCAACTGCAGTGAGATTTTAGATGAGCGTGAGTCCTCATCAGCTCTATTCTTATGAATTATGCTCAAACATTATGACCTCAGTGGAAAATTACATTTAATTTCCTGCTAATGAGCAATTATGGAAAATAATGCATTAGTTTGGTCACTGTTCATTTACAACAAAACAATACTGTCATTAAAATTTAAAAATCACTGTAATCATGCCATAGCTTCAGCTTCAGAGTTTGCACGACAGGCAGCATTAGCAGCGTCAGCAATAACCTTTAGGGGAAACATGTTAAAAGCAGTTGTTTGAAAATATTTTTGACTAAATAAATAAATTTTAAAAAATGCAGCTTTTTTTTTATGCAGCTTTTCTACTGTGTGTCTTAAATCAGGCACAATCATGACTCGGTACTTTTCCTACACATTGTTCCTGGAGCGTAACGTTCAATGCCAGCTCTGAGTCTGAGGGGAATCTCAACATAAAGCATGAAAGACTTGCTGCAAGCTTCACAAAGCTACACCACCAGATCAAAAGTCATGGGGCTTAAAAGAGTTTCACACGAGAGTGGAAATGTCAAACAGGAAGAAGAGCTGCTTCAAATTGTGAAATGTGTGCTATTGCTCCAGTCAAGTTGTATATCAATAGGTTTAGTCATTACTTTCTCTATTCATATTGAAGTACATCAAATTAAAAGGCTTTTCCAACACAATGGGCTGTGATTTAAAAAAGGCGTTCACATCAGTGACAGTGACAGATGATACAATGAGGTCAAACCCGTCGCATTAAACATAGTCTTGACTATGTTTATTCAAGACATAGTCATAGTTGGAGCCGTCACAGCAGAGTTTGTTTTAACCAGAGCAAATATCTCAAGTGTGTCGTGTGATTTACAGTGATCTCCAACATAATGGGCTGTGATTATGAAAGTATGCACAGTATTTACTTTTACTACTACGGTTTTCACCCTGTAACTTTAAACAATAACAAGGTGTGATCCTGTTTCCAGTCATTTGTGACAGAAAAGCTGACAAATACATTGCTCTGTCATTAGTTTGTATCTGTGGTGACTCTAGTTTAATCTTCTTCTGGATAAGTCCCCAGGGTCTGATGTAAATTGTTGTTGGGCAATAAGAAAATGTTTCTGACACAAACACATGACCTTCTGCAGGTATGAAAGGTTAACTGAGGTTTTAAAGTTCTTTGCAGAGTCATGCCTGTGACTGCATGTGAAGAAGAAGCACAGACACATTTCCATGGATTTGAAAGAGAAATAAAACAGAATCTCCCAAAGAATGAAAGCAGAATCTACGCTGCATTATTCTCAGGGTCAGCTGCAAACAAAACGTATTAAAAAAAATAAAATAAAGAAAACGTAAACAAATAAATTAATTTTAAGATGTTCATACTATTATTTATTTATTTTGATTTATTAAATTTTTATTATTATTATTATTATTATTATTATTATTATTATTATTATTATTATCGTTATCATTATCATTATTATTATTATTATTATTATTTTTTTTTTTAAGAGACCAGTCGTCATTCACTCTAACACCAATTTTCTGCAAAAGTCGTTTTTAGGCGTCACGACTATTCTTCAAAAAAGGCACTAAACTCTTGCTCAGCTCCACAAACTGACTGAACTGGCCGAGTGTAAATGGTATATGACACGTACTTTATCTTCTTCCTTGGATTGGATTGTTTAAGTGATTAGTGCTGATTTAACAAACACTTTCTCTGGTTTTGAATCTGATTTATTAGATTTAACTCTAACTGGGATCATGTGACATACAATGGTTAAGAATTGGCACAATAACACTAAAGACTGTCTCAAAAGTGGCTCACATTAGTTCTAATTATTTTGTTGTGAATAAACTAAAGCTGTCACTATGTTATTAATTATTAATGATGTTCTTTTTCCTGCCAGATGTCATTCCTGAGCCAAAGATGTCGGTGGTTTTGTTGGAGAGTGGAGAGGTGACGCTGAGCTGTCAAGTGAGCGTTTGTTCATTGGAGGCACGTCTCTTGTTCTGGGACGGACAGGACAACGCTCTGGAGGCACACGAACCAAAAAGGAGCCTCGAAACCTCCACTGGATGTTTCACAATGACCCAGAGAGTCACTGCACGGACTTCTGCCAAAAGGTAAAGAGCTGACCTCACTTTTGTTTAATCTCACAGAAACAACAGGGCGGATACAGAAAGTACAATCCCCACAAAACTGAGTAATGTCCACACACTGTAGGATTTAATATGAATGAGACAAGATTAAGTCTTTGAGGAATGAGCCCGGGTCAAGAACCAGCATGTTTTGTTTTTCCATTTATTAAAAAAGACACACTGAATTTATTTACGACTTACAACTGAACAATGAAACACTAGAAAATATGTTTTAGACATGTTTCTTTATCTGAGGTTTGTTTAAGGCTGGGGCCCAAACATCGGTCACAGAGAATTTTATTTAAGATCTCAGAAATATTCTATAAAAATACAGAAAAACCTGAGCTCAAGTGCATTTAATGGAAAAATGGCAAAAGTAAAAATACATGATTGTCTGCAGCAAGAAAACAATAAAAAGGAATAACACTAGCTCAGAATAATCACAACAGAGAAAAAAGAAAAACATGACAAAGCCCAATTCAATACGAAAAAGTTGAATTGCAAGTGTTGCCACAGGTTCTCACGACAGACTTTCTTTATAAAACAATACTGTGTAGGATGTCACACACTGAGGATTTAAACTGATGTCAACATTTACAATTTCAAACACATTTCTATGACTAATAACATCATAAAAAACGTGTTTGGATATCATTTTGCCTTCTTTCCGGTTTATTTAAGGTCTTTATGAAAGGTTTTTTAGAGCCCAAATCCAAAACAGCAGCTTCTTTTAAAGACGTTATCTGTAATTGTTTTTGAGTTTTAATAAAAAGAGGTTTCCATTAAGTTGCAATAATAATACCAACATATGGATATGATTTTTTTCTTGTTCAAAACTCGAAACAGTGTTAAATAGGTCTGTTATTTTATTGTAACACGTCTCTGTCACAGATAACTGTCTCTGGATAAGAACCTGTCCAAACACACTTTACACAAGTCTCTATCGCTTTAAAACATCTTCTAATCTTCTAAACTCCATCTCACTAAGGACAGTGTTGAGACAAAAGATAACAGCTGATTTTTATATTCACCTAACCTGCTTTTTATAATGCAACACCTGTACAGCCACTGACAGATACTGTTGTGGAAAAAGATGTTCAAAATGTTTACAGTTTACAAGGAAGATTAAACGTACGAGTGTTTAGGGTCCTCGGGTATGAGTCACTAAATACTTTACGTTTTCTTTGTCGTAGCGTCGTCTGCAGAGCTGAGTTTGCAGAGATAAACCAGAGCCGAGACACACACCTGCTCATACCAGGTAAAGACACACCTGTATGAGCTTATGCTAACCTAACCCCTGATGACCTGAGTGAGCTAAAAATAAATGTTGATGAACGTGATACAGGAAGCTGGTGTTTCTAACGTTTCATCACTGTTCAGTGTTTAGTTGAACACCCTCTGTGCTAATAATAGTCTGTCAGCTCTGGTAAAAAAAAAAACACGAACATCTATTATAATCTGCTTTTGTTTACTCTTTTCTTTGTTAAACACTTTGTCCTTAAGCCCCTCCCCCTGAGCTCAGCCTCCTTTCATTGGTCAAAGGACCCATAAAACATAATAATGTGGCTTTGTTGAAACTTAAACCACACAGTGCTATCATTTTTCAAAACTCGCACTCCTGTGTTTTATGCAAGTTAGTTATGTTATGTTAATAAACACAGTTATCAACCTGTAATTGACTTTTAATTATGAAGTTATGAGGTCGTTCATGTACGTTCAAGAAAAGTTTAAAAAAAAAGGCATCAGGATGTAGCTTTAAAGGTGAAGGTGTTAAATTGGATGAGGACAAAACATCTTCAAAGCTACGTCCAGGTAAACAACTGAAATATGTGGTTTAAAATGACATAATAAATAAAAAAGGCACACATTTGGTTTCTAAGATGGTAAAGTTGATAAAGTAACAGCACTACCTTCACTTCTCCACTCAGCTACTTAAGAAGCTTAGAAATGAAATGTAATCTTTAAATATTCAACATCATTATCTGTAACTCAAAGCCTTATCTTTGTTGCTGTATCTGATAACTGTCCGATAATTCATTTACGTCAGTGGGTTTGTTTGTGTTTCAGCTGAAACTAAAGACTCCTGTGCTGCGTACATGATCTACACTGGACTCGGGACAGCTGTGTTCTTCATTATTCTGGCAGTCGTCGTTCGTGTTGTGTTAAAGAAATGCTGTGGATCTGATAAATTGCCAACACTTATAATCTTGATGTTTTTCTTTTCCAGTTCATCCTCTGAGCCTTGAGTCTGTGTTGTACTAAACTCCCCTTGATCTTTAAACAGATCATTGAGCACTTTCTGATGATATGAACATTTAATGGTTTACTTTTGCACAAGCTGGAAAAATAACTGGAAAAATTTCCTCGATTTTTATCTTTTGTTTAGATAAGTTTAGATCTTCTGTTGCATGGTTTAATCCTGCTTTGATCCTTAGTTGAGTCCGTTCTAATTAGTCTGGTTTTTACCCTTTCTCTTTAGTTTGGCAAATAAATACCTGGGTGAGTCATTTTAAAAGACCGCCTTTTCAGCTCCTGGTGTTTGTTTTGAATTGTTGCGTCAGCGTGGACTCTGGGTGAAGTTGAATGGAAATCTAAGACATGATTCACTGTCACGCAAAAAAAAAGAAAAAAAAAAAACATTCAGATAATACCAGGTTTAATCCATTTAAAACTGGTCGAGGACTCGGTTAAACAAATAAAAGCTTGTCCAAACCTGGTTGTAACAAGGCTTTTAGAACTGTTTAAAGTCTGCACCCAGCTGTATCCTGGAACTTTAAACTAATTACAGTTGAAGTTAAAGCACCAAAAATCTCTCTAAATCCTTCTGTAATCTGTATAATTCCACTTAAAACCAGTTAAGATCCAGTTGAAACCAATGTAAACGCGTCCCAATCCAGTTTTAGGCATGTTAACAGTTACTCACTTTTTAATCCCAGAGTTTAATAAATCAAAACGCCTCCAAATCCTGGCCCGGTGTCGTAAACATTATTAACATGCAACAAGGGTTTTTATTATTTTACATATTGGATGATATATTGAATTTGCATAAAACAAGCTTAACCTGTAAAATAAAACACCAAAAATATCACCCACTAAAGCTATTGAAGGGCCAAATAAGAGAAGTTATAGTTATATAAGGACTTAAGGTCATGTTCATATTTATTAGCATTAGCATTTATCTGACTTGTAGCAGTGTAAGCAGTGTTAAATGTAAAAATGTATAACTGTGTGAGTTTGTGAGAAGCAATATTAACATTCAGTTACATAAGTATTTAAAACTCCAGAAAATATAATTAAAATAGAACACAAGGTTGTTTATTTGAATTTGCTTTGTAATTCAAAGTACTACCCCTATAACTAACTAACTACTTTTTTATAATATATTTACAGCGAAGAAGAAGAACGTGTCCAGACAATCAACAGAGGAAAGTTCAATCAGCCAGCAGCTTCTGGGACGTCCCAATGAAGTCGCAATCAAAATCCCCGAGATCTATGAGACCCAGAACACTTTGACCAAAGAACCGGACTTGATCAGCTCCACGTCGAGTTCAGTCAGTTCTAAAGCTGACGGAAAAGCCACAAGCCTGAGCTCTCTTTTCGCTGATGCTAATGCTAATGCTAACAGAACAAGCGATGATGCAAAGCTACCGACTTGTGAACTAAGTGAGCCTTCAAACCCAGTCAAATTCAAAATCAAGACAAAGGTTACCAGACAAAATGCTTGCATCAGTGATTGTACTTCACTAGAAAAAAGTCTCTTTTCTTCTTCAGTTGATGCAAACGATACCAATGTAGCTCCAGCTAAAAAGAAGACTATTTATCGTTCACAAAGTGTCTCAGACTCAAATCCTCTGCCTGCTTTTGAAGAAAAAAATCAGCGTCACGACATTCTGTTAATTCCGTGTTTTCCCGTTCCCAGAAGTTTGAACATTTACAGGAAGAGCCAGAGCAGGATTCATTTTGAGGTTTTAGAAGAAGTTTTAACCAAACATAAACCACTTGAACAGTTTAACTTTTTAATAATAATTTTCATCTTTAGTTTAGCACCTTTTTTAAAAAACAAAGTGTTTAACAAAACAAACAAAAACCCGAAAGGGAGACAGACGGGCGTAGAGTTGAACACATGGTCAAGTGCTTGGGGTCAGGCTAAAACTATAAATAGACTATAATATAAAACCTTAATAAATTTAAAAGAAGATTGAAAAACAGCCAACAGGAACCCTAAAAATACCAAATACAAGAAGCTTATTACTTTATCCTTAGTGTTACTTTTTTGTTTTACCAGTTTTACGCTAGTTAGCTTAGCCACTACATTAGCTTTTACTAAAACAAAAACCCCATTTTACTGTGCAATTGTTAATTCCAGTAGCATCCTTTTATTTACTATTAATTTACTTCTGTCCGTTTGACCTGCTCTATTTTATTGTAATGTTAACTACACTTTTTTTCTTGTTTCGTTAATAGATCTTGATGCACTTTAAAGCTAGCTGGCTTAGCAGCTCTATTAGCTTTCATAACAAACAAACAATAAAATAGCCTCTTCAAGTCTTAGTTTAACAGTT
The DNA here is from genome assembly GCA_024416835.2 of Perccottus glenii. NCBI lineage: Eukaryota > Metazoa > Chordata > Actinopteri > Gobiiformes > Odontobutidae > Perccottus > Perccottus glenii. Next base: position 1,984,790 of record CM044546.2, on the reverse strand, counting down.
AACTTATAAATAGAAAGCTTTTTAACATTTTTAATGAATGTGTGCATTCATGATTTTTATTTTATTTAAAAATACTTATTTCAATTTAAATGTAAAAAAATGTTTCTTTGTCAGTGTCTCCCGCTGTTAGCCCTGCAATAACCCTGTGATTGTTTCCAGTTTTAGATTTGAATACGTTTTTTTTTTTTATGCACTTAGAAACATAAAAGTATGAGACATGTCTGTTTTTTTTTTCTATTTCATGTTTTCATGTTTTGTTGCACTTTGTTGTCATATTTTGGGAGATTGTATTTTATATATATATATTTTTGTATATAGAGTTGTAAATATGCTGTAAATGGTTTTTAATGAATTTGTTTATATATACAAAATTCTATATTTATTGTATTGTATATTTACACTTTTTTACTGTTATTCTTTAAGAAAAAAACACTTTCACATTAATTCAGTTTGTGTTTCTTCAAATGAATAACGCCACTCTAGTGGAAAATCATGATCAGATTTGTTCACTATACCATAATATAACTTTAATATAACTATACCATACCTATACTATTCAGAATATAGACAAATATTGTTCATATTACAGGAGCTCCACCTTGTGACTCAAACAAATATACACACTAAATTAACTAAAAATGTTAAAGGGCAATAACTCTGTTTAACTTGGAAAAACAGACATTTAAAAATCCATTAAACCAAGTGAAAACCATAAACTTATACAGGTACAGGCAGCACTGAGGGGGCTAATGACGTACGGGCTCCTTTAAATGGGTTCTGTGGAGCTTTAAATGTATATTTCTTTAAGACAGACAAATGCAAAGAGTGTTATCTAACATTCCTCTACCAAGCGGAGGAAAATGAATGAATAGTATTTAATGGCATGTGGAGTTTGCAGGTAGTGAGTGCAGATTACAATCCCACACATTACAGTTCTCCTGTTCAGAGCATGTGAACAGCTATGGAGACTTGTTAGGACATGCCATTGTCTGTGAACAAACCCAGTCTGAAGATAATTTAACAAACACATGTGTGCTTTTATTTTATAGATACACGTCATCTTTGAAATGTACAATAAAAATGTCCCTGGGCCTCTTCTGTTTGGAGTCCTATGCAGTTGTTTGGCTGCTCTCTTGGTGTTAAACTGCAAAGGGAGGGGTTTGTCGGTGGAAATTCAGAGCAGTTGTCATTGAGAGGGTCGACAGGATGCAGCTAACACCGCTCTGTCTTCTGCTGCGTGAGTACAAACTTTTAATAAAACAAAATAATAATCTATCCCTCAAACTATTCCAATGCTTTTCTCTTTAAGTAAATTGTGTTTAAACTCACCTCTGTTTTGATTTATCACTGTGTTACACAATAACTTAATGTTTTTGTGGTTCAAACTTCACACCTTTTTGCATTTTCTTTCCCTTTTCACTTCCTGTTGCCACCTAAATCTTTTTAAATGTCAGCCTCAGAGAAAGCAGTTTTTAAAATTCAAACTAAAGGATCCTAAAATGATTCAAATATTTGGTTTTAATTTTATAAAGACACTTGAGACATGTGTCCAGACAAATGCACATGCTTTTGACCAACCCTCATTGTTCTTTTCTTTCTCAGCTATCGTCTGGTTTGTCTGCGTCTTTTCCCCGGCGGCCGGTATTCGGGTTTCTCCGGGTAAGACAGAGTTTAACTTGTACGACTCGGTGTCTCTGAGCTGCGAGGACCACGTGAACTCGACTGATTGGAGGGTAAAGAGAAGTACGAAAAACGGTGGCATCAAGACGTGTTTGTCCGGCTGGGGATCGATCGAACTGGGATCACAGTGCATCCTCAAGAACATCTATCCGTCCGACATCGGGTTGTACTGGTGCGAAGTCGGAAGACGGCGCGTCCAAAGTAACATCCTTAACCTCACGATTATTGGTACGTTTATCTGAAAGTAAGGGTTTTCCTTTGAATAAGTCATTTAATCTAATGCTAATAATAATCACAATAGCATTGCTTTAATATTTATAATGAACATAACTTAACACAAACAGGAATATGTGAAACCAGGATTAATACAAACATTATATTGTATATTATATTGTAGCTCGTGAGTCCAATAAACTGTAAACTGTCACTGTTAATCCATTACATTACATAAACACCCCAGAATTTACTACATTTTTATGTGATAAATGTAATTCTGTCCTATCTTTATAAAAAACAGCACTGGGGACCTTTGTTACTGTCTTACGCAAAGCCTAATTATGGCTTAAGTTAAAGTGGCACTACCTGAATCTCTTTTCTTGTCCCTGTCTCAGAGCCACTCTCCCCCAACAGCTGCGTTTCTTTTATTAAATAAATTAAAAGCAGACCATTTTTTCCTCCACAAAATACTACTACATTACATCAAACTGAAGTTTAGAGCTGACTGTAAAACTTTTATCTTCTCCTCGGTAAACATTATATTTATCCCTGTTTCTCATTCCCTCTCTTTTCTGTCTGGTTTTTGTGCTGTTTCTTTGTAAAAAGACTGAATATACACTTTCTCTGTTTTATAGGCGGCCGTTACTTCCTTATTGACATCAGTGTCGACCAACTGGAGCCCACCTTTTTCCGTTAGTGAGCTGTGATTGGTCAAAGCCTCCTGTTCAGGACTGAAAATTCTTGATAATTAAGTCTAGATGATGTGTTAAAGTCTTGTTTTTTCTGATAATTCTTGTTAAAACATGCTTTTAGGAGATTTTTAAAAAGTTATTATTTGAAAATAAATCAGATACTCTCTGTTTAAAGTTTGATAAAATCCCACTGGGCACAAAATACATCAACCTGCTCTACTTTTAAACACTTTGCAAACCAACAGTTGCTTTGTTTTTCAGAGAACGCTACAAAACCTGTGAATACCACATCAGCGTGCGGCACTGCCACAGGTAAGAGCCCAGTCCGACAGAACAAGTAAAACTTTTAAACTCAGTTTATTTCTCATAAAGTCTATTGTAAGAGTAATTATCAAAATTCTCTCCAGATTCTTCGGCGCCTTGTTCGTTGTCCGTGTTCCAGATGTTGCGTCACCTCGTCGTGGGCGCCCCCTACCTGTTGTCCACGGTGCTGCTGGGGCTCATTTACAGAGACAAGAGGACAGGTGAGATTAGACTAGGCCTGGCTCACACGATAAGATAATAATAATTATAATAATATTATTATATTAATAATAATAATATACTAAGGTGTAGACCAGTCTTGTCAAACTCAACGTGGTCAGGGGCCTCTATAGTCTCTAAGAATCCAATCAGGGGCCCAAGATTGTAACATTTAGAAAGCTTTTATAGAATTTTGCAGAGGTTTCATTTTCTTTTAAGTCTTTAAAAAAAATGTTTTCCTTTAATTGACTTCTTTTATTCAGATTTCATAAACAAATCAAATTAATTTGTTTCAAATCTATTTAAAACTTGTTCAAATCCATCTAAAACCTGTTCAAATCTATTTAAAACTACTTAAAAATCCAACTTAAACCTCCTTAAAACAATCTAAACCCTGTTCAAATCCATCTAAAATCTGCTCAAATCTATTTAAAACCTGTTCAAATCCAATTTAAACCTGTTCAAATCCATCTAAAACCTTTTCAAATCCATTTAAAACCTTTTCAAATCCATCTAAAACCTGTTTAAATCCATTTAAAACCTATTTAAATCCATCTAAAACCTGTTTAAATCCATTTAAAACCTTTTCAAATCCAACTAAAACCTGTTTAAATCCATTTAAAACCTTTTCAAATCTATCTAAAACCTGTTTAAATCCATTTAAAACCTTTTCAAATCCATCTAAAACCTGTTTAAATCCATTTAAAACCTGTTTAAATCCATTTAAAAACTTTTCAAATCCATCTTAAACCTGTTTAAATCCATTTAAAACCTTTTCAAATCCAACTAAAACCTGTTTAAATCCATTTAAAACCTTTACAAATCCAACTAAAACCTGTTTAAATCCATTTAAAACCTTTTCAAATCCATCTAAAATCTGCTCAAATCTATTTAAAACCTGTTCAAATCCAACTTAAACCTGTTCAAATCCATCTAAAACCTTTTCAAATCCATTTAAAACCTTTTCAAATCCATCTAAAACCTGTTTAAATCCATTTAAAACCTATTTAAATCCATCTAAAACCTGTTTAAATCCATTTAAAACCTTTTCAAATCCAACTAAAACCTGTTTAAATCCATTTAAAACCTTTTCAAATCCATCTAAAACCTGTTTAAATCCATTTAAAACCTTTTCAAATCCATCTAAAACCTGTTTAAATCCATTTAAAACCTATTTAAATCCATCTAAAACCTGTTTAAATCCATTTAAAACCTTTTCAAATCCAACTAAAACCTGTTTAAATCCATTTAAAACCTTTTCAAATCCACCTAAAACCTGTTTAAATCCATTTAAAACCTTTTCAAATCCATCTTAAACCTGTTTAAATCCATTTAAAACCTTTTCAAATCCAACTAAAACCTGTTTAAATCCATTTAAAACCTTTTCAAATCCATCTAAAACCTGTTTAAATCCATTTAAAACCTTTTCAAATCCATCTAAAACCTGTTTAAATCCATTTAAAACCTTTTCAAATCCAACTAAACCCTGTTTAAATCCATTTAAAACCTTTTCAAATCCAACTAAAACCTGTTTAAATCCATTTAAAACCTTTTCAAATCCATCTTAAACCTGTTTAAATCCATTTAAAACTTTTTCAAATCCAACTAAAACCTGTTTAAATCCATTTAAAACCTTTTCAGATCCATCTAAAACCTGTTTAAATCCATTTAAAACCTGTTCAAATCCATTTAAAACCTTTTCAAATCCATTTAAAACCTGTTCAAATCCATCTAAAACCTGTTCAGGTCCATCTAAAACCTGTTTAAATCCATTTAAAACCTTTTCAAATCCATCTAAAACCTGTTTAAATCCATTTAAAACCTGTTCAAATCCATCTAAAACCTTTTCAAATCCATTTAAAACCTGTTCAAATCCATCTAAAACCTTTTCAAATCCATTTAAAACCTGTTCAAATCCATCTAAAACCTGTTTAAATCCATTTAAAACCTATTTAAATCCATCTAAAACCTGTTTAAATCCATTTAAAACCTTTTCAAATCCATCTTAAACTTGTTTAAATCCATCTAAAACCTTTTCAAATCCATTTAAAACCTTTTCAAATCCATCTTAAACTTGTTTAAATCCATCTAAAACCTGTTCAAATCCATCTAAAACCTAGTACTAAAGGAGAGCCAAACCAAAACCAAACAGTGCAAAGGCATGTGGCCTTGAGTTTGACATGTCTGCTCTGGTCTTTGGAAAAATGTTTGTCTTGTGTTTGTAGCGGCTCAGACCAACACTAAAAGAAGTGGGAGCCATGACGTCATTATGGAAATAGCAGTGTGAGGAGATGAACTTTCAAAGATTTAAAGACTGTGCTAATCATCTGGAAAACCTGGAAAACCTGGAATATCTCAGAGCAGATTCCCGTCAAAGGAGATTCATTAAAAAAGGGTGAAAAATTATCACAAAACTGATAACATTGTGATGACAAATGGTTATTATATTTTCCTACAGTTTGTTTTCTTGGTTCCTTTGCACTGACCTGTTTTTGTTTTTGTTGTAAAAGTCTTGAGGATGTGTAACGGCTGACTGGACATAAACTCTTTGTGTGGTTGAACCAAACTCAGATAGCTACTGTTTCTAAACCGATGTACACGTCAAACGCTTTATACTGACCTCGTTTCTCTGCTTTTTTACTAAACCTCTGCAGAATTATAGCTCTTCTGCCCACTCTGCACTTTTTACAGAGACACAGGAAGAGATTGATGTAAAAAGTGTTGTCTGGACGTTTGATCAGCAGGAAGTTTCCAACCACAACAAAAAAAGGACACTGACTAGTTTATTACTTTGTTTTAACAAAAAATACAACCTCAGGAGAAACACAGACATGCTTTTGAACAAATGCAAGGTGTGACTGAAAAATACCAGAGGGACATTGCATCAAGATTAAAAAAGTGTATCTCAGTCATTTACAAAGTGTGAATTTGTAATGAACAGCGGAAAACAAAAACAAAAAAACACAAAACAACGTAATGGAAAAAGATTTTAATAAAAAAATGTACAAAATAATATGAAAGGCATGTTAACTGTGTGACCTTTAGCCAGCAGAGGGCGCACTCACCTCTACAGACTCTATGTGTTGTGATGTTGTTTGTTTTTAACCCTTGTGTCCAGCTGAGGGCGCTGTGTCAGTGACATAGACATGACTCTATTCTCTGTTATAACAATATATATTTAGGGTCTTTAACCTTTGAACTCTGCTGCTGTGTTCACTGGTGACCTCTGCTTCTGGCCTGGTTCTAAATACTCTGTTGTGTTTGTCCTTAAACTGGTAACTCAGACTCTGCTGTAGTCCTGCTCCTGGCTAAGACTTTGTTCTTATCATGTTTTATTTGTGTCAGTGTGTGTCAGTGTGTGTGTGTTCAGAGATTACACTTTCTTCAGTTCAGAACAAATCGATTAAATGAATATTTCCACAGCTCTTTTTATAAAGTTATAACAGAGACATTTCGAGGCCACTATAAAAAGTATAATCAGTTTATTTTATGCATGTGTCAAGTATATTTTAGTACTTTTTGATTTTTAATGAACCATATAAATGTAAAATACTGTGTTATTTTCTAGTTCCTGTTTGTCTGAGCTTTATTTCCTGTTTGAGTCTTAGGTGTGTTTGGTACTTTCTGCTGAAGTCACCAAACCCAGGCTCTAATGTTCTTTATCAAATCAAATGAGTAAAAAAAAACACTCAGAAATAAAGTCTTCACTGAACTTTTCTACAGGAATACTTTATATTAAAAGTTCAAAGCTGGATAAACATGTGGTGAGGTTGTCTTCAGTGGAACCAGGTCAAAAGGACACTTCTCAGAAACAAAAAGATTAAAAGTGTTAATTACCATTTTCTGGTATTTTGACCGATTTCAACTCAATGAACAGAAACACCAAATATATTTTCCTTTAAAACATTTTTATTGGTAAAAAAGCACATCACATTTTTTAAAACAGACTTTTAAAATCTATTAAATCGTCCTGATTAAACATATTTTTTTTACATCTGCAGCACTTTCTAAACACAATGTCTTTGGCAGGATTCCACAGTTTTCCACTCGTTCACATTTAACTCAATCAAAGACGTGACATTATTCTGTCCCTGAGCTTCTTTTTCAAGTGTTTAAACTAAAACTGAAAGTGCTGGAAGCCCTTAGATTGTGTCTGGAGCAAAAACAAAAGAAAGAACTGAGAGTACTTTAGGTTCAAGTCTCAGTGGAAACACCAGATAACTTACAAACCCGACCAAAACATCATTTATAGATATATTTAACAGTTTCATTTACATTTACAGGATGTTTTTGGTTTAAACCTCAACCAGAACAACACAAGCACCAACCAATAAAGTCTCTCCACAGAGCTTTTTACAAGAAATATTCAGTTTTACAATATCACAAAATTATAGAAGACTAACATAATATTCAGATGTGTATAAAATGAACTGATTGATTTTTTTTGCACAAACACACAAGATTAAGCACAACATTTATAAAACATGAATTAAAAGGTCTTTTACAGACACCTCTCCCAGTTACATGTAGTTTAATAAAAGTATTAAAATATTATTAAAATATTAGTAATAAATATAAATGTTTAAAGATATATACAAATAAGATACAAAGGAAGTGTTGGTGACATTAAATGTACTCTGTTTAATGAACAAACATCACATGGAGCTTTAGGTTTGTTCAAGAGCTGCCATGTTGTTTCTGTAGAGTTTGGCTCAGTTTTAAAACTTTAACTAGTGTTTGTTCTTGTACCATTTTATAAAAGAAAACATGTTCAAAGACAATGTTCCACAGAAATATATAAAAATAAAGTAAATACATAGATTTATAAGAAGAAGAAGTTTGTTAGTTTTTTAAAGTCCAGTCAGGAGCAGCTTGGGCCTGTGACTAGTGTCTGTGTTTAGTTCAGAGCAGATAAATGCAGTGGTTTTAATTCATGTTCAGACACAAAATGTCACGTTGTCTTTCTCAGTGATTTCATAATTCATCTCAAACTGGAAACATAAGAACATTATTTTTAGGTTTCAATAATTCTTACTTAAAAGTTCCAAGAGTTAAATTCATTGACAAATATAAAATGGTTTAAAGAGGAAACAGTAGGTCAAAGTGACAACAGTAATATGTCAATTTAAATATGTCTTTTTATAATTGTTCAATTACCTTTTTCTCAATCAAAAATTTAAAATCCTTTCATCTAAAGATACTAGTTGTTAATGTGGACTTTTGTTCATTTTGTAACTTTAAAGGTCCTCTGTTGAGCTCATTTCTTGCTAAATCCTTTTCATATTTGAGCCTCAGGTCAAAGACACACAGGTACAAACTGGTGCAGTCCAGATCTCAGTGGATGTGTCAATAGGGCTTTAGAGGCTCTCCCCCCCCTCACTGTGTAACAGGACGCCTCAGAGAAAACCAGTCTGCTTCAGCTCAATGTGGCTTTGGGAGTTGGTCCAGCTTCATTTAAACCAGAAAAGATCAACAGAGGAACTTTAAACAGGGTTTTTTATAAAACACATTCTTCTGAAATCACATCATTGATATTATTGAGAGGCACTTTCTCATTGACAGGTTGAACTTCCTCATGAACAGGTGGTTGTTGCTGATTGGTCGGCTGGTCTGCAGGCAAATTATTGAGAGGCACTTGCTTCCTGTTTGTCTGAGGATTTTTCTGATTCTCTTTAGAAGAAGGTGGTTGTTTACCTGTGGACAAAATGTATTTGTACAGATGTAAATAAACTGTTTTAAAGTTAAATAAATATCTCAAATTAACCTGGACCAGTTTTTATTGATTTAAAGAAGCAAGATTTTTCACCATTTTGTCTTTTTTGGTGGAATTTTATGATCCTTAAAATTAAGAAACAAGTGCATTTAAATAAAACACATTAAAATAACAACACACTGTTAGTTGTAAAGCATTCATATGTGATTAATGATAAAGTCATGAATAAACATTTTTAGACTCTGTATTTTACTAAACATGAGGTTATTATTCAAAACTAAAACATTCAAACCAATGTTTATAACTTATTGTTACAAGTAACTTTACTATTGTTTAATATTGTGTAGTTTTTATAATAAATGATCAAAAATACTGAAGTGAGGCCCACTTTGTGCAACAAACACTTTTAAGATTTACTGAGCTCTGTTAAAGAAGGATCTGGTTTAAAAAGGTATAAAGACTCAAATGTTGAATGAAAACAGGAACAATGTGGTGAAGCAGTCACATGAAATGATGGCATTAGTCTGTAACTGGAGTTTTAGAATGGATGTAAAAGTCTGATTGGAGAGTTTCTCTTAATCAGACCCAGATAAAGCTGTTCTGTCGACTATTGCAGCTTGTTTACAGCTTCCAGGGAAACAGAGAGAGGCCCGAGAGCGAGTGCCTCCAGAATAAACTGAATGTCTGAGAAGATTCAACACGTTTCAAAAACCAGTTACTGCTGCATGTAAACGGTGTTGTGGGACTGGAGCTGGACTCACTGGAAACAGGTTTGTGGCAGATGGATAAATGAGGATCTATTCTCGAAGAACATAAACTCAAAAGTGGCTCACCTCAGCCAGAAAACTATTGCAGAGATGATGATGATAACTATCGCACTAATTCCACCAGGACTTAAGCCTTTGGAATCTAGAAGAAACAAGGTCAACAAACAAAGTCACAAAAAAGAAGTGTACATTCATTTGTTTTTTTTTTTTACTTCAGGAGCTATTATAGATTTTATTTGTTAAACTAAACTTAAAGAATACTTTTGTCGATAGATCTTCGATCATTACAAGAATGTTCTATCCAACATATTGGTGAGAAAAAAAAAGAGACAAACTATTGGAAATCATTTAAGTCTTTTATCCTACATTTATTGAGCTTTAATTCACAAAATGATTAAATCCAGGTAAATGTTTATGTAACTGTCAGCTCTGGGCTTTTCGAGGCCTGTAGGTTTATAAAAGTGAAATAAAGAGATAATTACCTTTATTATTCTTAGGCTCCTCTGCAAAAGAAAAAGAAACATGAGTTTCATGAAACTTCTTGAAAATAACTTTGTATTAAGCATTAAGTTTTATAAATATTAGTTGGAGTTGGACAAATGTTGAAATACATTAAAGCCTTTAATTCTACATTTATTGTCTATAATTCACAGAAACATGATTAAATCCATCTCCAGGTAAATGTTGATAAGAGCTCTGGGCTTTAGAGACTCCAGAGTCACTAAAGCAGCAGGTGTGTGAAGTTTTCAAGGCCTGTGGGTTTATTATTAAAGTGAAATAAAGACATTTGAACATGATGGATTGTAATATTTCCTGGTCTGAAGTGGTCACTACAGTTCTCCTCCTGAGTTACTGTAGGATACACTTCTCGATGGAAACTTTAAAAACAATATAAATCTGGTGCTTTTCACTTTTCTGAACTTGTTTTGGAGTCCACTGCACAACTGTCTACAATATTACTGCAGACAAAGACACTGGACAAATACAAAGGCTTGTTTTTTGGTTGAGCAGTGCGTCTGTCGGGCTTCACTGCCTCGACACACCTTCAGGAAGCTCTGGTCTTAAGTCCATATATGGGCACTGACATCTTACCATCAGGATTTTCTATCACTTTTTTGTCACTTCCAGGCTCCACTGCACAACAAAGAAAAAGAAACATGAGTTTCATGAAAAGCTTCACACACTGTCAGTAAAATAGATCTGTTCAAACAGTTGTGTAGTTCTTACCAATAATAAGTTTAACAAGGCCTTTTGTGACTTTACTCTCCAGCCAGGGCACAGAGCAGGTGTAAGTCCCTTCATCTTCTTTGGTCACTTTGAAGAGTTTTAGTGAAATGTTTCCATGTTTCATTTCTTGACGGAAAAGCTGAGTGCGATCTTTGAACCAAGGGTCTTGCTCGTCTGTTATGTCAAAGCCTTTTACACTCAAGTGCATAGTTTGTGAACCTCGTGTCCATTCCACTAACAGTGTGGACACATCGACTTGAGGCTCGAGATGACAAGGTAAAATGACGTCACTGCCTGTTTCTGCTTTAATTGGATTATTTGAAGCCTTCACAATGGATTCTGAAGAAAAACAGTGAAAGAAAAAAAATATTTCTGAGTGCACAAACTTTAGACCAAAACAAACAAACACCAAGACAAAGACAGGAATAAAACTGATCTGAGATAAAGAGTTTAAAGAATAAAAGAAGTAGGTCTATTATAAATGTGAACACTAACATTTAAGGCACAATAAACAAACTGTTCCATGGACCGACTGAATTCAGACTGATACTAATACATTAGATTAAACTGAGGTTTAGAGCTGAGTGTAAACATTTAACTCTGACTTCAGTGTCAGAACGATAATTATCTCCTCCTCGTTAAACATCGTGTCGTTGAATCAACAGCATTTATCTCTGTTTCACGTTGCTTCTGTTTTATTACAGTAATTTAGATTTTTTAATTTAGATCTGAGTTAAAGTGGTGAGCGATGAGTTGAAAATTGAGTTGGGGCGGCAGTAGCTCAGTGGTAGAGCGGTTGTCCTTCAACTAGAAGGCAGGAGGTTCGAGTCCCGCTCTCCCCATAGTTCATACTGTCGCTGTGTCCTTGGGCAAGACACTTAACCCTCCTTGGCTCCAGTGGTGTTCCAGCTATAACACTGGTGAATGGAACTTTAATGTAGGTCGCTTTAAAATAAAAGTGTCAACTGAATGTAACTAAATGTTAAAAATGTAAGTCATTTTTGGATAAAATGACTAAATGTAAAAATGTCAGGTCAAGTTGATGATTTGTTGAATTGTTATACTTCAGGTGTTTTAAATGTTATGGACACCATTGCTCCTGTTAAAGTTAAAGTGATCAGGACGAGGCAGAAGGCTTCATGGAGCAATGCTCACTCTGTCAGGGCACAGAAAAGGGAATGCCGAAAAGCCGAAAGAAAATGTGTAAAAGAAAACTCTTAATTCATTATGAGGTATACAAAGAAAAATTGTATGTTTTCAATCAATTTTGCAAAAAGATCATCATCAACAGCAGTAACAACTCTGTCCTGTTTGCTGCAGTGAACAGATTAACAAACCTCCAGCTCCAGTTCCTCCAGAAATACTTTCCACTAAATGAAATGAGTTTGTTTTTCAACAAGGTTGAAGTCATTAAACCTGCTCCAGTCACAGAACATAAAACACACAGTAGTCGGAACAGACTAATTTTCTTTCTTTTTCATTTGGACAGAAAGTACATTTAAAGGTAGGTCTTGTTTGGGTCATGGCCCTCTTCATAGCAACAATATCAAAGTCATCCATGTTTTGTCAGAGGCAGCTTTTGTTCGTCAGAAGGAGCTGATCTAAACTCTGAGACAGTTATTGAAGGAGCTCACTCTGGACTAAAACTGGATTTGGAGAGACTATATTCTTGTTGAAAGTGAAAGTGTAGAGTAGTAACTCATGTGTGGGATTCAAACAAAATCTTAATTTATTTGGCCTACACTGCCTTGACTTCTTACATTTTTTGAAAATCTGTGAAAATTAACATTTGTATTTTATTACAGAGTAAGTCTGAGTTTAAATGACACTGACACAAAGTACAGCTGTAAAAGAACTGTAAGCATCAGAAAGATAAATAAAAGTGTACAAAAATCTAATGGACTTATTAAAACTGAAATTATCTTATATTTGCAATGTTTTTTATCTGTTTAAAGTTTTTCTGTGAATGAGGAAATAAACCGTGTTGAGCAGGTTTTATTGTTCTGTTCACAATCCTAGTTCCATAAATCATACTGACATCATATTTAGCCTGATCCTGGGATAATTATATTAACATGAAACAATATGAGAAGTTTTGTTTTTAAAATATACACACCTTTTCCATAAACTCACATTAAACACTGACGTATTTTTATCTAAACTTTAGCCTCTGGTTTAAGTGCGTTGATATTGAAAACCCGAAGAAATGACAGGAAGTGCAGCTCGTCAATGAAAGCGAATAATAAAGATTAAATCTTACCCTGTTCGTTGGTTTGTGTTTTCACAAAGAAGAAAAGGAGTAGTATCCTCAGTTTTAACCGCGCCATTGAGACGTTCACACGATTAAAGTCTGTCGAGAGAAGCCTGCCGTATTAATACTTTACTTTCGCTTTATTTAAAGGAAGCTCATATAAATACAATGTCATGTACAGAATATGGAACCTATTACGTTCTCAAAGGCATCAACTAAACAATCTATCTTTCTTTATTACAGAATCAAAAAGGATCCATATAAAAAACATGGTCAACAACAAACAACAAGAGAATCATCGAGAGTCCATTTCTCCAGAGCCCCCAGAGTTCAGAGTTGAACCTGACACTACTCTTCTCTAAAACCAACATCAGTTCTTTTTTAGAAACCTCAAGTCATTTTTTATTTTTTATTTAACTTTTATTTCACCAGGAAAGTCCCATTGAGATTAAAAACCTCTTTTTCAAGGGAGTCCTCGCCAAGATCCAACAACATTTACACAATTAATAAACATACAAAGAAACATTAAAATAAGAGGTTATGAAAAACAATTACACATTATTGAGGCAGTCTCCATTGCTTTCAGCTTAGTTTTAAAAGTGTTTAAGGACAAGAGCTCAGTCAGTTTCCAGTCCTTCTGCAGCATATTCCAAGCGACAGGAGTCGAGTGGACAAAGGCTTTTTTCCCAAACGCAAAAGGAACAGAGAGCAACAGCTGATCAGTCGCAGGGAGTAAGAGTCAACACTTCTCTGTGTGATTAAAGTACAAATGTATGGAGGCAGTAATCCAAGCATAGCTTTGAAAATAAAAGTGCACCGATGTCCCTGCCTCCTAGTGGCCAGAGAGGGCCATCCCACTCGTGTCACAGTCATGGCTCTACAGTTCGTAATGAACCTCAAAGAAGCATGATAAACCATGTCCACCATTTGAAGACATGAAGAAGAAGCATTCATATTAAAGACATCACCATAATCTAGCACAGATAAAAAAAAAAGTTGCAGTGACAAGGCGCTTTTTTTACTTTACAAAAGAAAAACACAATTTATTACGAAAGAAAATCCCCAGTTTAAGTTTTAATTTCTACAAAAGTTGTTCTATGTGTGGTTTAAAAGTAAGGGAGTTATCGATCAAGACACCAAGGTATTTATATTCATGAACCACCTCTAATATTCCCTTCAAGAGTAGACAGTACTGGAACAGTCTGAGGCACCTTTGTAAGATTTGAAAACAACATTAGCTTAGTTTTGTCAGCATTAAGGACTAGTTTTAACTGAAGAAGTGAATGCTGCACAGCAACAAAAGCTTTCTGCAGGGTTTCAATGGTCTGAGCAAGGAATGATCCATAGCAGTAAATAATTGTATCATCAGCATAAAAATGCATATTAACATCAGAAACATTTTGACCCAAATCATTGATATACAAGATAAAAATGAAGATGAACCCTGTTGCACCCCCTTAAAACAATTCAAGACTTCACTTCTATTATAAACTGGGACAGAATCTTTAAAAACGAATGTAGAAAGAACCTGAGATATTTTATTCACAGAAAGAGACTTAAATATACTTTCCAAAGTTTATGTGGATCATTGAGGTTATCAGTGGTAACAGACAAAAAGTATTCAGATTTGGCCTTTTTGTTCAGAGAAGTGCATTTATTCCTAAGCTGTTTAAAAATAGACCAATCAATTGAAGAATCTGTTTTTCATGCCTCGGCCCCTGCTCTGTTACGCTCATGTATGATATCTGTCAGTTCTTGTGAAAACCAGGGATTTTCTCGGCCTTTCACTCTGCATTTCCTTAAAGGTGCAGGTTTACATTTATTCATTTAGCTGACGCTTTTATCCAAAGCAACGTACATTGTTCTATTGAATTACCAGTGTTAGAGCAGTGGAGGCAAGGTGGGTTAAGTGTCTTGCCCAAGGACACAACGACAGTATGAACTGTGGGGAGAGTGGGATTCAAACCGCCTACCTTCCGGTTGAAAGACGACCACTCTACCCACTGAGCTACTGCCGCCCGCATGTTTGTTTACAATTTGCAGAAAACTGTCCTTAAAATGTCAAAGCTTGTTTTCATATTTCACCATAAATGACAAATCATGATGAAAAGCTTGTTCATTAAAATGTTTAAGATTCCTTTTACAAACAACACATGGTTTACATTTTGGAGTTTTAGTTTTCGACAGGCAGCAACTACACAGTGATCACTTAAATCATTACAGAAGACACCCAGAGACTTATGAGGCACATTTGTTCAAATCAAATCAATCAAAGTAGACTTTTCTGTGTTCTTAAGATTAGGTTAGGTGGGTAGATGGACTAACAAGATTAATAGAGTCACAAAACCTTTTAAATTCATCAGAACTTGAATTTAGCCAGTCCCAGTTCAAAGTCCTACCATAAGTAGTTTGGTGTAACTCAATTTAGCCAAAAGATCCTTTATTGAATATAGTGCCACTTTTGAAGCTGAAGGAGGCCTGTAACACCAACAACCAACAACAATAGAAAAGGACTTTGCTTTTTCTACATTCAAGGCCAAAAATTCATTTGCAAACTGATTGGGACAAAACAATAACGATAGCAAAAACAATAGAGGTATTAAATCTTGATTTTACGTAAATAGTTACACCACCACCCTTTTTTGTACCCAAATATGTTAATGTCTTCATTATTAATAGATTTGCTTAACCAAGTTTCAGAAATTATAACAACATTCACATCTGTTGATTTAACCCAAATTCTAACCATGTCCATCTTTGGTAGTAAACTACGCACATTAAGATGAACATATCTGAGACCAGACAAAGATTTAAAATCAGAGGGAGTCTGGGGCCACTGCTGCTCAGGGCCAGGGTTTGGTTGCACATTTCCAGACAAAAGTAAAAGTAAGATAAACAACAATCTTTGTTTCACATTTGATTCTGACTCAGTTCTTTGATACGTGGATTTCCTTGTGAAAGTGAACTAGTTATACAAAGCAAAAATGCATTGAAGTTTATGTCAAGATCCAATTGAATCGGTAATTGCTCTGGTTTTATAAAAAGGTATAGAGCAAGTGCCTCTGCATGTGTCCAGGAACAGTTGCTCACTCCAGGATCCCAAATGCCCAATAGACATATAAGAATAGTAAATAAGGCCATTATCCGAAACTTTTAGCACTAACAAAAGTGAATAGCACAGACCTCAGTATGGGAAACTCAGATACTCCAGGCTGATTAGCTGCAAGAAGCTGAAGCAGGCTCAGGCTGCAGCAGACTAAAGCTCAGGCACAGGCCTGTTAGCCCTAGGGGATGTATTTTTCCATTTTCAGAAAGAAAAGAAAATGTTATAAAATCCTTTAAAAACCTTTAAAAACATCAAAACAGAGACAAACACCTAACAAACAAAGGACATGCTGCCATCTTGGATTCAATCAGCGTGATCCACACGGAGGTTCTGAACAAAAGCTGACTGACACTTGTTCACCGAGAGACTTTTAGTAAAAGTCACAGTGCATTATTGAATGCAACCTGCAACTTGTTAAATGTAGCTTTACTGTAACTGCCCCACACGTGGGCAGGTACAGTGGAGGGCAACAGGCTTTAAACAAAACTATTTAGACATCATCAGTCCACATGCTAAATGTACGAGCTAGCATGTTAGCTTGTGCTCACAGTTTAGTTTGTTTTAATACCCATCAGTGAATTAAAAAAGTCATAAGGGTTTGACAGTAAGCTGTGATTGGTCGAGAGGTTTATGCTCAGACACCTCTGCTCCAGGTGAGTTTCTTCAGACGGGGTTCCTTCTGCAGCAGAAGGAAGTGCTGTTGACACTGACCTCGTTCTCAGTTCTCGCTGCTCTGTTCAGCTCCTGCATCAATACCTCGTTGTTTGGTTCCTGGCGCGAGTTACCTGCGCAGGATACACAGGGTTTTAGTTTTTTATATCAAAAAAATGTGTCTCATTTCACAATTTGCTTCTGAGATATTTAGGGTCCAACAGGAAGATTGGAACAGAAGGAAACAGTTAAGCCTGAAAAGTAGAAAATTGTGCATATTAATTAAGACATGCTTTTTATTATTATTATTATTATTATTATTATTATTATATTATATATTTTATTTAATCAGATGATATCCTCATTGAGATTAAAAACCTACAGCTACAGCCTCCTGCTTTTATTTATAAAGCAGGCCCTGAGTTCACAGAGTAAATTACTAACAAACCTGTTCAAATCCAACTAAAACCTGTTCAAATCCAACTAAAACCTGTTCAAATCCAACTAAAACCGGTTCAAATCCAACTATAACCTGTTCAAATCCTACTAAAACCTGAGAACTAAATCTTGGATTGTCAGTTCCTGAGGGAGCTCACTGTGTGTAGTTTGGAGACATATTCTTGTTTAAAATGAAAGTGTAGAGTAGTAGCTACAGGTGATTTCACTGATAATGTGTAGGATTTAAATAAACATTAAAACACACTGAGTCTGAAGTGCACTCCTGGTGTGTGTTGGATATTTAAGATAAGATCAGTGTCAGACTGCAGCAGTGTCTGTGCCATTATTAAGTTTACACACGTTGCAGGAGTTTAATCCCATTAAACCATTGTGTATTGTGCACAATGTCTTTAATGATTGTATTCTGTATTTGACAGCAGCCCAAGTACTTTTTTATCTCAAACTCGTCTTGTTCGTCTGGATAATAAGTAGACATGGTGCTGGAGAGAGGACTGAGTGAATGGAGTGACCCAACACATGGCTGCACAAAGATTAAACACCTGTAATTATGAAAAAGAATATTGTGGGCACATTAGATTGAAGGAGCATTAGATTATTGTATTGTATTATTGTAGTAAATCTGTGTCTGAAGAGAAGCTTTAAAAAAGCACAGCCATCATTGAAAGGTTTAAATTACTGTCTGTGATTTAGTTTGAACATTGACTGTTTGTCTGAAGGAAAGAGTAAAAGAAGAGGCCTAACATCAAGAAAAAACAAAAAAGTACTGATGAGTATTTCTGTGTTTAAAGTGACATGACCCTCATCAGAATGTGGCCCTTGATGAACACGTCTGCAGCTGGTGTCTTTCACATTGGTTTACAGTACCTACCTTTTGTCACAAGGTGGTGCTCTGAGGTCACAGTTAGAGCTCAGAGGGGGACGTGTATTTACTGCAGAAGACTGTTTCCAGGTCAGTAAGAACGTTATGTTAAACATGATTATTTCATGGTTATACAAGAAAGGGAGAGCAGCTTCTTGTTTGAGCATCTGTATGACAAGACAAGACATTTATTTTTGTGTAGCCCATCACAACAACAGCCGCCTCAAAGGGCATAAAAGACTGCACTAGACAACATCCTCTGTCCTTAGACCCTTCATCAAGGAAAGGAAAAACTCCAGACCCATCCGTGTTTATTCTTCAATGACCTTGCTGATGGAAGGAGGTTTTTACTCAAATTTTACTCAACTCACGATACATGGCTCCATTCATTCTTTCGTTTTTTAAAGGGATCATTCACCATGGTCCCTTTATATAAAAACAGCCCCAAAGCATGATGTTTCCACCCTGTGCTTCACAATAGGTTTGTGCTCTTTCTCCTCCAAACACAATAAGTTCAGTTTTTAACAAAAAAAAAAAAGAAAAAATCTATTTAGGTTTCATATAACCATATGAACTTCTTCCAATCCTCTTCTGGATCATCCAAATGCTCTCTAGCAAACTTCAGACGGGCCCGGACATGTACTGGCTTAAGCAGGGGACACAATCCTGGCACTGCAGGATTTGAGTCCCTGGTGGCGTAGTGTGTTACTGATGGTAGCCTTTGTTACTTTGGCCTCAGCTCTCTGCAGGTCATTCACCAGGTCCCCCTGCGGCTCTTGTGATCATTTTGACCCCACGGGGTGAGATCTTGCGTGGAGTCCCAGATCGAGGGAGATTATCAGTGTCTTGTATGTCTTCCATTTTCTAATAATTGCTCAAACAGTTGATTTCTTCACACCAAGCTGCTTACCTTTTGCAGATTCAGTCTTCCCAGCCTGGGGCAGGTCTATAGTTTTGTTCCTTTGACAGGTCTTTGGTCTTGGCCATAGTGGAGTTTGGAGTCTGACTGTTTGAGGTTGTGGACAGGTGTCTTTTATACTAATGCAGGTAACTTTTATACAGGTAACGAGGAGGACAGAGGAGCCTCTTAAAGAAGAAGTTACAGGTCTTTTTTTGTAGGTGACCAAATACTGATTTTCCAACATAATTTGCAAAAAACTTTTTTTTTAAAGTGATGTGATTTTCTGGATGTTTCTCATTCTGTCTCTCATAGTTGAAGTGTACCTATGATGAAAATTACAGGCTTGCATCTTTTTAAGTGGGAGAACTTGCACAATTGGTCGCTGACTAAATACTTCTTTGCCCCACTGTAGATAGAAAAAATCTCAACTCCATTTTGAATGATAATCAAATGATGAAAACTCTCCAAGTGAATGTTTCTGAATAAGAATATTATCTCTAAGAAAGGCACCTACAGCCCACCCTTTTTGTTTTCCTGTATTTCTGTTAATCTGTGGAGGTTCTCATTCATCCAGGTCATCTTGTAGAAATGGTTAAAGTAAAAGCATCTGGACTCAGTTCTCAAGGTGAAGACGTCTCTAATTCCAAGAAAATTCTGATCGAGTGGTAAGAGAGTTAAGCTTTATCTCTAGAGGGAGGAGCTTCCCCTGAAACCAAACCTGATTGGACCAGGCTGTTCTGGTCTCATAGTCGTTAATTCTGAAAGGACAGTGTGACTCCTGATGTGAGAGTCGTTAAAGCTCAGGAGAGTCGTTAGTGACACTGTTCTATTCAGGTGTTGTTCTAGAGTCAGACTGTTTAGGTTTCAGAACACTGTTGTAAACCGCTGGCAGCTGATAATGAGGCCTCCTGTTCAGAGAAGGGCATGAGTCTTTTATAATTACATATTAAATAACATTTAAATAACAAACAGACCTAGAATAGAATTAGAATCTTCTAGACTTACCCACAAGAGATCATCGATAGAGTTCCAGAGCTGCTGCTGTCACATGTTCTTTGTGAGCCACATTCTGTGCCATCCCACAGAGATTCTCTTTTCAAACTCTAGAGGGCGCTGTTGAGCCTATTGTCATTTTCTAAATGTGTTCAGGGGAGTCAATAAGTGAATATCATTTGGACAATTTGTATAAGTTTTAAAGCTCCACTTCTCTCGTTTACGAGAATGAGTTTGTTAAAATACAAAGATAAGGACATAACTGTGCCAAAAGTCTTAGGGTCAACAGTCCTCTAGGTGGCGCTGCATCACTGAGAGACTCAGGCCCAACAATACAATAAATCTTAAATCTTGCTTGATTCTGTTTAAAAGCCAACTGCAGCTTCACTGTGAGTAAAGCTTCTCATATATTTCACACAAACTGGGCCATAAGAATAGTTTAGGTCATGTGACTCAGCCCTGACTCCTCATTGGCCACAGACAGAAGAGGAGGCGGGGATTATTTGAATAAAAGCTGATGCAGAGGATGAAGAGTGACAGAGACAAGAAGCTGAGCGTCCTCTGTGAGTACTGCCTCTGATCTACTGCTTTATTCATTTGAACAGAAAATACAGAGGCCTTTGGACCAAAGACAGAGACATTTATTTGCAGCTGATGACCTTTAAAACTAGATTGTGCTGTGTCTGTTCTTTTTGTTCTGTGCAGACAAAAAAAAGTTGAAGTTTAAGCATCAGGACTCAGTTTTCAAGGTGAAGATGTTTTGTCTCTAATTCCAAGAGACAATTCTGAGATCAACTGGTAAGAGAGCTGAGCTTATATCACCTTTTTTCAAGTTGACTGAGAACCTTCACAGACTTCTGTGCGGACAGTTTCCTGTTTCTGGTTTAAACTAGACTCCAGGCTCTCAGAGCTTTTACAGCAGACACACTTTTAAAAGTACACATCAAATACAAAAGAAATGTTCAGTTTGTGAGAGGTTTAATGACGAGGGGATGATCTGTGGTGAACCTGAAACAAGCGTCTCACAAACACAGCTCAAAGTGAAGGAGATCTGTTCAGGACAATATTAAAGAATCCATCCAGTAGAACCTCTGTTTTTCTATCTTTAAAGAACATCAAACAGATCTTAACTAAACGTTAAAGATATGGTTATTTAACAGCACTAAACCTGATTATTGGATGATTTCAGAGGTGTTTTTACTCGACTGCTGCTTTTTGTTCTGAACAGTTTCAGATCTGTCTGTTTTCTTCATTTAAACTCTATTTAAAAACCCTTTGAGATCAAGGCCTGGGGACAACACTCTGGCTTTTTATCTCATGTGTAATTATGGTTTATTTAATTGTTCTGTTTTAAATAAACTAACATCCTTTTATTTCTGGTGAAAGTAAACAGTAAAAGTCTAAAGAACTGAAGGAGCCACGTACACAACACTTGAATTAAACAGAACTTGTTACTAAAGCTGTGTCAAACTCAAAACAATTATATTTATATTACATTTAACACCACAGACACATTTATGAGATGTGTGTGTAGTATTTTCTACAAGGAATAAGTGGATCTGTCTGAGCTTTTAATTTGAGTCTCACCGAATAAACCTGAAGCAGAGCCTGTGATCTGAAAGAACAAGGCCCTGAACCGGAGTCTTACATTTACATTTCCATTTATTCATTTAGCAGACGCTTTTATCCAAAGCGACTTACATTACATTACCAGTGTTACAGTCACTGGAGGCAAGGTGGGTTAAGTGTCTTGCCCAAGGACACAACGACAGTACTGTGGGGAGAGCGGGAATCGAACCGCCTACCTTCCGGTTGAAAGACGACCGCTCTACCCACTGAGCTACTGCCGCCCCGTCTTGTGTCTGTTTCAGCTGCAGCCTCTGAGCGACTCTGAAGACATGAGGTGTGTTTGTGTCGCTGTGGCCTCGCTGCTGCTCTGCTCCGCTCTCCGAGGTCAGTCCAACAGCCGTCTGAGGGCTTCCATGAATATTACACTTTATTCAGCTTTAATTTCACTGTGAACCAAAAGAGACAGAGTCCTGAGGTGAGGGCCCCAAAGTAACAAAGCACACTTAAACAGAATCCTTCTGTCTAACCCCTTCACCTCTGAGACCCCTTCACCTCTGAGACCCCTTCACCTCTGAGATTCAGGTGCCTTTGTTCGGTCAGGATCATGGTCAGGGTCAGGGTCAGGGTCATGGTCAGGGTCATGGACAGGGTCATGGTCAGAGTCATGGTCAGGGTCAGAGTCATGGTTGGGGTCATGGCCAGAGTCATGGTCATGGTGAGGGTCATGGTCAAGGTCATGGTTGGGGTCATGGTCAGAGTCATGGTCATGGTCAGGGTCATGGCCAGGGTCATGGTTGGGGTCATGGTCAGAGTCATGGTCATGGTCAGGGTCATGGTCAGGGTCATGGTTGGGGTCATGGTCAGGATCATGGTCAGGGTCATCGTCAGGGTCATGGTCAGGGTCATGGTTATGAGGTTGGTCTGAAGAGGTCTGACTCAGACTCTCTGATGAACATGACGTGTTTTGTCTGTTACAGCGTCAGTGCGAGTGACTCCAGTCCGGTCAGTGTTCTCAATAGGAGACCGTGTGTTTCTGGACTGTGAGGACAGAGACTGGACAGTGAGGAGGAACACTTCTGCTCAAACCAGGACCCGCTGTGGAGTCGACTGGGGGGCAACCAAAGGGATTTCGTGTTACATTTTTACACTGGCACCCCAGGACAGTGGGTGGTACTGGTGTGAGTCCAAAGAGGGACGGGCCTCTGACAGAGTCAACATCAGGGTCAAAGGTCAGAAGTGACTATACTGTGAGATAAATCTAACTCTGAAAACATCTTAAAAACTCACCTTCTCTGTTTTAATCTTGCACCAAAATGATCGAGACAATAATGCCTACTTGTGTTTGGTGTGTAACCATGGCAACGGAGAGTGCATTAATCTGACGTGTTTGTTCTGTTTTAGACAAACACAAAGCCACCACACCTCGACATTTTACTTCTCCTTCTTCTGCTCCTGCTGCTCCCACAACTCCTCCATCTTCCTCCTCCTCTTCTCTTCTCGTCCCGTTGGTGTGGTCCGTGGTTCTGGTGGTTCTGGTGGTTCTCTTGGTGAAATGGAGTTGTAAGAAAACTACAGGTCAGTCTTACATTTGTTTTTTAATATGTCCACTGATGACCACTAGAAGCTCTGGTTTAGACCTGGTTTAGTCTTGGTTTAGTCTTGGTTTAGTCCAGTCCTGGTTTAGTACAGGTTTAGGTAAAAACAGACATTAATATTTAAAGGTCTATTCTTTCTTAAATATATAAAACATATATATTTGACAGTTGTATGTGTTTAATGGTGGTATTTCCTGTTTGTTTGCTGCAGTGCAGTTGGTGTTGTTCAGAAACAGACTTGTTGACCTCAAAGTTACAAACCAGTCCGACTGATGTTTATCAGAGAAACCACAGTCATCTTTGTTTTCCACTGTTCACCAGCTGCTGAGATTTCAGGTTGTTCTTACTTTAGCTTCAACTGAAGGTCACACATAACACTTCCTCTTCACAAAGACACGTCCAAGTAGATTAGCTTTATACCAAAGGTTACTCCAATGAGGCCCTTAATGCAGAAATATTTAAACTAAAATAGTGACTAGTGACTAAAAAGATATGACTTTGTGATGTCGTGTTCTAGATAATGGTTTAGACTTGGTTTTGTTTTGGTTTAACAAGATTTAGTCATGTTTTAATATCGACCCAAAAGCAGGCAAGAAAGTTAAAGTCAAAAGGTAAATTTATTTAAACTGAGGCAGGAGACCAGGAGGCAGATGGCTTTACCCGGACAGTACGTCTTCAGCTGGGAAACACGTAATGACGGCCGATTTTCAAAGCAGCAGGTAACTTGAGACAGTGGTATTTATTATTTCAATGTCATGGCCGTATGAAGCAAGGAGTTACTTTCAATGGAATGTCCTTCTGACCTGGTTGATGGGAGGATTTTGATGTGGATCAGTTATGTTCTGGTTGCGTTCATCAGTGCGTAGCAAGGCGGCTTATCTCCAGACATGGTGACATCGGCGGAGTTGGTCCTGAACTGAAGGTACTTCAGTGTCCCTCTCCTGTTGAGGGAACAAAAGGAGAATATGACCAAGGGAACACTCAAAATGGACAAGAGAGTCTATCCATGGAATGTACTGACTCAAACTTGATGGGTTCTGAGCAGCTACACAACGGCGAGCAGTTTCCAGATCTTCATTAGCTCTCCAACATTGCCCGTTAGTCTGAGGAAGAAACTCTGAAGAGAGGCTCAGCTTAGCGTCCAGAGCTTGGCAGAAACCTCTCCAGATTTGCTTGAAACTGGGGCACTCTGTCAAAGGCAGTGTCCAAAGGCGTACCATGAAGACAAAAAAACATATTTTGATCTAGCATTTCTGATGTTTCTAGAGCTGAAGAAAGCTTAGGGAGAGCCACAATCAAAACAAGTTATATTTACTTTTAAAAAGAAACTACTATTGTCTTGCACAGGTCGATTGCAAGACAATGTTTATAACCAAAAGAATTTCCCCTTGAAGATGAATAAAAGTAATTCTGATTTTGAAGTGTACAGACTCAGAAAACCAGTTTACAAAGGTGAGAATTACAGCATTAACTTTGGAGAGGGGAGGTCCAGAAACAAAGTCAAGGGCGATGTGGGACCATGGAAGGCTGGGAACAAGCAAGGGTCTTTATTACCCCTGGAAGTTTGTTTGTGGCTTTTCTTTAGCACGCATGGTGCAGGCTATCTCTGACCATGCAACGGTACGTCCGATTCCTGGATGTCATAAAACGGGCCTTTCACTTTTTTTTGTTCTCATTATTTGTAAATATTTATCGGAGTAACCTTTGGTATAAAGCTAATCTACTTGGACGTGTCCTTGTGAAGAGGAAGTGTTATGTGTGACCTTCAGTTGAAGCTAAAGTAAGAACAACCTGAAATGACAGCAGCTGATGAACAGTGGAAAACAAAGATGACTGTGGTTTCTCTGATAAACATCAGTCGGACTGGTTTGTAACTTTGAGGTCAACAAGTCTGTTTCTGAACAACACCAACTGCACTGCAGCAAACAAACAGGAAATACCCCCATTAAACACATACAACTGTCAAATATATATGTTTAATATATTTAAAAAAGAATAGACCTTTATTTAAATATTAAAGTCTGTTTTTATAGGTCTAAACCAGGACCTAACCAGGTCTAAACCAGGTCTAAACCAGAACTAAACCAGGTCTAAACCAGGACAAAACCAGGTCTAAACCAGGTCTAAACCAGGACTAAACCGGGTCTAAACCAGGTCTAAACCAGGTCTAAACCAGGTCTAAACCAGGACAAAACCAGGTCTAACCCAATTCTAACCCAGGTCTAAACCAGGTCTAAACCAGGACTAAACCAGGTCTAACCCAGGTCTAAACCAGGTCTAAACCAGGTCTAAACCAGGTCTAAACCAGGACCTAACCAGGTCTAAACCAGGTCTAAACCAGAACTAAACCAGGTCTAAACCAGGACAAAACCAGGTCTAAACCAGGTCTAAACCAGGTCTAAACCAGGACTAAACCAGGTCTAAACCACTGTCTAAACCAGGACTAAACCAGGTCTAAACCAGATCTAAACCAGGTCTAAACCAGGTCTAAACCAGGTCTACACCAGGTCTACACCAGGACTAAACCAGGACTAAACCAGGTCTAACCCAGGTCTAAACCAGGTCTAAACCAGGTCTAAACCAGGACTAAACCAGGTCTAACCCAGGTCTAAACCAGGTCTAAACCAGGTCTAAACCAGGTCTAAACCAGGTCTAACCCAGGTCTAAACCAGGACTAAACCAGAACTAAACCAGAAGTAAACCAGGTCTAAACCAGGTCTGAACCAGGTCTAAACCAGGACCAAACCAGGTCTAAACCATGTCTAAACCAGGTCTAAACCAGGACTACACCAGGACTAAACCAGGTCTAAACCAGAACTAAACCAGGTCTAAACCAGGACTAAACCAGGTCTAAAAAAGGTCTAAACCAGGACTAAACCAGGTCTAAACCAGAACTAAACCAGAACTAAACCAGGTCTAAACCAGGTCTAAACCAGGACTAAACCAGGACTAAACCAGGACTAAACCAGGTCTAAACCATGTCTAAACCAGGTCTAAACCAGGACTAAACCAGGACTAAACCAGGACTAAACCAGGTCTAACCCAGGTCTAAACCAGGACTAAACCAGGACTAAACCAGGTCTAAACCAGGTCTAACCCGGGTCTAAACCAGGACTAAACCAGGACTAAACCAGGTCTAAACCAGGTCTAACCCAGGTCTAAACCAGGTCTAAACCAGGACTAAACCAGGTCTAAACCAGAACTAAACCAGGTCTAACCCAGGTCTAAACCAGGACTAAACCAGAACTAAACCAGAAGTAAACCAGGTCTAAACCAGGTCTATACCAGGTCTAAACCAGGTCTAAACCAGGACTAAACCAGGTCTAAACCAGAACTAAACCAGGTCTAAACCATGTCTAAACCAGGACTAAACCAGGTCTAAACCAGGTCTAAACCAGGTCTAAACCAGGCCTAAACCAGGTCTAAACCAGGTCTAGGGTCTAAACCAGGTCTAAACCAGGCCTAAACCAGGTCTAAAATAGAACTAAACCAGGTCTAAACCAGGTCTAAACCAGGTCTAAAACAGAACTAAACCAGGTCTAAACCAGGACTAAACCAGGTCTAAACCAGGTCTAAACCAGGTCTAAACCAGGTCTAAACCAGGTTTAAACCAGGTCTAAAACAGAACTAAACATGGTCTAAACCAGAACTAAACCAGGTCTAAACCAGGACTAAACCAGGTCTAAACCAGAACTAAACCAGAACTAAACCAGGTCTAAACCAGGTCTAAACCAGGTCTAAACCAGGACTAAACCAGGTCTAAACCAGAACTAAACCAGAACTAAACCAGGTCTAAACCAGGTCTAAACCAGGACTAAAGCAGAACTAAACCAGGTCTAAACCATGTCTAAACCAGGTCTAAACCAGGACTAAACCAGGACTAAACCGGGTCTAAACCAGGTCTAAACCAGGTCTAAACCAGGTCTAAACCAGGACAAAACCAGGTCTAAACCAGGTCTAAACCAGGTCTAAACCAGGTCTAAACCAGGACTAAACCAGGCCTAACCCAGGTCTAAACCAGGTCTAAACCAGGTCTAAACCAGGTCTAACCCAGGTCTAAACCAGGTCTAAACCAGGTCTAAACCAGAACTAAACCAGGTCTAAACCAGGACAAAACCAGGTCTAAACCAGGTCTAAACCAGGTCTAAACCAGGACTAAACCAGGTCTAAACCACTGTCTAAACCAGGACTAAACCAGGTCTAAACCAGACTAAACCAGGTCTAAACCAGGTCTAAACCAGGTCAAACCAGGTCTACACCAGGACTAAACCAGGACTAAACCAGGTCTAACCCAGGTCTAAACCAGGTCTAAACCAGGTCTAAACCAGGACTAAACCAGGTCAAACCAGGTCTAAACCAGGTCTAAACCAGGTCTAAACCAGGTCTAAACCAGGTCTAACCCAGGTCTAAACCAGGACTAAACCAGAACTAAACCAGAAGTAAACCAGGTCTAAACCAGGTCTGAACCAGGTCTAAACCAGGACCAAACCAGGTCTAAACCATGTCTAAACCAGGTCTAAACCAGGACTACACCAGGACTAAACCAGGTCTAAACCAGAACTAAACCAGGTCTAAACCAGGACTAAACCAGGTCTAAAAAAGGTCTAAACCAGGACTAAACCAGGTCTAAACCAGAACTAAACCAGAACTAAACCAGGTCTAAACCAGGTCTAAACCAGGACTAAACCAGGACTAAACCAGGACTAAACCAGGTCTAAACCATGTCTAAACCAGGTCTAAACCAGGACTAAACCAGGACTAAACCAGGACTAAACCAGGTCTAACCCAGGTCTAAACCAGGACTAAACCAGGACTAAACCAGGTCTAAACCAGGTCTAACCAGGTCTAAACCAGGACTAAACCAGGACTAAACCAGGTCTAAACCAGGTCTAACCCAGGTCTAAACCAGGTCTAAACCAGGACTAAACCAGGTCTAAACCAGAACTAAACCAGGTCTAAACCAGGTCTAAACCAGGACTAAACCAGAACTAAACCAGAAGTAAACCAGGTCTAAACCAGGTCTATACCAGGTCTAAACCAGGTCTAAACCAGGACTAAACCAGGTCTAAACCAGAACTAAACCAGGTCTAAACCATGTCTAAACCAGGACTAAACCAGGTCTAAACCAGGTCTAAACCAGGTCTAAACCAGGCCTAAACCAGGTCTAAACCAGGTCTAGGGTCTAAACCAGGTCTAAACCAGGCCTAAACCAGGTCTAAAATAGAGACTAAACCAGGTCTAAACCAGGTCTAAACCAGGTCTAAAACAGAACTAAACCAGGTCTAAACCAGGACTAAACCAGGTCTAAACCAGGTCTAAACCAGGTCTAAACCAGGTCTAAACCAGGTCTAAAACAGAACTAAACATGGTCTAAACCAGAACTAAACCAGGTCTAAACCAGGACTAAACCAGGTCTAAACCAGAACTAAACCAGAACTAAACCAGGTCTAAACCAGGTCTAAACCAGGTCTAAACCAGGACTAAACCAGGTCTAAACCAGAACTAAACCAGAACTAAACCAGGTCTAAACCAGGTCTAAACCAGGACTAAAGCAGAACTAAACCAGGTCTAAACCATGTCTAAACCAGGTCTAAACCAGGACTAAACCAGGACTAAACCAGGTCTAAACCAGGTCTAACCCAGGTCTAAACCAGGACTAAACCAGGACTAAACCAGGTCTAAACCAGGTCTAACCCAGGTCTAAACCAGGACTAAACCAGGACTAAACCAGGTCTAAACCAGGTCTAACCCAGGTCTAAACCAGGTCTAAACCAGGACTAAACCAGGTCTAAACCAGGACTAAACCAGGTCTAAACCAGAACTAAACCAGGTCTAACCCAGGTCTAAACCAGGACTAAACCAGAACTAAACCAGAAGTAAACCAGGTCTAAACCAGGTCTATACCAGGTCTAAACCAGGTCTAAACCAGGACTAAACCAGGTCTAAACCAGAACTAAACCAGGTCTAAACCATGTCTAAACCAGGTCTAAACCAGGACTAAACCAGGACTAAACCAGGTCTAAACCAGGTCTAACCCAGGTCTAACCCAGGTCTAAACCAGGTCTAAACCAGGACTAAACCAGGTCTGAACCAGGTCTAAACCAGGTCTAAACCAGGCCTAAACCAGGTCTAAACCAGGTCTAGGGTCTAAACCAGGTCTAAACCAGGCCTAAACCAGGTCTAAAATAGAACTAAACCAGGTCTAAACCAGGTCTAAACCAGGTCTAAACCAGGTCTAAAACAGAACTAAACCAGGTCTAAACCAGGACTAAACCAGGTCTAAACCAGGTCTAAACCAGGTCTAAACCAGGTCTAAACCAGGTCTAAACCAGGTCTAAAACAGAACTAAACCAGGTCTAAACAAGAGCTAAACCAGGTCTAAACCAGGACTAAACCAGGTCTAAACCAGAACTAAACCAGAACTAAACCAGGTCTAAACCAGGTCTAAACCAGGTCTAAACCAGGACTAAACCAGGTCTAAACCAGAACTAAACCAGAACTAAACCAGGTCTAAACCAGGACTAAACCAGGTCTAAACCAGGACTAAACCAGAACTAAACCAGGTCTAAACCATGTCTAAACCAGGTCTAAACCAGGACTAAACCAGGACTAAACCAGGTCTAAACCAGGTCTAACCCAGGTCTAAACCAGGACTAAACCAGGACTAAACCAGGTCTAAACCAGGTCTAAACCAGGTCTAAACCAGGACTAAACCAGGACTAAACCAGGTCTAAACCAGGTCTAACCCAGGTCTAAACCAGGTCTAAACCAGGACTAAACCAGGTCTAAACCAGGACTAAACCAGGTCTAAACCAGAACTAAACCAGGTCTAAACCAGGTCTAAACCAGGACTAAACCAGAACTAAACCAGAAGTAAACCAGGTCTAAACCAGGTCTAAACCAGGTCTAAACCAGGTCTAGGGTCTAAACCAGGTCTAAACCAGGTCTAAACCAGGCCTAAACCAGGACTAAACCAGGTCTAACCCAGGTCTAAACCAGGTCTAAAATAGAACTAAACCAGGTCTAAACCAGGTCTAAACCAGGTCTAAACCAGGTCTAAACCAGGCCTAAACCAGGTCTAAACCAGGTCTAGGGTCTAAACCAGGTCTAAACCAGGTCTAAACCAGGCCTAAACCAGGACTAAACCAGGTCTAAAACAGATCTAAACCAGGTCTAAACCAGGACTAAACCAGGTCTAAACCAGGTCTAAAACAGAACTAAACCAGGTCTAAACCAGGACTAAACCAGGTCTAAACCAGGTCTAAACCAGGTCTAAACCAGGCCTAAACCAGGTCTAGGGTCTAAACCAGGTCTAACCCAGGTCTAAACCAGGTCTAAAATAGAACTAAACCAGGTCTAAACCAGGTCTAAACCAGGTCTAAACCAGGTCTAAACCAGGCCTAAACCAGGTCTAAACCAGGTCTAGGGTCTAAACCAGGTCTAAACCAGGTCTAAACCAGGCCTAAACCAGGACTAAACCAGGTCTAAAACAGAACTAAACCAGGTCTAAACCAGGACTAAACCAGGTCTAAACCAGGTCTAAAACAGAACTAAACCAGGTCTAAACCAGGACTAAACCAGGTCTAAACCAGGTCTAAACCAGGTCTAAACCAGGCCTAAACTAGGTCTAAACCAGGTCTAGGGTCTAAACCAGGTCGAAACCAGGTCTAAACCAGGCCTAAACCAGGACTAAACCAGGTCTAACCCAGGTCTAAACCAGGTCTAAAATAGAACTAAACCAGGTCTAAACCAGGTTTAAACCAGGACTAAACCAGGTCTAATCCAGGTCTAAACCAGGTCTAAACCAGGACTAAACCAGGTCTAACCCAGGTCTAAACCAGGTCTAAAATAGAACTAAACCAGGTCTAAACCAGGTCTAAACCAGGTTTAAACCAGGACTAAACCAGGTCTAATCCAGGTCTAAACCAGGTCTAAACCGGGTTTAAACCAGAACTAAACCAGGTCTAAACCAGGTCTAAACCAGGACAAAACCAGGTCTAAACCAGGTCTAAACCAGGTCTAAACCAGGACTAAACCAGGACTAAACCAGGTCTAAACCAGGACCTAACCAGGTCTAAACCAGGTCTAAACCAGAACTAAACCAGGTCTAAACCAGGTCTAAACCAGGACTAAACCAGGTCTAAACCAGGTCTAAACCAGGACTAAACCAGGTCTAAACCAGGTCTAAACCAGGTCTAAACCAGGTCTAAACCAGGACA
Source organism: Perccottus glenii (assembly GCA_024416835.2). Classification (NCBI taxonomy): domain Eukaryota; kingdom Metazoa; phylum Chordata; class Actinopteri; order Gobiiformes; family Odontobutidae; genus Perccottus; species Perccottus glenii. The sequence goes on along the minus strand of CM044546.2, from coordinate 1,953,370 downwards.
AAACCAGGTCTAACCCAATTCTAACCCAGGTCTAAACCAGGTCTAAACCAGGTCTAAACCAGGTCTAAACCAGTTCTAAACCAGAACTAAACCAGGTCTAAACCATGTCTAAACCAGGTCTAAACCAGGACTAAACCAGGACTAAACCAGGTCTAAATCAGGTCTAACCCAGGTCTAACCCAGGTCTAAACCAGGTCTAAACCAGGACTAAACCAGGTCTAACCCAGGTCTAAACCAGGTCTAGGGTCTAAACCAGGTCTAAACCAGGTCTAAACCAGGCCTAAACCAGGACTAAACCAGGTCTAACCCAGGTCTAAACCAGGTCTAAAATAGAACTAAACCAGGTCTAAACCAGGTCTAAACCAGGTCTAAACCAGGTCTAAAACAGAACAAAAACCAGGTCTAAACCAGGACTAAACCAGGTCTAACCCAGGTCTAAACCAGGTCTAAACCAAGTCTAAACCAGGACTAAACCAGGTCTAATCCAGGTCTAAACCAGGTCTAACCCAGGACTAAACCAGGTCTAACCCAGGTCTAAACCAGGTCTAAACCAGGACTAAACCAGGTCTAAACCAGGTCTAAACCAGAACTAAACCAGGTCTAAACCAGGTCTAACCCAGGTCTAAACTAGGTCTAAACCAGGACTAAACCAGGTCTAACCCAGGTCTAAACGAGGTCTAGGTTCTAAACCAGGTCTAAACCAGGTCTAAACCAGGCCTAAACCAGGACTAAACCAGGTCTAAACCAGAACTAAACCAGGTCTAAACCATGTCTAAACCAGGTCTAAACCAGGACTAAACCAGGACTAAACCAGGTCTAAACCAGGTCTAACCCAGGTCTAACCCAGGTCTAAACCAGGTCTAAACCAGGACTAAACCAGGTCTAACCCAGGTCAAAAGCAAGTCTAGGGTCTAAACCAGGTCTAAACCAGGTCTAAACCAGGCCTAAACCAGGACTAAACCAGGTCTAACCCAGGTCTAAACCAGGTCTAAAATAGAACTAAACCAGGTCTAAACCAGGTCTAAACCAGGTCTAAAACAGAAATAAACCAGGTCTAAACCAGGACTAAACCAGGTCTAAACCAGGTCTAAACCAGGTCTAAACCAGGCCTAAACCAGGTCTAACTCAGGTCTAATCCAGGTCTAAACCAGGTCTAACCCAGGACTAAACCAGGTCTAACCCAGGTCTAAACCAGGTCTAAACCAGGACTAAACCAGGTCTAAACCAGGTCTAAACCAGAACTAAACCAGGTCTAAACCAGGTCTAACCCAGGTCTAAACTAGGTCTAAACCAGGACTAAACCAGGTCTAACCCAGGTCTAAACGAGGTCTATGGTCTAAACCAGGTCTAAACCAGGTCTAAACCAGGCCTAAACCAGGATTAAACCAGGTCTAAACCAGAACTAAACCAGGTCTAAACCAGGTCTAAACCAGGACTAAACCAGGACTAAACCAGGTCTAAACCAGGTCTAACCCAGGTCTAAACCAGGTCTAGGGTCTAAACCAGGTCTAAACCAGGTCTAAACCAGGCCTAAACCAGGACTAAACCAGGTCTAACCCAGGTCTAAACCAGGTCTAAACCAGGTCTAAACCAGGTCTAAAACAGAACTAAACCAGGTCTAAACCAGGACTAAACCAGGTCTAAACCAGTTCTAAACCAGGTCTAAACCAGGTCTAAACCGGGTCTAAACCAGAACTAAACCGGGTCAAAACCAGGTCTAAACCAGGTCTAAACCAAGTCTAAACCAGGACTAAACCAGGTCTAAACCAGGTCTAAACCAGGTCTAAACCAGGTCTAAACCGGGTTTAAACCAGGTCTAAACCGGGTTTAAACCAGAACTAAACCAGGTCTAAACCAGGTCTAAACCGGGTCTAAATCAGGTCTAACCCAGGTCTAAACCAGGTCTAAACCGGGTTTAAACCAGAACTAAACCAGGTCTAAACCAGGACTAAACCAGGACTAAACCAGGTCTAAACCAGGTCTAAACCAGGTCTAAACCAGGTCTAAACCAGAACTAAACCAGGTCTAAACCAGGTCTGAACCAGGTCTAGGGTCTAAACCAGGTCTAAACCAGGTCTAAACCAGGTCTAAACCGGGTTTAAACCAGGTCTAAACCGGGTTTAAACCAGAACTAAACCAGGTCTAAACCAGGTCTAAACCGGGTCTAAATCAGGTCTAACCCAGGTCTAAACCAGGTCTAAACCGGGTTTAAACCAGAACTAAACCAGGTCTAAACCAGGACTAAACCAGGACTAAACCAGGTCTAAACCAGGTCTAAACCAGGTCTAAACCAGGTCTAACCCAGGTCTAAACCAGGTCTAGGGTCTAAACCAGGTCTAAACCAGGTCTAAACCAGGCCTAAACCAGGACTAAACCAGGTCTAACCCAGGTCTAACCCAGGTCTAAACCAGGTCTAAACCAGGTCTAAACCAGAACTAAACCAGGACTAAACCAGGTCTAAACCGGGTCTAAATCAGGTCTAACCCAGGACTAAACCAGGACTAAACCAGGTCTATACCAGGTCTAAACCAGGTCTAAACCAGGTCTAAACCGGGTCTAAACCCGAACTAAACCGGGTCTAAACCAGGTCTAAACCAGGTCTAAACCAGTTCTAAACCAGGTCTAAACCAGGTCTAAACCGGGTCTAAACCAGAACTAAACCGGGTCAAAACCAGGTCTAAACCAGGTCTAAACCAAGTCTAAACCAGGACTAAACCAGGTCTAAACCAGGTCTAAACCAGGTCTAAACCAGGTCTAAACCGGGTTTAAACCAGGTCTAAACCAGGTCTAAACCAGAACTAAACCAGGTCTAAACCAGGTCTAAACCAGGGTCTAAATCCAGGTCTAAACCAGGTCTAAACCAGGTCTAAACCGGGTTTAAACCAGAACTAAACCAGGTCTAAACCAGGACTAAACCAGGACTAAACCAGGTCTAAACCAGGTCTAAACCAGGTCTAAACCAGGTCTAAACCAGAACTAAACCAGGTCTAAACCAGGTCTAAACCGGGTCTAAATCAGGTCTAACCCAGGACTAAACCAGGACTAAACCAGGTCTATACCAGGTCTAAACCAGGTCTAAACCAGGTCTAAACCGGGTCTAAACCCGAACTAAACCGGGTCTAAACCAGGTCTAAACCAGGTCTAAACCGGGTTTAAACCAGAACTAAACCGGGTCTAAACCAGGTCTAAACCAGGTCTAAACCGGGTTTAAACCAGAACTAAACCAGGTCTAAACCAGGTCTAAACCGGGTCTAAACCGGGTCTAAATCAGGTCTAATGTGTTTCAGATGGACCAGTCTCACGTCAGAGAAAGACAAATAGAGGTAAATGAGTTTTCTGTCTTTTGGCACATTTTATTAAAAAACACTGGAACAGTAGGTCACCACACCTACCAGGCTTGACCGAACGCTGGATCCTTGCTTCGTAAATATACCTGGAGCGTATGTGTCAAAGGCTCGCCCACCTGTAGGCTGCTCTGACCACAACCCACCTGTAGGCCACTCTGACCACAACTCCATAAGTACTGACAGAAACTAAAAAAAGACTAGTATGAAACAGGGATTCTATTCCTGTTTTCCAAAGCTCTGAGAGAGCTCTAAACCTGCTCACAGACTCCATCTCCTCTTTTTGACATTCTGTGTGGACACTAGTAAACCAGCAAAACAGGACATACCCTAACAACAAGCCCTGGGTCACAAAAGACCTTAAACTGTGTCTGAACAACAAAAAAGCTGCGTTTGTAAAAGGTGACACACACAGAGTAACAGTTGAACAGTGAGCTGAGAAGTAAGATCAAACTAGCCACACTTCGATAGAAACACAGAGTGGAGAATACTACAGCCGGATTAATAAGCCACAAATCCATCAGGAACACTAGCTGCCAGCCAATCATAATGAACAAACCTGAGCCCCATCAACAGCTCAAAGGCCTGTGGACTGGACGGGTTGAAGAACAAGGTGCTGGAGGTATGTGCTGCTGAGTTGGGTGAAGTTATTCCCTGACTGTGTCCCTGCTGTTTGGAAGGAGGCCATGCTGCAAATGTATGGAGCAGGTGGAGGTGGAACATCTCAGTGACATGGTGGTGGAAACATTAGACCCACTACAGTTTGTCTTTAGGGCAAAAGGTGGAGTGGGGGAGGCTTGACTGGACTCTCCTCACCCTAACACTAGGATCCTGTTCATGGACCTTTATTCAGCGTTTGACACTGTTGACCCACTGACCCTCTGTGGTCGTCTAATGGAGATACAAGTTAATCCATCACTAATGCTGTGGCTCAGGCACTTCCTCCAGTTGGACTCTTTTGTCTGGTCAGATAACGCAGGAGTGTGCTTATGGTGCACCTACCACATTGTTTAGGGGTCAACAGGTCATCTGTGAATTGTATTCAGTCAGTAGTTCAGTTAGTTTGAGTCTGAATGTGAACAGCACAATACATTACATAGTTTAATACATTTTAAACAGAAAGCATAACACTTAAAAAAAATAAAATTTACCCTTAAGCATTTCCAAATCCAGTCCCACACATGAGTCTGTCGCTCAACCCACTGAGCTAACCCCCAGCACTCTACTGCATAGAGCAAGTATTACAACAAAAACATGTGTAACACTGCCTTCTCCTTTTTTTATTTTGAAGGAAACATGAAAGGTAGAGCGTCTGAGAGGAGTTGATGGACTGCTGCTTACAGGTACATGTTTGCTTTATTAATAATAATAACGCTTCGTGGATCTGTTTAACTGTTTTTGTGGTGATGTTTTTCATTCTTTGCAGGAGGAACCTGTCCCGACCTGACGACAGCTGAGGCTCAGGCACATGACCAAAAAGCACTCGCCCTTCGTTCGTCTGTCCTCTCTTAAAACTCAGCAGCTGCTCAAGATGCAAAGTAAAGAGAAAACTATTGTACTTTCTCGTACTTTTTTTGTAGTGTAGTTTTTGGTCTTCTTAAGGTCGCTGCTTCTGCCTTACTCTCTAAAAAAAAAAATGGTCTGAGCTTTTTTTTTTATTCCACAAGCAAAAAAAATACCTGAATACATAGGCTTTGATGGGATCTTTTGCTGAACTTTTATCTTTATGTTGTTTTCTTTTGTTGAGTGTGTGTCATGTAAGAAAACCTTTACAAAGCAATTTCCCTACGTGGACAAACAAGTCTCCTATCTTCTATCGATCTAAGTTTCTTAAAGTTTAATCAATCTAAGAATGTAAAAAATTAAAAAGAATTAAAAAAGTGTTTTTATTGTTTTTATTGATTTTTTTGATTCTTTTATAAATGTGTCCAGTTGAGTCTGCTTACTACAGTTGTTTTAAGAAATACAAAATGATATTATTTATTATGTTTTTACAAGGATTTACATTTGTAAATGACAAACATATTTAGTATCTGTTGATATTTGGCTAAAACAGTGTGCATTCCAATAGAAAATCACCAGCTCTAATTCATGGAGGTGTTTTGTCTGGAAGAGCCTCCTGCACAAAGCTCTCACTACTCGGACCCTAAAGTTGAGTTGACACGAATAAAGAGACCAAGTGTTTATTTGGTTGAGTTCAGCAGCTTGGAAAGTTATTAAAGAAATGCTTGAGTCCTAATCCCCAACACTAGACTAGACTGGCATCACATTGTATGTGCAATGATCGTCATGGAGACGATTACTTTCAATAACAAACTCCAAAAAGACTATTCTGACAATATGTGGGAGAAATGGAGGGTTTATATTTTGTTTAGAAGTCCAGATTTTGTGAGATTTTACCTGTAACTGTTTTAGTTGAATGTTGCACCCTTTTTTATTGTTTTATATGTTTGTCCTATTTGTTTAATACAAACTTTTTTTATTTTTAACCTTTTGGAAAAATAGCCTCAAAATAAATTTTAAACCAGGATCCGGTTCATAAACCTTGGTAAATAACTTAAGGACTCTTGGGATGAAACCATGTGTGTAATGACGGACCTGCAGAAATAAAGTCATTGTTATCCAACTCAATTGACTTTTACTGAAAAAAATACAATATGACATTAGGACTTGCCCTGAACCGCTTTTATTTGTTCCATCTAATTTATTGGGTAAAAAAAACAAGATAATAAGCAGCCCATCTTAATACTTTAATCTCCTCTTAACAGTTGTTTTTATTTATAAATCTTTACCAAAGTTTAAAGAGTAAAGAAATCCACTGATTAACTCTTTCAATCTGTTTCTTAATAAATCTTTTGACTCCAAGAAAAGATTGAACTGGACATTACCAAGACATATTTCAACCTGAAGAGACTCAAAACATGAACCAGATAATGAATGTGATGTTTACTGAACAGCTTTGCAAGAATGAAACTTTGTTGCTTAGAGTCCGGCGGGAGAGACATCGTGAAATGCATGATGGGAGAAGAGCGGGGTAATGTTGCTGGTCTTCCCTCCAAACGAGGGCAAGAGGAGATGCTCCTGCTCGAGTGCTGCAGTGTAAGGCCAGTGAGACAGGTGGCTGCGGACAGCTCGGTGAGGGCTGACGCCAGGTTTTAATATTATTATTAATATTGTTCAGATCACAAACAAGACAACAAAGACCGTACATGGTAAATTTAGAAATGGAAGACCAGTTTAATACTTGCAAGAATGAAACAAATCAGACACATGCATCGATGGTACCTGGTGCTGTGTTTCTGTGATAGATGCCATCGGTAAATTGTCTGCTAGCGACGATGGGCGCTAGGACCACCACCATATGCTGTCATATGCACCTTAAATATCGCTGAAAGGCATGATGGGCCGCCAGGATAGAGGCGGACGTAGGTCGTAGAGACAGAAAAGGACAGAAAAGTGCCCAAACTGCTGTAGGGTTGCCGTGGAAATGTCCCTATTTTGAAGGAATACACCCAAAAAGAGCCAGAGTACTGATACTGACAAACTGTGCTTTGTAAACCAGGATGTAGAGTAGGATATTGTGATGGTTGAGTGTGAGCCCATTTTGGGCGGGCACAAGCATTTTTAAACATGGCTTTGAAGAGTCAAAACGGGCTGGACGTGTGCGCAATTATGATTTTCACAGGCTCCGTTTCCTTTAAAATGTTTTAGAGGGATGCAGTAGTGACCAGCATAAAAATTACTTTTATAAAAGCAATGTCCGGAGAAAGGTCAAAGCAGTTTGAATGTGAGGTAAATTTCCTTGTTCTCAGAAAGACCCCCCAAAACCTATGGACGACAAGTCCAGTGGTCCAAGAGCTGGTACCAGAACAGGAGGCCTGAGCAGCAGCTGTTATTAGGGACAATATGATCGTCGACAGGATGGACGTCGCCAGTTTGAGGAATTTGGAGATAAAGAGCGCCCCTTCTGTTGTCTTCCTCAGAAGTCACATGGTGTTGCCCTCGTTCCTATTCATCGTCCTCCAGATCTCTATCTGTGCCGTTTGTTCTCCACGATGTTATGTTCCTGGCTTTGCTGTCAAATCAAATAAAGTCTTCACTAAACTAATAAAAACTCAATCTGAAACCTCAGTTGTGATCAAACTAGAGGTGTCCCTGACTAAGGATTTGAATAGTCAAATGAGAATCGTAAAGCCTTGCCTAGAGTCAACTAATAGTTGAGACCCCCCCCAAACCTTGTTTCATTGGCAACGATTACGCATCACGTAAACGCTTCTAGCACGTTTATTGTTCTCCGTATATGGTCATGTTGACCATATATGGATAGCCAATGATCTACAGATTCCGACGATGCTAAATATGCCTGGGTTTCCTTCGGCCTGAAGCGTCTGTGCCTCGGTGTAAACACAAGTCTCCTCAATGAGACAGCTTGTGCGTCATATGACTCGCGCATGTTTATTGTGCTTTCACAGTCTTTTTTACGTAAAAACTATGGCAAAACTTACAAAAATAATAAAATACTTGTTAGAGGATGTAGTGGAGGCATGTACATTTCTTTTTATTGACATTTTGGAACAGCAGCAGTCGGAAAGAAAGCGTTTAGAGGGGGGAGGGGGGGATGTGGTCTGATGTGAAGATCAAGATATCACACCTTTTCTTTGTCCTTTCACAGAGGTGCAGTGAACACCAAGAAAAACCCCAGTAAAATGCTCCACATGTGATATGCTCTTGTGTTTTCTGCAACAAGAGACAATGTTGCACATATATTGTAACACTGACCAACTGTTTTATAACCTATGTATATAGTTTGCAGTATGTTTTTTATGTGTGGATATTATTCAAAAAAATATATTTTGGCCCAAAACACTCATTTTGACTATTTTTTATGTAAATATGTCAATTTATTTTATTGTGTTATTATTATGGATTATTATTTTTCATAACTAATAGAGTGATTATGTTTGTAAATACAGATTCCTCTAGATGTAAGCTTTCAGTAGAGCCCTCAATGATGCCTGTGGGTTGAAGCATTCAGAACTTATTGCACTTATACGTTTTCCAAATGTCTCCAATTTGGATAAATCTTGGATAAACTATGGTCCTCTATAAAACGCATGGACCTACCAAAAAAACTGGTGTAAAAATTCATTTTTACAGATATTCTTTTCAAGTTTCAAATGTGAGTAGTCATCAAGTTATTATTTTGGCCCATAGTGTGTTTTAGTCCTCAACTACCTGCTCCAAAGGGTTCAATAACAGCAGTCATTTTAATTTGGAGAGGTCACATTACACACAATACAGCCAAAATGACCCTGATTTCTAAAAAAATGTAACAGGTTAAACTATTGATAACACTGGGCTGGGCCAATCAGTAAATTAGACCTTTTTCTTGTGTCAGATGCAGCCAGAGCCAGAAATCTGTGGATTTAGGATGGAGAAACAAAAGTGCAATAGTGTTAGCCAACTGTAATAAACATATTTTCAATTGCAACTTTGGCTCGCAATGTTAAAATGTATGTACATAGAAATGGACAGGATGGACATAAATAAACAGTGTAAGGGATTTTTCTGTTTGTGGTGAGGTTGTCTTCAGTGGAACCAGGTTAAAGGACACTTTTCAGAAACAGAGGACAATGTGCCTGTTTTTAAACCACAAACGAGACAAAGGCTAGTATGCCTTTGTTTGAGGCGTTTGGAAAAAAACAGTGTTGAAATAGCTGTATATTAAAACATTTATCTAAAATTAAAAGTTATTAAAATTTTCACTGGTTTTAGTTGGATTTGGACTGGTTTTTGTTGGAGTCGAACAGATTTTAAGTTAAAACCTGTTCAAATCCACTAAAATGTTATATAGTATTGATCCCAAGGTGCTGCGACCCTATGCGCCGCATATAGTGCATAGTACCCCCTTTTTGCTCCACTGTTCTCACGTATTACTGTAACTAGAAAGGATTCTTGGTTTATGAACCGTTCTCAGCAACGTGACTTTTTTGTTGCAGCCGCCTTCTTGGCTGTATAGTATGTATCGTAGCGAATAATTAATAAATCTATGTTGAAGATAAACAGCACCAACACAAATTCTTCTCTCTCTAAGGTCACTGGAAGAAACTGGTTTAACTTGGGACACATAAAAGGAGGCGTGTATTCACAAAGTTCCAGGTGCTGCCCACAATGCAGCGCAGTGCATTCTCCAGGTCCTGGACTCAGCCCAGACTTTGGGTTTGACTGAGACAGTGTTGAGTTCAATAAACATGAGCAGGAGAGAGTTAAAAATGGGATCTGAGCACAAAACACTGTCTGTATCTATCGTCTGTTAAATATCAAACCACAAAGTGAAGCTGCGGTTCTCCTTTTGGATTTTCTGTTTGCTTTACTTCAGATCAGATACAGTCAGATCTCCTTTTGTTGATATAAAAGAAGGTTCTCAAATGTCTCACAACCTCCACAAAATGTACAATATTAGAGAGATGGTTGCAGGATGTTTGTGGTTTGCAGCTCACATTTGAACTTCCTTTTCAGATGGTTTCACTTTTTTTTTATTTAACCTTTATTTAACCAGGATAGTCCCACTGAGATTACAAATCTCTTTTGCAGGGGAGTCCTGGCCCCATGTGTGTTTGGGGGGGACTATTGTACATGTTTTTGGTGGTAGAAACAGTACCCGGAGAAACCTACGCAGACACAGGAGAACATGCAAACTCCACACAGAAAGGCCCTGCCCTGGATGGGAATCGAACCCAGGACCTTCTTGCTGTGAGGCAGGCGTGCTATCCACTTTGCCACTGTGCCGCCTAAACTCACTTGACGAGTTTTCCACTCCAACTTCA